>CM035096.1:84190816-84525709 GCA_020205505.1 Panax japonicus | reverse complement strand
ATCTTACTTGTCCCACTCTAAGTGATTTTAGATGGTACAAAGATGTATTTACTTCAAAAGTTATGATGAGAAATGATAGTAATAAACCATTTTGGAAAGAAAAATTCGTTAATGGTTTACCATCTTTATTTGCCCACAAAGTAAAAGAAGAATTAAGTAAAGATTTAGATTTATTGATTATGATAATTTAACCTATGGTGACATTGTCAGTCATATTCAAAAAAAAGGTTTAAAAATGTGTATCGACTTCAAGTTAGCCAAACAAGCTAGAAAAGATAAAAATAAAGCTAAATATGAGTTAGGTACATTCTGTGAACAATATGGTTTACCGCCAGTCGCTCCTTCTAGGAGAAAGCACAGGCATAGAGATAAACATATTGAGTCACATAAAAGTCATAAACGCCGCAAAAGAAAATATAGTCATCAAAAGGATAACAAAAGTAATAATCAAGATACTTATTATAATAAACCTAAGTCATCTAAGAAAAAATCATTTAAAAAATCAAAGAAATTTGATAAGAGTAAAATTATCTGTCATAACTGCGGACAGAAAGGTCATTATAAAAATGAATGTAGAGTCAAACAAAAGTTAGCTCAGTTAAATATTTCAACTGAAGATACTGAACAGCTACTAGAATTAATGAGAATTGAAAATTGTAGTAGTAGCAGTAATAACGAAGCTTCTGATGTCCCAGAGTCTTCTAGCGATAATTCATCTAATAACAATTCTGATTCAGAAAATGAAGTCACAATATGTGCAGATAACTGTAATAAAGAATGTTGTAAAAGAATTAACGTACTCACAAAAGATGAGGAAGAAAGTTCTTTATTAATTGATTTAATCAGTAAAATTACAGATCCAGAATTAAAAACTCAGTATCTAAAGCAGTTAAAAGATTTATTAACTAAAGATAAGAGAGTCACAGACAAGGTTCTTAGAGCCAAAGAAAAACCTATTTTCAGTATAAATAAAACCCTTGAAAGATTTAAATCTCCAGTTAAGGAAGTTACTCTCCCAGAATTAAATCAAGAAGTTAATAAACTTAAGAAAGAAATTTCTAATTTAAAATTAGACATTTCGAATTTAAAGAAAGAGATTAGCGATAAAAGATCTGATCTTCAAGTCAATGATTCTTCTAGTGATGAAAGTCACGATGAACCGGAATCATCTGGTGCTAAAGAGTTGATCTATTTATACAAGGTCTATCTCTTAAAAGAATTAAAGATATTACTATTCAAAAATGGTATATATCCATTAATTTAGTTATTGATAAAACTTTCTCTGTACAACTCCCTGCTCTAGTAGATACTGGTGCAGATTTGAATTGTATTCAAGAAGGTATTATCCCCACCAGGTATTACAGAAAAACCAGTGAAAAACTAAATTCAGCTAATGGTAGTCAAATGGAAATAATATAAATTACCCAATGTACATATATGCCAAGACAGTATGTGTTTTAAAACCTCATTTGTCTTAGTACGCAACCTTACAGATAAAATCATTTTGGGCCTTCCATTTATATATTATTGTACCCATTTACCACTAGTAACAAAGGATTAAGTTGTGAACATTTAGGTAAGAAAATCACATTTAAATTTCTTATTAAACCAAAAGAAAGAGATTTAAAATTTATTCAAGAAGAATCAATTTCTAAATCAGTAAATATGCTAAATTGCAAAGTTACTCACCTAAAGTTTCTTAAAGAAGAAATTAAATATCAACAAGTTGAAGAACAACTTAAAACAAATAGAGTTCAAGAAAAAATAAAAGATTTAAAAGATTATTTATTAAAAGATTTATGTTCTGACTCTCCCAATGCTTTTTGGCATAGGAAGAAGCACACAGTTAGGTTGCCCTATCAAAAGAATTTAAAGAACATTTAATACCCACAAAGGCTAGGCCTATTCAAATGAGTCACGAACAAATGGAATTATGCAAAATTGAAATTAATGATCTTCTCAATAAAGGTCTAATTAGGCATAGTAAATCGCCTTGGTCTTGCCCAGCCTTCTATGTTAATAATGAAGCTGAGAAAGAGAGAGGAGTTCCTCGTCTAGTCATTAATTACAAGCCATTAAACAAAGTTTTAGAATGGATTAGGTACCCTTTGCCCAACAAGGATGATCTCCTTAGCAGGTTAAGTGTCTCTACCATTTTCAGTAAATTTGACCTTAAGTCGGGATTCTGGCAAGTTGCTATCTCCAGAGATAGGTATAAAACTGCATTCACCACTCCGTTGGACACTACGAATGGAATGTTCAGTCATTTGGACTAAAAAATGCACCCATGAATTTCAGAATATTCTCAACAATATTTGAATCCTTTCAGTCATTTATTATTGTTTATATCGATGATATTCTTGTCTTCTCCAAGACTATTGAAGAAGCCTCTGGCGTCTTCTACGTTGACTGGTCCGTCTCCTGTTGGTCGCCGGTGGTGCTGTTGATCGTCTTCTCCGACGAGTCACCATCCCCATAGCTCGCCGCTGTCATATGGTATCAGAGCCACACGGTTGGTTCTTGATGCTATCGGCGATCGATTATAAACAGTTTGATTCGTGGACTTAAATGTTTATTCAAACAGTTTGCTCTGCTTTTATTTTCCGGCGACCAACAGGAGACGGACCAGTCAACGAAGAAGAGTATGGGGATGGTGACTCGTCGGAGAAGACGATCACAGCACCACCGGCGACCAACAGGAGACGGACCAGTCAACGAAGAAGACGCCAGAGGCTTCTTCAGTCACCGACAGGTGATGGCCCACGCCATCATCTCAGCTTTTGCTTTAATCAATAAAGCAAAAGTCTTTTGTCTTTTACTTTAAGTAAAAATGTAAAAGTAAAAGTAAAAGAATATAACTTTTGCTTTTAATTGGGGATGGTGACTCGTCGGAGAAGACGATCAACAGCACCACCAGCGACCAACAGGAGACGGACCAGTCAACGAAGAAGACGCCAGAGGCTTCTTCAGTCACCGACAGGTGATGGCCCACGCCATCATCTCAGCTTTTGCTTTAATAATAAAGCAAAAGTCTTTTGTCTTTTACTTTAAGTAAAAATGTAAAGTAAAAGTAAAGAATATAACTTTTGCTTTTACTTAAGTTAAATGTTTTTAACTTAGTTAAATGTTTCTTACATTTACCAATGTAAAAGTAAATGTAAAATGTTTCTTACGTTTTACTTTTACTAAACATTTTACATTTACTTAAGTAAATTACTTTTACTTCAGTTAATGTAATAGTGATTCCTGCGTGAATCAAATAGTAATTTACTTTTCAGTTTTCTATTTAAACAACTCGAAGTGTTTAGAGTTGTTTAGGCTTAATTCAATGTAAAGCCTCAGAGCTTCTCTCTCTAGAAAGCTCTTCCGAGGTCCTCTCCCTTCTCTCTAGAGTTAGCCGGAGACGAAGCTTCCAACTTCGATCTTCTTAGTTAGAAGATGAAGACGAAGTCCTTCAATACTTCGTTCTTCCCTCTCAAACATTTAGTCTAGGATATACTGTAATCCCTTCCCTAAATGTTTATAAATAAAAGAAAGAGATTACGTTTACCGATTCACCGGTCGTCTTCTTAATCTTTTCTTTTCAGTTAAAGTTTTTCTTTTAAAAACTTAATCGTCGCTGTTATATGGTATCAGAGCCACACGGTTGGTTCTTGATGCTATCGGCGATCGATTATAAACAGTTTGATTCGTGGACTTAAATGTTTATTCAAACTTTTATTTTTCTTGCTCTGCTTTTACAAGTCCCGACCTTCGCCGTAAAACACCCAAGATCGCCTTAAGTCCCGATTAGTGCCTGTTTGTAAGTCTCCAGGGTGGGAGCAGTGAATGGCCAAAGGGAATCCTTAGATCTACGGGTATGAGTTTAAGGCAAGTAAGGCTTTCTAAGTAGACCTTCAAGAAAAAGAATTTTTGTTTAAACAGTTAACAAATTTGAGTCTTCTGTTTAGATCGATTTCGCTGATAGATCAGGACCAATCGGGTGATCCTTTGTTTCAGATTTAGTCTGATTGGTTTTTTAAACAAAATCTTTTACAAAACTTAAAAAGTTTTGAAGATCTGACCAATTTTTCGGTGAAAAACTTTTCTCCTCCTTTTTGTAAACTTAATTTTTGGGGGTGAAAGGGGTTAATTTCCTGGATATTTTTTTTGAGGCCGAAGAGTATGGGGATGGTGACTCGTCGGAGAAGACGATCAACAGCACCACCGGCGACCAACAGGAGACGGACCAGTCAACGAAGAAGACGCCAGAGGCTTCTTCAGTCGCCGACAGGTGATGGTCCACGCCATCATCTCAGCTTTTGCTTTAATCAATAAAGCAAAAGTCTTTTGTCTTTTACTTTAAGTAAAAATGTAAAAGTAAAAGTAAAAGAATATAACTTTTGCTTTTACTTAAGTTAAATGTTTTTAACTTAGTTAAATGTTTCTTACATTTACCAATGTAAAAGTAAATGTAAAATGTTTCTTACGTTTTACTTTTACTTAAGTAAATTACTTTTACTTCAGTTAATGTAATAGTGATTCCTGCGTGAATCAAATAGTAATTTACTTTTCAGTTTTCTATTTAAACAACTCGAAGTGTTTAGAGTTGTTTAGGCTTAGTTCAGTAAAGCCTCATCAGAGCTTCTCTCTCTAGAAAGCTCTTCTGAGGTCCTCTCCCTTCTCTCTAGAAGTTAGCCGGAGACGAAGCTTCCAGCTTCGATCTTCTTAGTTAGAAGATGAAGACGAAGTCCTTCAATACTTCGTTCTTCCCTCTCAACATTTAGTCTAGGATATACTGTAATCCCTTCCCTAAATGTTTATAAATAAAAGAAAGAGATTACGTTTACCGATTCACCGGTCGTCTTCTTAATCTTTTCTTTTCTGTTAAAGTTTTTCTTTTAAAAACTTAATCGCCGCTGTCATATGGTATATATATATATATATATATATATATATATAGTATATATATATATATATATACTAACTCCCAATTACAAGTTACACCAAACATGCACACATCTCATATAAAAATAATTTATAATTTTATTTTCTCATATTATAAATTATTTATATCAATTTATTTACATATAGCAAATATAATTTAATATGTTTACCATAATACGTAAACATACATATTCTTCATAAATCATAAAATGATTTATATACTCATATATTAGACTAGACATTTAATTTAACGTCTAGTAATCCTCTTAATAATGTTTGCTACATTCAATAAGCCTCTTTCATATGACTTGCCATATAAATTATTTTGACTTGCCACATTCTTATTTCCTTTTTATAAGACTAGGTGATAGCCCGTGCAATGCACGGACTAATTTAAATAGCGAATTGTATAATGCGTTAAAATTGCGATGAGAAATTATTTTTTTATAATAAGTAATTTTCATATAGATTTTTTAATATATTTTTGCATGAAATATCACTTACATTTGTAAATATATTGAATAATAAATTTAATAATGTCGGATATTCATATCAAAAAAAGACTGAAAATATACAATCCATGTACCAACTTATAGCCCACAATTTTATATTAAGTAATGAGTTCAGATAATATTAGAGAAAACAATTGAAGAGAGATTCATACGTTGAGCATCCCTCAAGTTAGTTAGTAAATTAACTGTCTCACCTCCAATTGTTTAAAATTTTGCATGTACCATTATACACATCTGAAGATTTTTATAACTAATTCATACCTAACACATGAAATTTCAAATACCCAGTACGATTTCTCATCAAAATTCTCTTAAAATAATAAAACATACATCACCCCAATACCAACAATACCAATTTCTCCTCCTTCAGCAGCTTCTTCAACTTCCGCTTCAGATTCTGATCGAGACCTGGTAACAATAGTGCTTAATAAAAATAACTAAATAAATGTCATAGACCCAAATAATACTAACATGTAACCCACAAACTATAATGTTATCAAATTGGTATTGAAGTAATTATGTTGTATGCCTTTTAAAAGTAATATAAAGTTTGAAGTGAGGTGTCTATCCATGGACTTGGTTTGGAGCAATGGAAATGAACTTTGATTCATGGTTATTGACATTGTGATCCCTGTTGATCATAACGGGATAACTCTGATTAATACTTTTAGTTCTTCTACTTGATCTACGGAGCAAATATTCCACGGGTCTGACCATAATCAATATCAATGCTATCAATTTCCATAGTCATTCAAAAGAGTAAATTCCAAAATTTCAACTGCGCAATTGGACTTAGTTCACAGATATGCTACAGATCATACATATTACTCATAGCAGATCAACACATAAAAACAAAATTAAGCTCTTATATTTGACAAATCAGATTAAGATCAGCACATTGATTCGAAAATGCAACAAAAGTAAACTCAAACTACATCGAAAATGCGATCACAATCCTTTTTACAGATAGAAAGAGATTAGTACATACACACATAAATATATCATCAAGATGTTCATCGAAAGTTACTTTAGCAGAGGCGATCGCGAGGAGACAACATATATCCTTTTTTGGCATTTCACTAAACATGTGATGTGCACTATTCTAAACAGCCAACTCAAGGTCAATTGGAATCCTCAGTCTTAGCCCAATTAATAACATTGTTAACGAACAGACCCTAATCACATTCCCTTAACTAATCTATTAGGTATCCCAAACAATCTTATATAATCTGCTTAATCCATAACATTGTAAATTTTCCACAAATTTGAAATTTGTTTTTCTTAATTCTTAATTCTAAACAATAAAGCTAATTACTCGTATGCAATGCTCAATTGTGTGAAAACATCTACACCCATAACAAAAACAGCATAAATATAAAGATAAAAAAATTACTTGGAATCGATTAATGCACAAATGACTTGGAAGCAAAACGCCTGATCCTTTTGTTTGGTTTCTCTAAAGTTGAAATTGGGAGAAGAACAAATTAAATTGGGGTCCGAATTTCCTTCCTTGCACTAAGCATTAACCAAACTATAAACAATTCCATGAGGTTCAATACCCTTTGTCATCATTTCCTCAAAAAGTGAAAACATCTTGGATCTTTTATATGTCATGGCAACTTAACACAGACTAAATAATAATTCACACAAAAAACATTTATACCGAAATGAATAATAAATAAATTCAACTTTCTTTCAACCTGTCACTATGAAAATTGCATTACCTCTTGTAAAGAATAAAAAATAAAATAATAATAATAAAATTCTTGAGAAGATACAAACTTGTTGAGCTGGAAAGAAAGAAACACATAATTACTTATAATTGCATATGTAGAAAATGAAGCTTACCCAAGTTTAGATGTTGTAGATGCTGCCGAAGTATCAGTCTCAGTCTGCAAATTACAAACAAAAAATAAAACTTCACATAACAAAAATATACAAACACGGAAAGTCTGAACTATATAGTTAGAGAAAGAGGGAGAGATGGTTAACTGCAACAACATTAGTAATTAATTTGTCAGCACTGCTACCCAGCCCATTATTCATCCTCCCATCAGATCTATCCACAAAAAAGTACAAATACATATATATATAGTACTAATTTTTAAAAATAACACCCATACATTAAAAATTAAAGACTAAATTGATGGTTAACCCAATTCCAGTAACTTTCTAAACCTTCACTAAAAAAATTCATCGAACAGTTGATAGGCAGGACAACCAATCTCCATCTATGCTTGAGGTTGATAGCATCCCAACATAAACCTCAAAATACATTTGTGCTTCATAAATAAAGAAAATGAATGAATAACACTAATAACATATAAATAGTCAGATTCAGTGACAAAACTTGTATGTTTTTTACTTCAGTGTTAAATCAATACTTTTACTTTTCTCTCACTAATAACATGGTTTGAAACAAAGTTTATAATTCAAGGACCATGAGGAAAACCCTGCAAGACTATGGTTAAGAAATTGAACTTTGTAACAGCATAATACACCATATTTAAACTTTGGTTTAAATTAGCTACACTATATATAATATATATGAGATGAGTGAACTTTGCAGGATAGATTACACAATTTAGATACACTATAGCAGTAAAAATTTGATAAATTAGCTAAATAATGAATAAAGAGTTTGAATATATATATATGAGATGAATGAGATTTGGGTAGCGTTTGGGAATCGAATAAGGACATTCCTCAAATCCCTAACCTCCATTTCTTTTACAGCCGATAGCAGCACCATTTTTCTTTCTTTGATTCACATCCCTCAAATCCCTAACCTCCATTTCAAGTCAGCAATCTAGTTACCTCAACTAACAACAATTTTCTAAATGAAAGGTAACCTGATCTGATGATTCGTTGTGAGGAACGACATAGGAGTTACGAATATCAACAGTGCCATCGGCCAATACAGAGCACAGAAGAGTACCAATGACTCGCTCGGCTTGGTCTGGTCTTCTCACAAAGCAGTCGTATATATTGAATATCACCAGCGGATGAGGAAGGAGAACGTAGCGGGATGAAATAGAGAGACGTGGGGAAGGAGAAGAGATTTGAGGGAATTGAAGGAAGGATAATTAATTGGGATGAAATAGAGAGATGTGGGGAAGGAGAAGAGATTTGAGGGAATTGAAGGAAGGATAATTAATTGGGTCTGTTGATTTCAATGGATTAAAATTGGGTGGGTTTGGAAAATTGGGTGTGTAAGGATTGAATGATTGACAATTGACTGAGTTAACTCTTAATTAATCAAGAGTTAACTCATTTATTTTCAATTGATTGAAATCAATTGATTGTGTTGTATTTATATATATATATTGATTTCTAACGCTTGACTACTAGGTTAGGTTTTTATTTTCACTAGCTTCTATAATAAAGCTTCTCATTTATTCTAGTATGATTAATTTAAAAAAAATCAATCCTCTTGTTTGGCTAAATCATATATAGCACCTCTCCAAGTATATATGTATCTATACATATACACATTTAATTTAATCAAATAATATCTCTGCATTTGAAATTTATTTCTTTAAATAAATTCTTCACATATAAAATCTCTTTCTAAGCTTTGAATTTTCATAACCCTTATTTTCTCAATTCTCTTTCAAATAATAAACCATATAGGTTCTTCTTAAAAAATTTAAATCATTCATCTATTTTCACTCTAAGTTTTAAACTTTAACTTTTAATTTAATCATTCAAGATCCTCTAAATTTTTGGGTTGTCACATATAGTCTAAAATAGTTCCCTAAAATTCCTCTCTGTATCTATATATATCAGTGTACTCAGTTCTGAAAATATCAATGTAAAAAAAAACATTCAATTTAACATTTACAACCATATGAATGACCCATAAATCCACTAAGATAGAATAAACACCAATTTTAACATAGATAACGTGCAACAAAGAATAGCAAATGTGCCATCCTTCTTTGGGGTCAAAAGAGCATGCACAACTAAGGCTGTAAAATAAGCAAATAGTTCGGGCTCGATTCGTATTTGCTAGACTAAAAGTTAGATTTGAGCTCAACTCGAAATATAAATGAATCAAGTATGAGCACATTTTAAAGTTCGATAAATTACTCAAACTTCCTCAAATTATAATTTTCTATTGATGCTCGGATCATATTCGTTGGAAAAGTCCAAACTGCTCGGGCTCGATTCGGAATCGTGCTCGATTCGGTAGCTAAATGAGTCTCAATCAAACCTTATTTTATACTCGATAAATTTTGTGAACCAAATCTGAGCAACTCAATAATCGGATCGACTCGATTCGTTTACACCCTTAGTAACTCAATAATCGGATAAATTAAGCAATTTCGAAAAATATGAAGTTTTTTTTTACTAATTTTACTATATAGTTGATCAATTTCCGTTGGTAGAAAAATCATATTTATAAATCAATGAATAGACCATGTTAAAGAACATAATTTGAAAAAAATATATATATTATTTCAAAAAAATTTCTAGACAAAATATATGATTAAGCATTGAACAGGAACATATAGAGCAAACATTTACAAACAATTCATGTATCCAAATTACATAAATTTGCAAATCAAACGAAGAAAAAAGTCAGAAATGTTTACCTCAAATACCCCAACAAATTATTCATATTAAAATTCTCCAAAAACACGGAATCAACCTATATAATATAAACAAAAATTAAACTCTTAACATCTAACCTTCAACATATATAAACATAATTAAATGAAACACAATCAATACTAACTAGTAACTATTGATTTTCCCTTGTCTACACAATTCGGCTTCAACTCTTCTTTCTTGTCCACCAATAATTCTGCAATTAAAGGGTTCGAATGTTACCGATACATAATAGAAATTTGAAATAATATGTTAAATATGCAGCCCTAAAAACCCTGAAAACGATAGAAAATAGATAAGAAAAGACGAAAAAGAGAACTCTAGTGTGGAACTCCAAAATGTTAAATAAATAAATCCCCCCCCACAACCCCACCCCACCCCACCCCACCCCACTCTGTCTAATTAAGCCAAAAATCGATGCAGAAGACTCGTGGAGACGACTCATTTTGGGAATTGATTGATAGATTGAATTGGTGTCTAGAAGGACGAGATGATCTGGACATTACTTTGATGATTAAAGGGTATTTTTGGAATTTTCCTGAAAGCATGTGCCTGGCACATGACTACTTTCCAAAAAATCCTATAAATACCCCTTCCATTCCATTGGGAAGGGGACTTCTCTTCAGACTCAAGACTTGGACTCTTCGAAGATCAAAGGTACCCTTTTGGTAACTTAAAGGCTTGGAGATTCTACCTAAAAGCACTAAAGGGGTTTGGACATTCTCTCAACTCGAAGGACTCAAGAAGGCTCTTGGAATCCCTGTTACCCTAACACAGTTCCCGGATTCTAGGAGTTCTGTCATGCGTCGTTAGAGTAATCGTCCACCTGTCGTTGTCCCCTCTCCAATCAACCAATCAATTTTGTGCTCTTCGTGGATTTCTCTCCTTCTCATCCAAAACGAATCCCTAACCCTAGCAAGGTACGATTTCCTTGCCCATATTTCTTTACTCAAGAAGGCTCTTGAAATCCCTGTTGCCCTAACACTGTTCCCGGATTCTAGGAGTTCTGTCACGCGTCGTTGGAGTAATCGCCCACCTGTCGTTCTCCCCTCTTCAATCAACCAATCAATTTCGTGCTCTTCGTGGATTTCTCTCCTTCTCAGCCAACACGAAACCCTAACCCTAGCAAGGTACGATTTCCTTGCCCACAATAAACAAAATTAAATATTTTGGATCCCCGCATGACTAGGATTCTTTTTACCTAGCCTCGGGTTATGAAGCATTTTATTATGAATAATGCTTAGCAAATTTGGGGTATTAAATGAATTTCAAACACACCATCATTGCGTTGAAATGCAATACTTGTAAATGATCCATCAATGTAATAATCACTTGTGTATTTGAAAGATATTGAGTTGATTCTCCTACTATTATTCTTATATAATTATATGTTAGGTAATTTGTCTTCTAGTACTAGTTTAACTTTCGTGGTTCTAACGAGAGATAAGACAATGATATTTTTTGTTAAAGATTTACATTTACCTACCCAAAAAAACAGAGGGTGAAGCTCATGTTAGCTATTCATGATTTTTGATGACAATAATAAACCAAGGAGTAACTAATAATGATGTACCTTGCATGTTCGTGATTTGATGTAAGTAGCTATTGATGTCCGTAGTACGTTCATAAGCAGGATACCTTTCCCTATTGAGGCTTGGATTTGTAATCCATACACTTACCTCTTCAATCAACCAATCAATTTCGTGCTCTTCGTGGATTTCTTTCCTCTTCATCCAACACGAAACCCTAACCCTAGCAAGATACAATTTCCTTGCCCACATTTCTTTACTCAAGAAGGCTCTTGGAATCCCTATTACCTTAACACGATTCTTGGATTCTAGGAGTTCTGCCACGCGTCATTGGAGTAATCGTCCACCTTTCGTTCTCCCCTCTTCAATCAACCAATCAATTCCGTGCTCTTCGTGGATTTCTCTCCTGCTCAGTTAACTCGAAACCCTAACCCTAGCAAGGTACGATTTCCTTGCCCACATTTCTTTTGCGACTCTGATGGGGAGGTGTAGAATTCGTGAAGGGTATGCCCACAACTCAAAGTGGGAGAACTACAGGAAGAGCTTCTTCACCAACAAAAACCATTACCTCACCGGATCTAGTTCCAAGGCAAGCAACTCAAGCTTTCCAAGGCACAAATCATGATTTTGACCAACCAATTATTGAAGACGCTTCAGAAGGGAGTTCAACATCACCATACATGGCCAATCAATAACAAACCAACGCAGGAAGATAAGGCGATGATGCAAGCAGAGAATAGACAAATGTTGTGCAACTGGAGATGCTCAAGGCATTGAAGGAAGCACGAGAAGGGCAAGGGATGATGATGGCCATGATGCTGGAAATGCAGAGGAAGCAAAAGGAAATGGAGAATTTCTGCCAGCAGTTGATGCAGATTTCTACCTTCAAGTCCATGTTCCCAGGCAGTTTGCATGGAGAACAAGTAGGAGTGGAGGACAACAATAATGGCATCAACAACAAAGAGAACCAGATTGTACCTCCATCGATGAAAATTCAGTCGGTTCCAATCATCAACTTGGATCCCCAGAACAGTGGTGACGTACCACAACCTAGGTTGGAAGCAAGCCAACCTCAGACAAACATCATTCCAACTGCTCTCCCAATATTTTCACAGGTGTAAATGCCAATCATTCCAAGTCATGTCCAGCGAGTGAGCCAACAACTACCACCAGTATTAGCTTTACACAATGCAAGTGTGCATCAACCAATCTCTCTACCATACACATCGTCGATACAACATATAATTACAACACCCCAGAGAGTTCACGCCATAATCCAGTACGTGACGAAGGATGATATGATCGATGTGATCAATTAACTTCGCAGACAAACATCTCGACCCTCGGAGTTAGACTTTACTCCTCCTTACCCTGCACACATTCGGAGGCAACCCTACCTGACAGGGTATATTGAGCATCCCCCGCAGTTTCCAAAATACAACGAGGAGAAAGGAAACGCCAAGGAACATATTGTCAGGTTCGTAGAGTCGATGTCTCCCTGGCTGGGATATGATGAAGTGAATAACCATAACTTGTTGATGCGGGAATTCAACAAGACTTTGACAGATAATGCCTTCAGTTGGTACTACAACTTGGAGAAGGGATCAATCCATGACTGGGAGGATCTAAAATTGTAATTTTTTAAGAAATTTTTCTATGTGCAGAAATAGGTAACCATCGTAGAGCTTATGCGATTCAAGCAGAAGCTAAACGAGGAGTTGTTAGATTACGTGGATAGGTTCAAGGCCCAAACACAGAAGTGTGCAGAGCCAATTGAAGAAAAAAACTTGGTTAACATATGCAACAATGGTGCTTTAGACACCTTCAAGCCGCACCTCATTACCAAGGCTTGTGATTCTTTTATGAGCCTCACATCTTTTTCACAAGACTTAGGAGGAATCATGACATTTCTCACTAGCCATGTGATGGTTATATGGAAGAGCAAGAGGACAACAGTTGTGGCTTTGGCGGATTCTCAGTCAAAACCACAAGGGGGTAAAAGGGATAAGAATAAGAAATTTGAGCGAAACAAAGAAAAACATGGGGACAAGTATACCAGAATGCTAGTTCTGGAGGCTATCACGTGTAACGAGAAGGCCTTTAGGAGCCTGTACGAACAATGGGTCGAGCACGAAGTGGTGAAACCTCCAAGGCCCCGGTTGGTTATGACAGAAGAGATGAAAAGAAGACCAGACTTCTGTGTATACAACCAATACGTAGGGCATTCCACTATGGACTGTTACAGTCTTTGGAGAATATACCATGAGAAGTCGGCGGCCGGGGAGATTGAACTAGGAGAAGAAACGTGCAACACTATCACCCATGGTGTAGTCCCGGAAGTCAAGAACCCAAATACTGGTTCTACCATCGAAAAACTCTGAACTACAGATGAATTATAAATCCACCCAAGAAGGTGGTCCACCAAAAATGGTGGTTTAAGTCCTCAGGAGTCTCCCTTGCGAAGTAATTGGATGACCAAGGGAGGAGGCACAAGAATTGACGAATTAAAAAAAATCCACCTAAGATGGTGGTCCACTCAAAATGGTGGTCAAGTCCTCGTAGACTGCACTTGCCAAAAAATTGGATGACCCAAGTGACGAGGCACCCGATTTCAAGTCCCCGTAGACTGCACTTGCCAAGAAATTGGATGACCTAAGTGTCGAGGCACCTAATTTCAAGTCCTCGTAGACTGCACTTGCCGAGAAATTGGACGACCCAAGTGACGAGGCACCCAAGTGTTACAATTTATCATTAAAAATGAATGAGGCACCTGACTATAAGTCCTCAGATCTGAAAAGTTATACTTTCAACTTTAAAAGTAATTGAGGCACCTGAGTATAAGCCCTAAACCCTGAAAAAGTTACACTTTATCTCTAAAAGTGGTGAATGTTATGCTTTCTCTGACAAAAAGCAAGATTTATTATATAAAATGTTATGCTTTTACATTAAAAGCAATTTGATTATCAATAAATTTGTCAAATCTTCACTTATACTTGAATATTTTTTCTGATTTATTAAAAATAAAAGTATAGATTCAAGTGTTGGTTTGCATGAAAAAAAAAACATGTTTTCTCTTTAGTAAAATTTATGAGGCCTATTGTTGTCTTGGAGTATTAATTTGAACAATTTAAGACCCAATGTTGAGTTTTAAGGAATCATTCAAATTAAAGGCAATCAATAGGGATAAAGAAACTCTATTTTGATAAATGAAATATATGTAAATGAGTTTTTAATACAGGAAAAAAAAAGACTACAAAAAAAATCCATGATCTAAAGGCCAAGACATATCAAGTTGAAGAGGGGGCATAGTTAAAGCCTCCAAGTAAGCAATGGTGGTCTTATGAATCTTAAGATTTACCACTCTCAGCTCTCTAACCTCTTGGGTAGTTGACTATATATAAGCTCTGTCGCTGTCACTCTACATCCCGAAGCTTGGACTCTAGATCCCGAGACTTGGCCTTCAATTTTCTTGTGGCTTCGTCAAGATCTGAGAGTTGTAGTGAAAAGCAGTCATTCTCACACTTGCGTATAGCAACCTTCGAATGAAGTGCAACAATATAAAAAATTAACTTGAGAAGATTCAACCTAGCACGAAAAGGAGACATATTCACACCCACGACTGCAAGGTCATCTACATCATCACTAAATTGCTTTACGTCCTCGAATCGCAAAGAGCCCAATAGAAACATCATTATCCTCTTCACCGACATTGGCCTTCTCGATGACTTCTTGATTCTGAAGAAGCGAGAAATTTCAAGAGAGAATAAAAAGGATTAGATTGAAGATTTTTTAAGATATCCAAGGAGTGCTCATTTAGGGCTCGTCCTCCTAGGGTTTCCCCCCTAGAGGTTCTCTCTTATAGGACTTTCGTTTTCGAGACTTGCAAAAAAAAATTAAAAAAAATTAAAAAATTAAAATCAATCTCCGCAAATTGTTTAGAAACTTGAATCAAGACTTCAACTCTTGAAACATTTTGTGCAATCATCTCACCAAAGGCGTGACTCACGCGCAGGGGGCAAATACTTAATGGTAGATGGTATAGACATCCTCCAGATTAGGGCACTGAATTCCTCCCAAGAAGTGACCAATTTTCACCAAAGTGAAAACAACATGATAAGAGTATCATGGTTCTGTTGGCCGGGAAAGTCCCTGTATAGTTGAATACAACGAAGAGGCCCTTCCCTAATCATTGAGAAACGGGGCCTCCATGGTTGTTCCCAAGTCTGCAAAATGTTCAATGGGGAGGGCCTGCAAGAAAAAAAAAATCAGCATAAGTGATCTAAAGAGCACAAGCATTAGGAGACATTCAAATAAAAATAGGGTAAAGGAAGAACCGGAAAATGTGAAGGAGGAGACCATTAGGTCGGTTCCCCTAAGGGTTTGCCCGTAGGGTTTAGCCACCTAAGGAGCTCTCCCCTCTTATATTTAACTTCTCCTTACTCGTTGAATCAACTTATTGGAATAAATGCTACTTCGCCGGAATATCCGAGCCAATGTCCTTGTTAAGATGAAATGGCCCAGAATAAATTCTTCCTCCTTGCAGTGTTGTCCTTTCTTTGAAAATATCTGAGCCAAGATCCTTGTTAAGGTTAAATGGCCCAGAATAAATTCTTCCTCCTTGCGGTGTTGTCCTTTCTTTCAGAATATCTGAGCCAAGAACCTTGTTAAGGTGAAATGGCTCAGAATAAATTCTTCCTCCTTGCGATGTTGTCCTTTCTTTGAGAATATCCGAGCCACGAGCCTTGTTAAGGTTAAATGACCCAGAAAAAATTC
Organism: Panax japonicus; assembly: GCA_020205505.1. Lineage (NCBI taxonomy): Eukaryota > Viridiplantae > Streptophyta > Magnoliopsida > Apiales > Araliaceae > Panax > Panax japonicus. The sequence goes on along the minus strand of CM035096.1, from coordinate 84,509,355 downwards.
TTCCTCCTTGCGGTGTTGTCATTTCTTTCAGAATATCCGAGCCAAGAACCTTGTTAAGGTGAAATGGCTCAGAATAAATTCTTTCTTGTTGCAGTGTTACCTCTTTTCTTCAAGAATATTCGAGCCAAGAACCTTGTTAAGGTGAAATGGCTAATTAGAATAGATGGTTCCTCCTTGCGGTATTACATTTTCTTTGAGAATATCCGAGCCAAAATCCTTGTTAAGGTGAAATGGCCCGGAATAGATGTTTCCCCATTGCGGTGTTGTGGTCTGAAAAAAAATACTACAATAAGCTGAAAAGAAAAGAAACAAATGAAACAATCATGAAGAATTGACAAGCGTAAAAAATCAATACAACTATAAAGATATTAAGAGCATGAGTATGAATAACACGAGAGAAAAAAACGATTAGGGCTGTTAAACTCTTCTTTCATTCATCAATAAGGCTCGAGGTAGAAGATGTGACATGGGTGCTCAAATAGCCAATAGTTTGTCCTCAAAATTGGAATTAAATCAGATCAGAAATCTCAGTCCATATAAGCCTTATATGTGATATGTGTCTGATACTATAAAAAATATATATGTGATCTTACTAAAAAAGCGATAGATGATGATAACAATGGAAGCTTGTGCAATTAAAATTTTAGAGCAATCCTTTTCCTACGAAAGTGGAGTATACATGACAAAGCTTCACCTGTAATTACATTGGTTAGCAGTTACTTGATCCCAATAATTTACAGGGAAACAAAGGATTGTCCAAGATTTGGAAAGATTTGATGGACGTCCAAGAAACCTTGGGAGAGCTTCACTAGGGGTTCTCTCTCCTAGAATTTTTTTCGTTTTCTAGGCTTGCAAGATCAAAGTCCGCGGATCATTCAAAAATTTGAAACATGACTCAAAGACTCGAAGTAATTTGCACGATCGCCACTCCAAAGGTGTGACTCACGTGCAGGGGGCAAATGTGAGCCCAAGTACAAATTAGGGTTCACATACGACCTAAAAAATTGAATGACAAACAGAAAAATCAGAAATAAATGTGCGAGACTCGAGAAAAGCCTCCACGTGTCCCGAGGCAGAAGACTCGTGGAGACGACTCATTTTGTGAATTGATTGAGGGATTGGATTGGTGGCTAGAAGGACAGGACGATCTAGGCATTACTCTGATGATTAAAGGGTATTTTTGGAATTTTCCTAAAAGCATGTGCCTGGCACATGACTACTTTCCAAAAAATCCTATAAATACCCCTTCCATTCCATTGGGAAGGGGACTTCTCTTCAGACTCAAGACTTGGACTCTTCGAAGATCAAAGGGACCCTTTTGGTAACTTAAAGGCTTGTAGATTCCACCTAAAAGCACTAAAGGGGTTTGGACATTCTCTCAACTCGAAGGACTCAAGAAGGCTCTTGAAATCCCTGTTATCCTAACACGGTTCCCGGATTCTAAGATTTTTGCCACGCGTCGTTGGAGTAATCGTCCACCTGTCGTTCTCCCCTCTTCAATCAACCTATCAATTCCGTGTTCGTCGTGGATTTCTCTCCTCCTCAGCCAACATGAAACCCTAACCCTAGAAAGGTACGATTTCCTTGCCCACATTTCTTTACTCAAGAAGGCTTTTGGAATACCTGTTACCCTAACACAATTTCTGGATTCTAGGAGTTCTGCCACTCGTCGTTGGAGTAATCGCCCACCTGTCGTTCTCCCCTCTTCAATCAACCAATCAATTCCGTGCTCTTCGTGGATTTCTCTCCTCCTCAGCCAACACGAAACCCTAACCCTAGCAAGGTACAATTTCCTTGCCCACAATAAACAAAATTAAATACTCACTACAAGAAAACCGCCTATTTCCAACTGACGTATCCTCGACGGATTAAATTCGGTCGAAATAGGATTATGTCCAAGGGAATAATGTGTCAGATATAAGTCCCTCAAAAATACATTAATTAGGACGGAATTCAGTCGAACTTAGTCCTCCCCAGTTGGCGCCAAGTTTGGAGCCACCGCGAAAAGTAATTTCGTCGAAAAAACATTAATTTTGAGAGACTTTTCGTCGAACTTAAACTATTTCTGAGAGACATATGTCCGACGAACATTCCATCGGAGATAAAAATAAAACCTTTCACCTTCTGCCTTTTAATTTTAGGCCCTCATTTTATTTCTCTCTCTCACTCCTCTTCGATCTCATCCTCACCGCCCCACCCTCTCTCATTCTCTCAGTCTCAGTCGATCTCCTTCCCTCTCTCATCCTTCCCGCCCCCACAACGGTCCCCCTAGTATTCTCCTTCCCTCTCTCATCCTCCGTACCCCACCCATCCAGTCACCGTCGGTCCCCCGCGCGCCACCCCTTTTCCCCTGCCACCGTACGTTCGCCTCTCTCTTTCTCTCTCTCTCTCTTCACCACTCTCTGCACCCAGCCCCACTGCCGGCCACCCTTCCACACAGCGCCACTGTCGGCGACCCTCCCTTACGCAGTCGACGTTGATGACGCGTTCTGGCCCGGTTGGACTCTACTTTCTCCTTCTTCTCCTTTAACCGGTTTTCAAACTAGCTAAGGCCTAAGGTTAGTAATGGTTTATTTGTATAATTAGGTATAATTTCCTGCGCAATATTGTGCATATTACACTGAAATAGGTACTATATATATATATTGATGATAATCACTGCTACTATATATATTTCGGATTCATTGCTGAAATTGGGACTTAAGTGTTCTGCCGAAATGGGTTATATCTATTTGTGTTCCGCTGAAATTATAAGGGTTATTATTTATGTTAATTGCCTAACTGTTGTGAAAATTGGGTTGCTGAAATTGTGTTATGCCTAACTGTTATGCAAACTGCTGTGCAAATTGGGATTACAGCTTATGTTGCAGCTTCTGTTTAGTGTATAGCATCAGGTAAATGTTTCAATCTTGATATATTTGTTATTTACTACTGAATTTATGACAGAAATTCAGTCAGAATTATGAAATTGCAGACTTGTATGTATTGTATTAGTAATTAGTTTCCCAATATTAATAAATCATAAACTAAGTGCCATTTACTTAGTTTCTTACTCCTAAAATAAAATAAAGTAAATATAATTTAATTTAGTTTATTAAATAAAATAAATTTAGTTTATTAAATAAAATACAATTCAATAAAAAATAAAATAAAATAAAAATAAAAATAATAAAATAAATTTAATTTAATTTAATTTAATTTAAATAATCTAAATTATATTAAATTAAATTTAAAATAAATTTAATTTAATTAATTTAATAAAACATTGAAAATTATATAATATATATAATACAAAATAAAATAAAAAGTAATAAAAAATTTAATTTAATTTAGTTTAATAAATAAAATAAAATAAAATATATAAGTAGTCTCTATAGATTCCAAATAAAAATTTTCATAAACTAAGTACCACTTACTTAGTTTATCATCATTGGCAAAATAGCAGTTTATAGCTAGAAATAAATGTCGAACAATAGTCTCTATAGATTCTAAATAACAATTCTCATAAACTAAGTATCACTTACTTAGTTTATCATCATTGGCAAAATAAACTAAGAATAGCTAGAAGTGAATGTCGAACAGTAGTCTCTATAGATTCCAAATAATTAATAATTCTCATAAATTAAGTACCACTTACTTAGTTTTATCATTGGCAAAATAAACTAAGTAGCATTTGCTTAGTTTGCCACAATTTTCAATATATAAATGTAATAATACTCTCCCTACATATATGTACTCTTTCTTGTATGCAGGTTTGGACATAGCAGTTGCAGCTAAATAGTACTCCAACCGGTTCCTCGGCAACAATTAAAAAAAAGGGGTCGTAGTTTCTGTTTGTATCCTATACTCGAATAATAAAGGTAATTGAATTACTTCAGACATTCCTCACTGTTCCATCATAACAGATGACAACATCCGGAAGTAGTGCCAGTAAGTTGTTGAACTTTGTTCAATAGCGTAATGGAACTCCTTCGGGATGTTGTCATCTGTTATGATGGAACAATGAGGAATGTTTGTAGTAATTGAATTAACTTTATTATTCGAGTATAGGACACAACAGGAACTACGACTCAAGTAGAGATTCCACATAAATTCTCATAAACTATGTACTAAACTTTGAAACTAGAAACCCGTTTGACATACACTCAATAGGGGTGAATGTCGAACAGTCCCCAGTTTGGGACTGTTATTGGATGTTATGTCTCTCACTTAGGCTGGTGCAAATACGAAACGGTACATTTTTTATTATTTTGAGGATTAATCGACTGTTATCTCTATATGTTCTCCGAGTGCATACATAGATTAAGTTATCTTAGTCTATTTCGTGTGCTTGGAGACCATGGGGAGGTGCTGTCGAAATTTTCTTCAAACTCATAAAACGTACTCAATGTGTTTGCACTAGTGACGAGACACATCCAATAACGGGATAGAAGCCTTACCCCTGTCCTGTAGAGATACTAGGTAAATCTAATTCACGTATGAATATCCAAATTAACTTAATGCAGCTGGGTATGAGAAGACTCATAATTGGACACATTTGCCTATATGGTTTGAGTTGTCGTATTGGGGCACACTTTTAGTTCGTCACTGTATAAATGTCATGCATACCGAAAAGAATGTTTTCGAGAACTTGTTTTACACCGTGTTAGATGCGAGTGGTAAAACTAAAGACAATGACAATGCTCAAAAAGATTTGGAGGCATTGAGCATTAGGCCAGAATTGTGGCTTCGCCCTAACACTACGAAACCTAAAGCTCCATTTAGTCTTACTAAGCAACAAGTTGAAGAAGTCTGTAAGTGGGTTAGTGGGTTGAAGCTTCCAGATGGATATGCGTCGAACATAACACGTTGTTGTAAGGTTGAGCAATTGAAAATTTCTGGATTCAAGAGTCACGATTGTCATGTATTTATGCAGAAGTTGATTCCAATTGCATTTCGTGAGATGTTACCCAGAAAAGTTATGGATGCGTTGACCGAACTATCAAATTTCTTTCGAGATATTTGCTCAACTATAATTAAGCACAGTGATGTCGAGCAGATGGAGAAGAATATTGTGCTTACCATGTGCAAGCTTGAAATGATCTTCCCTCCAGGATTTTTTGACTCGATGGAACATCTACCGTATGAACTCAAACTTGGAGGACCGGTGCAATATCGGTGGATGTATCCTTTTGAGAGGTAATATATAAACTGCTATATATTGCTCTATCCTGTTTATATTAATAATACTTCACTAAGTATGTATATTATTTATCGTAGGTATATGCGCCGATTAAAACAAAAGGCCAAGAACAAAGCTCGTGTAGAGGGTTCTATTGCTGAAAGATATACAGAGGAAGAGCTTGTCAACTTCTGCTCATTGTATTTTGACTATGTTGTCTCAACGAAGCACAACCGTTTAGGAAGGAATGAGGTTGTTGGTCCAATGACTCATGCTGATGATGAGTTAGCTGTATTCACATATCCGGCTAAACCATTTGGTCATGAGACTCTGACTTACTTAAGCGACAAAGAGTTGAAGATTGTATCTACATACGTGCTTCTAAATATGCCTGAAGTATCATCATACATCACGTAAGTCTAAGCTTATTTTCTCCAGTTAGTACAATTTACAAGTGTAGTCATCTCTATATATGTTAAAGACATTTTACTAATATCGCAGTTCATTCGAAGAGGAAGTGTATGCTTCTAACCCAACTTTGACTGCAGCAGACTTGGAAACATTCACTAATGCTAATTTCCAACAATGGTTTAAGAAAAGCGTTGAAGCGGAGAGTATTTTTGAGCGTTTTATAGATGTCATCCAAGGACCGTACAAAGTTGTTAGTTCTTTTTCTGGTTACATCGTGAATGGGTATAGATTTAGAGTCGATGACTTGCATGAACTCACATCAGTCAATTCTGGGGTTATGGTGTTAGGAAGCTGCTATCAAGATTCTGAGTCCAATTACTATGGTCGTTTACAGGATGTAGTTGTGCTCAATTATCACGGTGGCAAAATGGTAGTTACATTTAAGTGTAGCTGGTTTGATACTGAAAAGGGGGTTAAAGTTGATCGTAATAGAATCACAACCGTGGATATCAAGTCGGTGTTAAATTCTGATGACGTGTACGTGTTAGCAAGTCAAGTGACTCAAGTGTATTACGTTCCTAATGTCGTAAATACTCGAAGCCCCTGGTACACAGTAGTCACTATTAAAACACGCTTATTTAATGCTGATAACATATTTGGTATGGATGAGGCGTTGCAAGAAGATGTGAGCAACCCATTGTCCGTAGTGTTCCATGCTGAAGATGTGGTGAGTACTGATGTCATTCACGTACCTAGCCATGAGGATGTCGAGGCCACCGTACACAAGAATGATTATATAGTCGTTGAGGATGATAACGATGATGAAACTGATCTCGAAACTGAGGATGAGGAAGATATAGAATCCGAGAATGATATATACGTTGATTCTGATGGGTTTGATGACGTGCGTAATTGAAAATGAGCTTTCATATTAGTCCTTACCACATATTGTTAAACCTTACATGTTCGCAATCTACCAATTTTGTTATTGCAGTAGGATATTTATGGCTAGACATAGAGGTGGAGGTCGCCGAGGTGGTGGGCGATCCGGTACTGGAGACGGTAGCCACGATGGAGGCTCTTCTTCAGGTGCGAGTAAGTTATCTTAACTAGGATTTAAATATATCTCAAGCTGCATTAATTACAATGATTATTGAAGTACTATGTTAAATACAATTATTACAGATGCACCTCGTCGACGACACCGAGGGACGAACCTCGGTATCTTTGGTCGTCCTCCGGCAGTGCCACTTACAGTACCGGTGGATGTCATTTCCCAGCAGTAGGTGTTAATATTTTCGGCACTATTTCTATCAGTTATTGCAAAACACAATTCACATAACACATTGTTATACTTTTTCTGTAGTATACTAGACCCGGTGGTTAAGCACACCATACATGCGATTTGTTTGACGCATCTCCCGAGAGGGTGCATGTGGTTCAGTCAGTATGCACAGTACGATGCCACATTTATGCAGACCGTCTTGCGGGAGTTCCACGTAAGTTAAGCATATTATCACCACATAGTTGTATTAGTCAGTTCGTCAAATGTTCTTAATTTTAAATAATCTTTTGTTATAGGTTTATTATCGATTTGATCCGAGCATCTCTCAGTCAGCTGGCGATGCTGTGATTGAGCATCACGTCGCTGCGAATTACTCTGGATGGCTGTATGAGATGCGACAAAAGGCAGCTCGGGCAGTTGTGGACCAGCCCGGGACCACCATCAGAGATCATCAGCCCCCCATAGTCTCCGATTTAGCCTGGGAGGCTATGTGTGCGCACTGGGAGGCTGAGGACTTCAAGAAAAAGTCTAAGCAGGCGAAGAAGAACCGTGGTCAGCTCCGGATAGTACACACCACTTGTTCTCAGTCGTTTGAGGAGGCGAAGAAGGTAAATGCATTGTATTTAGTTATTTATGTGTCAAGTTCTCACATAAATACTTAAGACCTAATTTATGATTGTTTGTATTAGGCATTGGGGAGGACCTTGGGCCGTGATCCTACCATTCTAGAGTTTTGGGATCGAGCCCACACACCTAAGGACGAACGTGCTTTGTCTCAGGTAGCTTTATCTATACGGGTAAAACTCATCTTATTATTTAGCTTTTAATAATATTCAATCGTAACTAAAATGATATAAATAACATAGGTATACGAAATACATTACAGGACCGATTTCAGAGGCTTCGGGACGAGCGTATAGCTGAGCTGGAGACTATTAGGAGGGGTTTTGAGCTGTTAGATTTCGCCACCCCTCTTCCCGATATTGTATTAGATCGGGATGAGGAGCTGAGACTATCGGACGCGTCTCAGGATCCCCCTACTAGTAGTACTGGTAGATATCGAGTGTTGGGTCTGCCGAGGATACCCGCATATACACTTTCTGGAGGTAATATTTTTTAATGTTTCACGAAATTATCCAAATTTATCACATTATATAAATTATTATTAGTAATCGAATTTGTATCTCTTTATAGGCTCCAGCCAGTGCCAGCGTCCAAGAGCACATGTCGGACCATCTCATACGGGCGCTGGCTTGGATGACAATATCTTCCGGCGGCTGATAGGGGCCGTGTCGGATAGGTTCCATACCGATCCGATCTTTCGGCTTCAGCAGTTGCCTTCCAATTCTCGTCTTCACCAGATTGCTCAGGATATTATAGCAGGGGCCACTGCAGAGAGTACGAGATTACCACGGGAGCAATTCGACGCTTGGAGCGCCGAGATGCTCCGGATGGTGATTACCCTCTTGGAGGAGGCTTTTCGTCCGCCCCCACCTACTCAGGTATTCTTATTGATTATGTTTTTCAATTAAGGCTAGTTTGTTAATTCTCACATATATATATATATATATGGACTATTGATTTATATTTTTGATTCTATCAACAGGGTGGCGATGGCGACTAGGCTGGCGATGATGAGCAGGAGCACGAGTCTGACATACATACACCAGATCAACGTCATTCACCTCCGCCCGATGATGATCATACGTTTACTAGTATATAGTTCATTTTTATATATTCATGTTATTGGTAGACCCTTTTGTATATATTGTATTGTCTAATTGCGTCTGTACAACTATTGTAAATTATATTGTTTAACATTTATGGTCAATTAATTATATTTGTAATTGGTTAGCTTATAATACGTTTTGGTGGATACTTGAATGTGAATGTGAATAATAATGAGTTGAAGATTAAGTTTTAGTGCTACGTTGCTATTTGAATGTGAGATACAAGTTTATATTACTGTGTATTGGGTTGTGACATGTTACAGGTACATTAATGGATTTAAACACTTGGAAACTGAACTTTTAAAATTTGTATTTAAAAAAAAGGCTAGTTAATTCCGACGGAGTAAGCTAGTTGCGACGGAATTTCCCTCGGAAATAACAAATAAGTAATTTTTAATAAATACCGAAATATCCTAATTTCAGTCGAGCATACAATATCTTCAACGCAAATTATCCGTCATAAACACCCTATCTCTGACGTAAACACCGTCGAAGGTAATAATCAGCCAATTTTAATGTTTGATGGTTTATTCTATTTTTCAGTCGGGAATAAGGTAATTCCGAGGGAATGTATCCGTCGAACTTAGTTACTCTTATATTCGACGAACAGTTTCGTCCTATATATTCGGTCGAAGATAGCTAATGTTCGACGTACATCTGTCGGAGATACGTTCGTCGAAGATATGTAATTTTCGACAGAACTTTTGACTGACGTTATTTTCGACGCGAATATTTACGACCGAATATCTGACGGATATTTCCGTCAAGAATAAAGTAATTTTGACTGGATAAGAGTAATTCCGACAGAAAAATCCGTCGGACTTGAACCTTTTTCTTGTAGTGATTTTGGATCCCCGCATGACTAGGATTCTTTTTACCTAGCCTCGGGTTATGAAGCATTTTATTATGAATAATGCTCAGCAAATTTGGGGTATTAAATGAATTTCAAACACACCATCATTGCGTTGAAATGCTACTTGTAAATGATCCATCAATGTAATAATCACTTGTGTATTTGAAAGATATTGAGTTGATTCTCCTACTATTATCCTTATATAATTATAGGTTAGGTAATTTGTCTTTTAGTACTAGTTTAACTTTCGTGGTTCTAACGAGAGATAAGACAATGATATTTTTTGTTAAAAGATTTACATTTACCTACCCAAAAAAAAATAGAGGGTGAAGCTCATGCTAGCTATTCATGATTTTTGATGACAATAATAAACCAAGGAGTAACTAATAATGACGTACCTTGCGTGTTGGTGATTTGATGTAGGTAGCTATTGATGTCCGTAGTACGCTCATAAGCAGGATACCCTTCCCTATTGAGGCTTGGATTTGTAATCCATACACTTACCTCAGGTGTGCTTATTTGCCGAGGAGTGAAACTCAGCATCTGGGGGCATCTCGTTATATAAACATCCGTTAATGACGGCATTTTAAAACAATAGTTTGCACTGGGACAGAAAGTTTTGAGGTTTGGTAAATCCTCAAGTACAACAGTCATCAATTTAGGGAATGAAATCTCCTCACAAGTATCCACAACTGATTGATGCCATTCATCGGTAACAATTTCTTCAATTGACCCACATGATCTTACTGCTAATATTGTGAGTTCTTGGAGACCTTTAGCAACGGAGCATGTGAAAATGGTCGACAGCCTACAAGAATTAACGTCTACCACCCATAATCTTCCAAAGCTAATAGTTCCATAAGGATTATTTTTCCCCATAAGGCTAAATAAGTCCCACTCATGAAAGTAACAGTTTCTCACATCCAAAGATTCTAAATCTCTTGATGCGAGTAACCAGTTTGGTGGAATTAGTTGAGGTGCTTGGCTTTCACTCCCAACATTGATGGTTCTTAATTTTGAAGTGGAATCATCCAAGTAATCTCTGCCAAGATATATCTGTTCCAAATTAATTTTCAGACCATTGAACCCGAAATTCTCCAAGCTTGGGAATGAAACCTGCAAAAATCAATCCAATTCACAACACCCCCTCTAGATTATAACTATAATAACACTCACAAAGCATCTACTTTTTAATTAAGTACCCCTGCATGTGTTTAGGAAAAGTAATTATGTTGTAATCCATGTTAATTAATACACTATCCTATTCTAATTTAATACACGTTTGGGTAATGATGTAATTATCTGGAATTTATAACTAACTTATTGGTAGAATTGATGTGATTAGAGTGAATTGGGTATGTGGATGTTTTCCATTTTTAATAAAAATCAGTGAAAGTTTTTTCTATGATCTTTGGTTACCTGTCAGGTCATATGTTGAATTTACCTTTAGGGTTTGTTAAATGTTTATTTTGACAATTAAAATTTTATTTTATTACAATGTTGAATGGAAGAAAACGTAATGTGATTTATACTCCTTGTAGGACAAAGAAGTTAGCTGATTTGTTTTTGTTTTTTTATGAGTATTATTATTTGTGTTTTTAATGTAACAAATTATGCATGTGTGATATTTTTTATTTTAAGAAATTATCCCCGACTATTTTTATGTATATATTCAAAAAAAATTAACTAATTTTTTTGGTTGATTTTTCTTTTTTACTGCTATTACGATTTGTTTTTTTTAATTGTAAAATAACATGCTCTAGTGTACTTCATGAAAAAAAATTTATTTCAAAAATATAATTAGCAAAATAGTAGGATTAAAGGGATATAAGATTTTTATTTAGAGGGTATATTATTCATCCGAATTTGAAGGCATATATATATATACTCCCTCCGTTTCTAAAAGATTGTCGTTTTAGAAAAAAATTTTGTTTCAATTTATTAATTTGTCGTTTACAACTTTATAAGTGAATAAATTACTCCCTCCGTCCCATGATAAAAGTCCTTATTACTATTTTGGGTAGTCTCATGTTAAATGTCTATTTTCCTTTAATAACCAAACTTTTACACATATTTTCCTATTATACCCGTAGCATTAAATATCTCATATTTTTCTTATTCTAATTTTCTCTCCATATTTAATGACATTATTATGGACAATTTTGTCATTTCATTCATTTCTTAATATGCGTGAAAAGTCCACCAGGACTTTTATCCTGGGACGGAGGGAGTACTATTTACTTTCTTATATCTCTCTGTTACTTAATATAGGTCGTTTAAGATAATTATTTTTGATTCTTAATATAAGTCGTTTGAGAATTTCAAGTAAGCATTAATTACTTAGTTTCCAATATTACCCCAAGTAATAAATATAACTTTGGTTCTCTCGCTATTTTTTTGTCCAATAAATAACACTATCTTTTTTCAATACAAGGACAATATAAACAATTGATATTATATTTAATGTTATACAATCATTTCCTTAATACTTGTGCACAACTCTAAAACGACTTATATTAAGAAATTGAGGGTGTACTAATGTATTAAAGATAATCTTTTAAGAACGGATGTAGTATTTAATACTTGGGATAATATTGAAACTAAGCAATTAATGTTTACTTGAAATTTTCAAACGACTTATATTAAGGGACAAAAACACTTCTCTAAAACGACTTATAGTAAAGGACAGAAAGAGTATTACATAGAGTAATGTCGGTTACTATTAGTACATATTACGAATATTAAATAGTCACACATAATGAAATAAAAATTAATATACGTATTTATCATAGTTAAAAATTATTTCTTTGTTGTCTTTTCCAACAGAAGCAATTACCTCATTCATCATCTCACAAGATGTTATTCTAAGCACTTGAAGGAGCTCAAGATGGCTGGCAACTGAAGGTAGGAACACATTTCTCAAGTTGTTGCATCCATCAATAAATAGAGTAGTGAGGTTGGGATAAAGAATAATATCACTCGAGTTCAACCCTGTTTCCATCAATTGGGGCAAGCTAGATAACTTCAGTTCTTTCAGTTTTGGCAAAACTAGATATTGGGCTATACTCTTTCGGTGGAAAATATGAAATTTCATTGGTAAGCTGTTTTTTCTCGAGATCAGAGAATTCACTTACCGTAGTGGTCTTCTTTGCTGCCCACCTACCAAGTTGAAAACGGCAGTAGGGATTGGGACACCACAGCACATTAAAGCACCTCCAGGATGTTCTGCCTTCATACTTTCTCAAAAACTCTGTTACTTCGCCTTTGATTTCTTTCACGTCATCCTGCCACTTAGACACATGTTCCTTGATTTTTTTCCCATTATTTTTAGCTTGTTCAACTTGTCCTTCAATCTCCTGCCCCTTAGTATCAAGGCCTTTGATTTCGGAATTCAGCTTATTAACATTATCCTTGTAAAAAAGGATATAACAAATTCCACGAGACACAGCTCCGACAGTGGCTTCCGAAATATGATTCACAGCAGCTCCCACAATTGGAATATCAGAAATACTGCACATGTTTGTTTGTTTTTGCTTAGTAACTTTTTTTTTATGCGTGTAATTTGGGAAACAAATAAAGATTTAATTGAGATGTAACTGATGAAATGAGAACAGATAGTAGAGTGGATGATAAGGCAGAGATCGATGTGGATCAATATATAAACTGAGCAGCAATGGCTAAAGAGGAGGGCAAGCAAGTTGAAAGATGAAGTGGAACAAAAGATGGAGTTTAGGCTGTAAATCCAACTTTAAATCGTCAAAAACTAATACATACTAATCTTTTGTCGTATTAAATACTAATCCAACTTTATCGAAGCACGAGAAAGTAATTAGATGGTTAATGAAACTTTACTCATTTTAAAAAAAATAAATTTTCTATTTTTCTTAGAAAATAAATTTTTATTTTTTTAAATCTATATTTTATGAAATTTTACTCATTTTAAAAAAAAATTCTATTTTTTCTGTAAATTAAGTTTTACTTTTTTTATTTTATACTTTCTTTTAAAAAAATTATTTTATGAAACTTTACTCAATTTTAAAAAGTACAAATTACTATTTTTCTGAAAATAAAGTTTATTTTTTTTTGTTTTACTTTTTTTGAATCTATATTTTATAAAATTTTAATCATTTTTTTAAAAAATATAAAATTTCCTATTTTTTCCTGAAAATAAATTTATACTATTTATTTATTTTATTTTTTTGAATATATATTTTATGAAACTTTACTCATTTAAAAAAAATTATTTTTTCTGAAAATAAAGTTTTATTTTTTTTAATATATATTTTATGAAACTTTACTCATTTATTTGAAAAAAAATAAACTAATTTTTTATGTATATATTCAAAAAAAATTAACTAATTTTTTTGGTTGATTTTTCTTTTTTACTGCTATTAAGATTTGTTTTTTTAAATTGTAAAATAACATGCTCTAGTGTACTTCATGAAAAAAAATTTATTTCAAAAATATAATTAGCAAAATAGTAGGATTAAAGGGATATAAGATTTTTATTTAGAGGGTATATTATTCATCCGAATTTGAAGGCATATATATATATACTCTCTCTGTTTCTAAAAGATTGTCGTTTTAGAAGAAAATTTTGTTTCAATTTATTAATTTGTCGTTTACAACTTTATAAGTGAATAAATTACTATTTACTTTCTTATATCTCTCTGTTACTTAATATAGGTCGTTTAAAATAATTATTTTTGATTCTTAATAATAAGTCGTTTGAGAATTTCAAGTAAGCATTAATTACTTAGTTTCCAATATTACCACAAGTAATGAATATATCTTTGGTTCTCTCGCTATTTTTTTGTCCAATAAATAACACTATCTTTTTTCAATACAAGGACAATATAAACAATTGATATTATATTTAATGTTATACAATCATTTCCTTAATACTTGTGCACAACTCTAAAACGACTTGTATTAAGAAATTGAGGGAGTACTAATGTATTAGAGATAATCTTTTAAGAACGGATGTAGTATTTAATACTTGGGATAATATTGAAACTAAGCAATTAATGTTTACTTGAAATTCTCAAACGACTTATATTAAGGGACAAAAACACTTCTCTAAAACGACTTATATTAAAGGACAGAAAGAGTATTACATAGAGTAATGTCGGTTACTATTAGTACATATTACGAATATTAAATATTCACACGTAATGAAATAAAAATTAATATACGTATTTATCATAGTTAAATATTAAACGGTTACAAAATAAATATGACATAAAATTTAAACTATGTTAATTTTACGGTACTCACTAAATCCGTGCCTTACACGGGTAAATGGCTAGTTATATTAAATAATAAGTGTTCATCCACAAGTTCGAACATTTTAATGTACCTTTTAATTTCGTGAGCAAGCATAGAGCATGATAAAAAATTAAGAACATAAAATACTTTAATGTACCTTGCGGGCTTGAGATGATTTTTGTTGGTCGAGATTGAATTCTACAATTCCATAACCCCAAAAGCTATTCATCATGGGTAGACATAGGAGTTCTAGTGTCTTTAGCATTGGGAACTCAATTATTTCTTTGTTGTCTTTTCCAACAGAAGCAATTACCTCATTCATCATCTCACAAGATGTTATTCTAAGCACTTGAAGGAGCTCAAGATGGCTGGCAACTGAAGGTAGGAACACATTTCTCAAGTTGTTGCATCCATCAATAAATAGAGTAGTGAGGTTGGGATAAAGAATAATATCACTCGAGTTCAACCCTGTTTCCATCAATTGGGGCAAGCTAGATAACTTCAGTTCTTTCAGTTTTGGCAAAACTAGGATCTCTGCACCATTGGGGCCTTGAACTTCAGAGATCAACGAGTCACACTGATGAACGTATAGCGTATCAAGATTTTGCAGCCTCTGGCGCATTGCATATGGAATCACATTCTTCAGTTTGTGACAGCCTTCAACCGTGAGGAACTTTAATTGACAGAAAGATTCTTCCAGGTGACCATGCTCTTCCCAAATCCCTCTTATATTATCCAAATAACGTATATAAAGTCTCTCCAAGGCAGGATATACAACCTGCAACGAATTAATAAAATATATATCAACAAATAATTTCCTCATAGATTAGACTACGTACCATGAAGTTTTAGACCCTATATAACAGATATAGAAGCATACCTTTTCACTAAAGACTAAAGAGGGTATTTAATTTATATCATCAAGACTATCAACTATCAATTCCCTCAGTGCGGTGAATGAACATATTAAATTTATATACTTATTATTATTTCTTTCCTTTTTTATATTTTATCATTTATTCTTATACTTTATTTGTGTATTTTTGTGTTTTTATACGGACAAAATGTATAAAATACGGAGAGTTATTATTATTTTATGATAAACATACTGTCAAGACGTATTTTAATACGGTCAACGCGTATAAAGCAAATGAGTTGCCGGAAAATAGAGTATTCCGGCTAATTTCTGTCAGAAAATGATTTGGGGGTCGACATTGTATGCAATTAGATAGTTTATGTAGTAATTTGTAATTCCAATTATATATTTTGGAGGCCGAATTATGAAATTGGTGATATTTGGTGTAGCATGTGTATTTAGGCCAAGAGAGTTAAGATTAAATTAAAATAAATAAACAAAACTATTGGTTTAACGAACCTTTTACATTTTCACGTCTTGAAAATTGAAAAAATAAAATAAAAGAATCATACCTTTCCGCAGAAGCTTTTGAACACCGGTAGTGAAGTAAGATGCAAATATCTTAATTTGGGAAAGTCTATGATTTCGTTAATTTGGCCTTCATTCCTTACAATCTCTTCCATCATCTTACAACCATATATTTGGAGCTCTTCCAGTTGCCGGAGACATCTTGCAGTTGAAGTGCAGAAGAGGTATCTGAATCCCGAAATTGAAATTTGTAATACACTTAATTTAGAAAAAGACCCCACTCGTTGAAGAGGCTGTCCGTGGATTCTGGATAGATACTCGTCGCCCATGCATTCCGTTATGTTTAGCCTTTTCAAATCTGTAAAGGCTCCTCCTCCTTGGCTGAAACATTTCTGTAAACCCGTCACTCTTTCCAAGGTCACATCATCACCTCTCTCCACCAGGGTTTTCACTCCACCGCCGATAAAATCATTGCACAAGTAGACTGATTTCATTGCTGAATCATGTTTCGGAAATTTTATATTACCACCCACATATATATTATATCTACATAAATTTTTGCAAAAAAGTTCATCTGGACAAGATTTGACATCTTCAAAATAAATTTCCAAACTTGTCAATTTGCTTGGCAAAGAAGATAAGGGGGTCTTTCTCTTGGTTTCTTCATCCAAAATATTGCAATCTATTGGAAGATATAATTCTTCAAGGCACACTAAACCAGATAAGACGATTCCCATAATTTCAATACACCCTAGCAAATCTAACATTCGAAGACGTTTCAATTGTCGAAAATCTAGCAGCAGGCCTCCAAAACAAGAAATCTGAAGGCTAAGCATCTCAAGACTTTTTAACTGAATGATGTGAGAGATGTCATTTACTTTGCATCTGTGTATGGATAGACTCCGGAGTCTATCCATGTTTTGAATAGACGATGGCACTGCAGAAAGAGATTTAATGTCGAGCAATAAATATTTGAGTTTCGGAAATGACTCAAAAAAGCTATCTGAAAGTTGTACAGCTGAAAGATTACTGCACTTGAGGTATAAGGTGTGAAGGTCTGGGCATACCAGATCATAAGGAAAGTCGACATTGTCACTCTTGAAATCAAGATAGATTAGTTTCTGAGAACTTAAAATATCTACCTTGTGCCACAATGAGTGACAATTACTTTCAGACAGGAATTCGTATTCTGATTCGTTGTCATGAATTATAGATCTTGCAACATCTCTGATGATATCATGCAGTTTAACACTATCATAATATCGACCTTCAAGCAGCAAAGAAGAAGATTTGAGCTCAAAAACCATTGCATTTACTCTATTTCTTGCATCTTCCAACGTATTCCAACCTTTAAGCAATCCCGACCCGGTTACAAGTCTGAACAGAAATTCAATCTGAATCTCCTCATCTTCACCAGCCAATGAACATAGCAAAAGGCACAAGTATGCGTCTTTGTCTAGTATATTGAAACTCAACCTCAGACAAGCATACGCATCTGGAGGTATTCCCTGAATTTTTTCTGGTTCGCAATTCATGAGTTGATTGAGTGCATCCTCCCATAAAACTTTAGGCTTCTTGTGGAGTGCTTTTCCAACAGCAGCAATGATGAGTGGCAAACGTGAACATTTGTTGCACACCTGCCCTGCCAAAGACTCACCTACACACTCAATAGTAGAAATATCAACAGTCTGGGTGAACATACCCCACGCTTCATCTTTAGTCAAGGCTTCAATCTCAACGGGAACCTTACAGTTGTTACAAATGCACACATCTCGCGATCGAGACGTTAGGAGGATCTTACAGCCCTTGATACTAGCATCCTCAAAAGGAATTCCTATTTCTGTGAAAGGAATCTCACTCCAGACATCATCTAATATGACAAGGATCGTATCCCCTTTGCTTAATCTAGCCTTCAGTTGAGAAGTTCTGTCCTCACTTTTCTCAGTTATGTTTAAATAGGTCGCCAGCTGATCTTGTATCTTCCCTATGTCCATCTTCTGGCCAACCACCACCTGACCGACGTTTGCTCGTGCAACTGTACTGAAAATCCCCTTCGCCTTGACTTCTTTGGAAGCTTCCTCCATCATCCTGGTCTTCCCCACACCTCCAAATCCGTAGACACCAACTACGGGAAAACCATCTTCTTTGTAATTAAGTGCCTCCAAAATCTTCTCGTAAGCAACTTCTCTAGATCCAAAATTCTGGTATTCAGTACTAGATATTGGGCTATACTCTTTCGGTGGAAAATATGAAATTTCATTGGTAAGTTGTTTTTTCTCGAGATCAGAGAATTCACTTACCGTGGTGGTCTTCTTTGCTGCCCACCTACCAAGTTGAAAACGGCAGTAGGGATTGGGACACCACAGCACATTAAAGCACCTCCAGGATGTTCTGCCTTCATACTTTCTCAAAAACTCTGTTACTTCGCCTTTGATTTCTTTCACGTCATCCTGCCACTTAGACACATGTTCCTTGATTTTTTTTCCATTATTTTTAGCTTGTTCAACTTGTCCTTCAATCTCCTGCTCCTTAGTATCAAGGCCTTTGATTTCGGAATTCAGCTTATTAACATTATCCTTGTAAAAAAGGATATAACAAATTCCACGAGACACAGCTCCAACAGTGGCTTCCGAAATATGATTCACAGCAGCTCCCACAATTGGAATATCAGAAATACTGCACATGTTTGTTTGTTTGTTTTTGCTTCGTAACTTTTTTTCTTATGCGTGTAATTTGGGAAACAAATAAAGATTTAATTGAGATGTAACTGATGAAATGAGAACAGATAGTAGAGTAGATGATAAGGCAGAGATCGATGTGGATCAATATATAAACTGAGCAGCAAAGGCTAAAGAGGAGGGCAAGCAAGTTGAAAGATGAAGTGGAACAAAAGATGGAGTTTAGGCTGTAAAGCCAACTTTAAATCGTCAAAAACTAATAAATACTAATCTTTTGTCGTATTAAAAATATATATATATATATATACACGGTCAATTTATCGAAGCACGAGAAAGTAATTAGATGGTTAATGAAACTTTACTCATTTTAAAAAAAATAAATTTTCTATTTTTCTTAGAAAATAAATTTTTATTTTTTTAAATCTATATTTTATGAAATTTTACTCATTTTTAAAAAAAAATCTATTTTTCTGTAAATTAAGTTTTACTTTTTTTATTTTATACTTTCTTTTAAAAAAAAATTATTTTATGAAACTTTACTCATATTTAGAAAGTACAAATTACTATTTTTCTGAAAATAAAGTTTATTTTTTTGTTTTACTTTTTTTGAATCTAAATTTTATAAAACTTTAATCATTTTTTTAAAAAATATAAAATTTCCTATTTTTCCTGAAAATAAATTTATATTATTTATTTATTTTATTTTTTTGAATATATATTTTATGAAACTTTACTCATTTTAAAAAAAAATTATTTTTTCTGAAAATAAAGTTTTATTTTTTTTAATATATATTTTATGAAACTTTACTCATTTATTTGAAAAAAAAAATAAATTTTCTAAAAATAAAATCGGGTAACTTGGAGGGACAGAAGCGAGAAAAAATGCCAAATTGGGTAAAAGTAAATGGATTGGGTTACAATCAAATCGGATAAAAGGAACAAAGTTGACAAAAAATGTCACTTGAAGGACTTAAATGATAAAAAAAAACTTTAAGTATGATTTTAAAATTGAGTGATAACTTGGAGAGACAGAAGAATTATTCAGCCTTAATGAAATTGATCACCTTAAACTGAAAAATAACAATTTCTGATTTAACAATTTCCTTTAGGCTCTGTTTCTGAGTTTTAAAATGGACAGAAAAAAAAATAAATAGACGAAAAATTTAAGTTTTCTTTCCAATTCTTATGTTTCTGAGTTTTTTAATAAACGGAAAAGAAAAGAAATAGATAGAAAACTTGGCCACTTTTCCTGCCAAAGTTTTCCATCCCTTTTTTTTGTCTTTTCTATAGGGAAATTTTGATTTCTTTTTATTTGTCGTTTATATATTTTAAAATATATCAAATATTTACTTTCTCATATCATCCTTTATCCTTTATGATTAAAATATCATCATTTATTCTTTGTGATTAAAGGCCAATTTGTTTCTCTTGTCAATAATTTTTTTTAAATGTTAATATTAAAATTTTATACTTAATTTAATTAATCAAATATAGCATTAATTATATTTTTTTTAATTTATGTGTGTTGTAAGACCCCAGTTTTTATAAATAAAGATGAATTTTCTATAATTATTATTTTTGAATATTATGGAATAAATTTGATATAATATTATAATTGTGGGTAATATTTATAAATTTTGCAAAGTACGCAAGTTGTTATAAAATATTCGTTTGGTCGGGGAATATTCTTTTTGTCGAAAAATATTCGTACGACGGCACAATCATTGGTGGACCCCACAACGGAAGTATTGTCGTAGTTAGAAAACGACAAAATTATCTTTCTATAAAAATAACGGCGGAGGTGTTACCGTTAAAACTGTTGAACTACTCGGTAGTAAAAGTACAGTAATACGCGTGGTTGCATAGTAGCACACGGTATTGATTATTGATGCTTACGTAAGAAGTCATTCAGCTATACTCAATTATTGCTACAGTAATTGCTGCATCATATCTCTTATATTATTGATTCAATTATTGTCACAGTATCATCTGTATAATATGTTATATTATTAAATCAATAATTGAGACGACAAGTTGTAAATGACTAATAATTGTTGAAAGATTAATTATGTGTTGATTAAAAATAAATTAATTTATGGTAATATTTATTCAATCCTTGATGTATATAAAGAGTCTGTTATGGGACGTTTGTGGTAAATTTGGTTATTTTATGGGGGGGCCATATGTCATCATCTAAGAGTCTCATTCGTCAATAGTAATTACCTTCGTCAATAGTAATTACCTTCGTCAGACGTCAAACCACTTGCCGTTTCATATTACAGGCGTCGAACCACTTGTCGTTTCACATTACAGGCGTCGAACCAATTGTCGTTTCACATTACAGACGTCAAACCACTTTTCTTTTCACATCACCAGTCGTCAAGCCACTTGCCTTTTCACATGGCAAGTGCTAAGCTAGAAATCTTCTATAAATAGAGGCCTAGTGCTTCATTATTTTTCACGAATTCATTCAAGCTATAGAGAGAGAAAGTATAAAGAGAATAAGAGAGAAAGAAGAAGAGTATTCGGTTACTACACTACTGCAGTATTCAATCTCCTAATAATGTAAGGGATGTTATTCTTTCTTCTTGAAGAGAACTTATATTATTCCATTATTTGTTATTCTGTTAGAATAACCTGTAAAAGTGGCATAACCTATACATGACCTGTATATGCGGTATACCCTATACTTGGTGAAATCCTTATGTTATTCCATTCATTATTATTCTGTTGGAATAGCCTGTATACGCGGAGTACCCTATACTTGGTGACATCCATTTACTATTCTGCCTTTATATTTCTGTCGGAATATCCTGTCTGTGCTATACGCCAGACCTGGTTCCATCATTTACTATTCTGCATTTATTATTCTGTTGGAACATCCTGTCGGTGTGAATTTCACCTGACCTGGTTCTGTTATTATTATTCTGCTGGAATAAACTGTTTGTGCGGTCTCTATCGCATGCATGATGATATCTTTTGTTATTATATTCAGTATTACTCAGTTGATTAAAATTCTGACTTCTATACTCCATGAAATTAGTGGAATATCCTTGATATTTGCGCTTCATCCAGTATCCTTTCATGGAAATATTCTTCTGGTCATTCTTGAATTTTACTCTACAAAACAGTATCGTGTTGACAATTTGGACGTTAATAATTTCTGGATAAAATAATTCTTGAACTTGTTTTATTGAATTCTTATATCATTGTCATCATCCTCATGTTTATATTTTGTTGAAAGTCATCTGTGGCCTGTAGTGCATAGATGAACTTAGTATGATTATGACCAGAGATTAATCAAATATAGCATTAATTATATTTTTTTAATCTATGTGTATAATCTTAAAACGTTAATTAAAAAACACAAAGTGAGTACTTTTCTTTTATAAATGTTGTAAAACCTGTAAAAAAAATGAAAAAGAAAAAAAAAGGGTTGGTCCCCATTCCATATATGGTGCATGGTGAGTGGGATCGTCGTCTAAGGTAGTAGGACACATGACTTTCACTTTTAACGTCTTTAATTGATTAAAGGAGCCATCAATTTGATATTGATTTTCCCAAATCTCACTCACTTTTTCCAAATCGTAGATATCCATTATCTTCAATGTTGGGAATATTGTAATTTTGTGTATATGTACATCTAGGGGTGGATAGATGTAGGGATGCTCAAAAAATTCGGTTTTTTATCGAACCGGTTGAAACCGGTATCGGCGGTACCGGTTTTTCGATTTTTTTATATTTTTCGGTACCAATAACGGTAATGAAAATTTTAAATTCGATAAATACCGAAAAACCAAAAAAGAAAAATCGAAAAAAAATAATTTCATCTTAAGTAACTGATAATGTCTGATATCACTAAAAAGAGAAGTGGCCAGTGGGTGATACATTACTTCATGTAGACACCCAAGAACAAAATATTATCGGTACTTGAGAAATGGGTGTAGTTTTTCTTAAATTACTTTCGGATTATATAGTTTACTATTATATAATTTTTCTTAAATTACTTTCGGATTACAAAATTTAAAACAAAAATATTCTTATTTTAAGTATACTATGTATTTCATTCATTAAAAATTATATAATTAATTACCCAATATTTACTCGATCCATTAACAATTCCTTAGAATTCTTATAAACTTAATTGTTGAACTTTGAGAATGGTGGGCAGGCTAGTGTTAATTCTTATAAAATTAATTGTTGGAATTTAATTGTTTTAAATTTATGTACTTGAGAAGTGGGTGAACAAAAAATTCCCAAGAACTTACTAATTAATATATGTTATAAATAGTTATAATATGGATGTCCATTCATTTTCTATAACTTACATAACCTACATACATTGATGAGCTATTCATTCTCCCTATTTAAGTTTATATTTATTTCATCTTCTATCTTTGTTCATGTACTTGTGTAGCCTATAAATAGAGGCTCACTATCCATGTATTGGTTGTACTTGAAGAATAATAGAAAATCTCACTTCTTATATAATCTTCTTATGCTTTCTCTAAAATTATAATACGTTATCAGCACGAATTGCTCCTTATTTTTAAGATAATCATATTTTGTTTGTAGCAGAAGAAGGTATAACTTTGTCCCTTTAGCATGCTTAGAATTGGAAAATATGATACGTTGAACTGTTATGCTTTCAAAATTTGTTTCTTGGTACTCATGCAGATTACTTACAAGATGTTTTGCGTTTGTGTTTACATCATGAGGACATACAATAGTTAATGATGAAAATAGCGTGTTTTACTTATTAATTACAGTTTGAAATTTTAATCATTAAACAGTGTTTATAACATGGATGATTTCTATGTTTTTTTTTCATATGATATTGCTATAGTATGTTATTTACTAATTTTTATTTTGGGGAGAGATAGTATATAGTAGAACCGGAGTTATACTTTTAGTAGCCGGACCGACAATTTTAGTAGTGTCTGCCGGTTTGAACACCTGCCTTGACTCTAAAGTTTAATTTGATACTTACAAGAGTCCTTTATATTTTGATAAATTTATGTTAAATTATTATTTTTATCACAATCAGAAAATAGAAGTAAATAAAATTATTTTTCTATGTGATTAATTATCAAACAAATTTCTGTGCTTAAAGTATTATGTTAATTATGTTGTGTATTTAATTTATTTTTAGAATATTTTCTTCTAACTTGTTAATCATATTTGTGATAGTTCATAATGTCAAACATTGCTAAACTCGAATTTATGGCTCTTGACATTACTGGAAAGAATTATTTATCATGGGTGTTAGATGCTGAAATTCATCTAGATGCAAAAGGTCTTGGTGATACTATCAAAGAAGGAAACAAAACATCTAGTCAAGATAAGGCCAGAGCGATGATATTTCTTTGTCATCACCTCCATGAGGGACTTAAAATTGAATATTTGACTGTTAAAGATCCACTTATCCTTTGGAATAATCTAAAGGAAAGATACGATCACCAGAAAACTGTGATACTTCCTAAAGCTCGTTATGATTGGATGCATCTAAGATTACGAGATTTTAAATCTGTAAGTGATTATAACTCAGCTATGTTTAGAATCAGTTCTAAATTACAATTATGTGGAGAAAACATCACTGATGCAAATATGTTAGAAAAAACATTCTCCACCTTTCACGCATCTAATATGCTCCTGCAGCAGCAATATCGTGAAAAGGGCTTTAAGAAATACTCTGAACTGATTTCATGCCTCCTTGTGGCTGAGCAAAACAATGAACTATTGATGAAAAATCATGAGGCCCGTCCAACTGGATCTGCTGCATTCCCTGCAGTGAATGCCGTAACATATAATGGAAAAAATAGAGGTCACGCCATTAGTCATGGACGTGGTTATGGACGTGGACGTGGACGTGGTCGAAATAATCATCGTGGTGGTCATATAAGGATGGAAAATGCGAAAAAGGTGATAAAGATAAAAATACCACGGAGAATTTGTGTTATCGTTGTGGAGGTAAAGGCCATTGGTCTCGTACCTGTCGTACACCAAAACATCTTGTTGAGCTCTATCAACAATCACTAAAAGATAAAGGGAAGAAGATAGAGACAAATTTTGCTAGTGAAGATGGAAAAGATGAGACAAATCTTGATTCTGGAAATGATGATTTTAATTATGGTTATGTTGATACCACTCATCTTGATGTTACTGATTTTTTCTCAAATCCTGAAGAAAAAATTGACTTCTTGTTTGGTGATGAGAGTGTCCAAATATAAAATTTTTAGATGATGTTTTGATGTTATTGGACTTTATTTTAAGCATTAATAAAATTCTAATTATTATGTTTATATCATGTTTAACTGTTTTCTTATGATTCGTTATATATGGGATATTTTATTAATCTGATTGTATATTTCTTATTTTCTTTGAATAACATAGATACTCTCTTGATTCGATTTGCAATGAATGGTGGAGATATATGTCTCGCAGACAGTGCCACTACGCACACTATATTACAAAATAAGAAATATTTTTCTTCTTTCATAATGCAAAAGGCAAATGTTAGTACTATATCGGGTAGTGCAAAATTGATAGAAGGCTCCAGAAGAGCTAACATTTTCTTGCCTGAAGGAACAAAACTTGAAATTGATGAAGCATTATACTCTCCCAGGTCTCAAAGAAATTTATTGAGTTTTAAGGATATCCGCCGAAATGGGTATCATATTAAGACAACATGTGAAGGAAAGATTGAGTATCTTCACATTACGAGTATAATCTTGGGTAATAAAAGAGTATTAGAAAAATTACCAGCTTTTTCCTCTGGTTTGTACTACACGAGAATTAGAACAATTGAAACAAATATGGTTGTTAATAAAAAGCTAACGAATCACAATAACTTTGTTGTTTGGCATGAACGGTTAGGCCATCCTGGATCGATAATGATGCGAAGAATAATTGAGAATTCATGTGGACATCCATTGGAGAACCAGCAGATTCTTCAATCGAATGATTTCCCATGTGCTGCTTGTTTTCAAGGCAAGTTAATTGTTCGGCCATCACCGGCTAAGATAGGGACTGAATCCCTTAATTTTCTGGAACGAATACAAGGTGATATATGTGGACCAATTCATCCACCATGTGGACCTTTTAGATATTTTATAGTTTTAATTGATGCATCAACAAGGTGGTCACATGTATCTCTATTATCAACTCGCAACCTGGCGTTTGCGAGGTTACTTGCTCAATTAATCAGATTGCGAGCACATTTTCCAGATTATCCCATCAAGAAAATTTGTATTGACAATGCTGGTGAATTTACTTCCCAAACTTTCAATGATTATTGTATGTCTATTGGGATAAGTATTGAACATCCTGTAGCACATGTTCACACACAAAATGGCCTTGCAGAATCATTGATTAAGCGTCTTCAATTGATTGCAAGACCATTACTAATGAGATCAAAACTTCCAATTTCTGCTTGGGGTCATGCTATTTTACATGCGGCAACACTAATTCGCATCAGACCAACAAGTTATCATAAGTACTCCCCTTTACAATTGGTTTTTGGTCAGGAACCAAATATTTCTCATCTAAGAATTTTTGGTTGTGCTGTATATGTTCCAATTCCTCCACCACAACGTACTAAGATGGGACCTCAAAGGAGGTTAGGAATATATGTTGGATATGAATCCCCATCTATAATTAAATATTTAGAACCATCAACAGGGGATTTATTTACAGCTAGATTCGCTGATTGTCATTTTGATGAATCAATCTTACCAACATTAGGGGGGAGAAAATAGGCAGCTGGAAAAAGAGATAAGCTGAAATGAATTATCATTGTCTCATTTTGATCCTCGTATAAAACAATGTGAACTAGAAGTTCAGAAGATAATTCATTTACAAAGTTTAGCAAATCAATTGTCAGACGCATTTTCTGACCCAAAGAGTGTAACAAAGTCACATATACCAGCTGTTAATGCTCCAATTAAAATTGATGTCCCAGCAGGACAACCTCTTGTTGCCAATGAATCTAAAACACGCTTGAAGCGTGGTAGACCAGTCGGTTCCAAAGATAAGAATCCTCGTATGAGAAAAGGAACAAAGATTCAAGATGGTCATGACGAAGAAATGGGAACTCCAGAAGAGTCTACAGAAAAACCTCTAGACATGACTAATATTACAATTCCAAAAGACAATCAGGTACCTGAAATCATTGAAAATGAAGAGATCTCGATAAATTATGTCATGTACAGAAAAATATGGAACCGAAATGAAATTGACGTCGATAATGTTTTTTCATACAATATAGCGCTAGATGTTATAAAAGATGACGAGGATCATGAATTGGGTCTATTGAAGAATGCATGCATAGAATTGATTGGCCAAAATGGAAAGATGCAATTGAGGTAGAATTGAAATCTCTTGAAAAGAGAAATGTTTTTGGACCAGTAGTCCGTACACCTGATGGTGTAAAACTAGTGGGGTACAAATGGGTTTTTGTTCGAAAACGAAATGAAAATGGTGAAATTGTGCGACATAAAGCACGACTAGTTGTGCAAGGATTTTCACAAAGACCCGGTATTGATTATGAAGAGACATACTCTCCTGTGATGGATGTGACTACTTTTCGATTCCTAATCAGTCTGGCAATAAAAGAAGGACTTCATTTGTGTCTAATGGATGTCATTACAGCATACTTGTATGGCCCACTTGATAATGAAATTTATATGAAACTCCCAAAAGGATTTAAATTTCCAGAAGCATTTAAATCCAGTTCTCGAGAACAGTACTCGATCAAATTAAATAGATCTCTATATGGATTAAAACAATCCGGTCGCATGTGGTATAACCGTCTTAGTGAATATTTGTTAAAGGAGGGATATAAGAATGATCCTGTTAGCCCATGTATTTTTGTAAAGAGATCTAGATTTGAGTTTGTTATTATTGCAGTATATGTTGATGATCTAAATATCATTGGAACTCCTGAAGAGATTTCAAAGGTAGTAGAGTACTTGAAAAGAGAATTTGAAATGAAAGATCTTGGAAAAACAAAATTTTGTCTTGGATTACATATAGAGCATTTAAAGGACGATATTCTTGTGCATCAAACATCTTATATAGAGAAGGTGCTAAAACGATTTTATATGGACAAAGCACATCCGTTGAGCACCCCAATGGTTGTGAGGTCACTTGATGTAAATAAAGACCCTTTCCGACCTCGAGAAAATGATGAGGAGATTCTTGGTCCTGAAGTATCATACTTGAGTGCAATTGGAGCACTAATGTATCTTGCTAGTCATACACGACCTGATATATCATTCTCTGTCAACTTATTAGCAAGATATAGCTCTTGTCCAACCCGAAGGCATTGGAATGGAATTAAACATATACTTCGTTACCTACAAGGTACAAAGGATATGGGTTTGTATTTTCCTAACCAACCCAAAACAGATTTGATTGGTTTTGCAGATGCAGGGTACCTATCCCATCTTCATAATGCTCGATCGCAAACTGGATATGTATTCACTTGTGGTGGAACCGCCATTTCTTGGCGTTCGATGAAGCAAACTATAGTAGCTACATCTTCTAACCATGCTGAAATTTTGGCAATACATGAGGCTAGTCGTGAATGTGTATTGTTAAGGTCTGTAATTCAACACATACGAGGATCTTGCGGTTTATCTTCAGGAGAAGAATCACTGACGGTCTTATATGAGGATAATACAGCATGCATTGTCCAACTCAAGGAAGGATATATCAAAGGTGATAGAACAAAACATATTTCACCAAAGTTCTTTTTCACTCATGACCTTCAGAAGAATGGTGATATAAATGTTCAGCAAATCCGTTCAAGTGAAAATTTGGCAGATTTATTAACAAAGGCGCTTCCTACTTCTACATTTGAGAAGCTTGTCCACAACGTTGGATTACGTCGACTCAAAGATCTCAAATGATATAATCATGAGGGAGAGTAATTAATTTTTTTCATAAAGCAATATCTCATAAGTTTTTGAAGAATTATGTACTCTTTTTCCTTCACTAGGTTTTTATCCCACAGGGTTTTTCTAGTAAGGTTTTAACGAGGCATATTCTTCAGTAATGGACATCCAAGGGGGAGTGTTATAAATAGTTATAATATGGATGTCCATTCATTTTCTATAACTTACATAACCTACATACATTGATGAGCTATTCATTCTCCCTATTTAAGTTTATATTTATTTCATCTTCTATCTTTGTTCATGTACTTGTGTAGCCTATAAATAGAGGCTCACTATCCATGTATTGGTTGTACTTGAAGAATAATAGAAAATCTCACTTCTTATATAATCTTCTTATGCTCTCTCTAAAATTATAATAATATAAGCAATTATCGGTACTTGAGAATATTGTATAACATTTGTGTACAAGAATTTCATCAGTAATATATATAGTACACACATTTTTTCAAACTACATCAATAATTAGAAAAAAAAGAAGGTAACAAATTAATAATCATCAAAAGAATTAACCAAAAATTTTAAATTTGTTTATAAGAATGTAATTTACTAGTCTCATTTTTTAGTTTTAAAAAAGTTGTTAATATAAAAAAAAATTATTTAATTATTGCGGTATAACCGAAAATCGAACTGAAAAAACTGGTACCGACTTTGTACCGAAATCGGTTATTCGGTACTGGTACCAGTTCTTGATTTTCCAAAATTTTCGGCTCGGTACCGATTCGGTTTTTTCGTTACCGGTTCGATTTTTTACCGATGAGCACCCCTAAATAGATGGTTAATAATAACTAATTTTTAATTTTCTGTTTTAGTATTAAAACAGACAATTGGAACTAGTGTTTGATAGTGTCTACTTTAGAGAAAATTCTATTTTTCTTATAATGCACACAGAAAAAAACAATAACAGATAATGTCTAGATTAGACCAAATTATATTTTGTTATAATGCTGGCAGATGAAACGTAAGAGAGACAATGTCTAGATTAGTACAATATCAAGAGATTACTTTTACGTGAATGTGATGAGATACAAAGTGAGACTCAAACAATCAAATCACAAGAATTAATACATCACAAACACAAGGATTTTTACGTGGTTCTACTGAAAGACCCCAACTTTTTAATGAATAAAATCGAATTTCCTCTATTTATTATTGTGAATAATATGGTGTTAATTTGATATAATACTTTCGATATGGGTGACATGTGCAAATTTTTTAAAATACGCAAGTGGTTATAAAATATTCAATTTTGTCGAGAAATATTTGTTTGGTCGTGGAATATTCTTTATGTTAGGGAATATTCGTACGACAGCGCAACCATTTGTGGGCTCCATAACCGAATAACTGTCGGATGAAGAAAACGATAAAATTGAGTTTTTATAAATAACGGCGTAATCGTTACCATTAACATTGTTGGAATACCCGCTTGGTAAAGTAAAGTAATACGCGTTGTTGCACATTAGCACACGGTATTGCACAGAATTTTTTTAAATTGTTGATTCTTACGTGAGAAGGCACTACTCAATAATTGTTACAGTAATTACTGTTCAATATTTTATTTTATTGATTCAATAATTGCTACGTTGATATTTTATATTATTGTTATTTCAATAATTGTCACTGCACAGTATCTCCATTATCAGATCAATAATTCATATTATTTGAATAATATTATTAGATAACATTATTGACAATGTCTAGAAAGTTCTGTCAATGAGAGGTTTGGTCACCTAGTTGCGCGCCAGTAAGGAGAAATCCTTATTGGAAAGCCCCCTCTTTCCTAAAAACTGCCTGGTTGTCATTATTGTGATTCTGTAATATTATTTATGAATAATTAATTATTGATTTATATGATAAGGAAATATTTATTTGATGTGGATATAAATAATGGAATTATAAATGAAAGAGTTAATGTTGAGGTGTTTTATCAGTATTTTATCGGATTGGAGGTATTAAAAGATCAAATCGGTGTTCTTACAGCTTTATTGTGTGAGTTATAATATTTAATCCGACCGTTGGATCGTTGTGATTTTTGGATATGTTATACATATATAAGTTGAGTATATGTCCACAAATTTTGAACTGTTAAAAATGAACGTATAATTTGTTATGAATTTTAAGAGGTGACTGATTCGAAAATTAGGTTTATAAATAATTTTGATGGAAAATTCTAGAAATGGGTGGGCCCCACTTTTGGTTGTTGGGGAAAATGGCTGATTTTTGGTGGGTAGAATAGTAGCAGGTAAAGCCATCAGGTTACATGTCAAGTCTGCTTCAGTGTGCTATTATTTTCCTATAAATAGAGGGCTAAGTTAGAATTGAAAAACACACCAGAATTCATAAGTTTTCTCTCTTTTTCTCTCTAGATTATCGAGTGTATTTTGTGAGTATTTAGATTCTTGGTGAGTTGCTATTCATCAGTGCAAGTTTCCTTCGGCGTCATATCCGATATCCAGTTAGAAGTACTGTTCTTTTGAGGTAAGGGATAGTAAGGGATTTTAAGGGTTGTTATATTTTTCAGTTTCGTAATTTTTCTGACCTTCAAAAATTCTGGAAAAATTTGAAATAATAATTTGGTGAGTTTTCTAGATTGTGTCCAAAAATGGCGATTTTTGGATGTATAATTATGAGTTATGAATTTTATGAGAGAAGACTATTTTAAAAGTAAACCCTTATAACTCCTTGTGGTTAACTCCAAAATTGGTAAAAATTTTATTGGAAGTACATGTATATGATAGAAGTATACTCTGTAAATTTCAGAATTTTTGGATAAAAGTATAATTTTTGATAAATATCTAAATATTCGGCTGTTTTGGCCATATGAAAAATAGTAAATAATTTTTAAAAATTCTGAGAAAAATATATGTTCAATATGGGACTATATTCTACTAAATCTCAGAAAAAGAAAATTTATTTGTACTGATTTGGTATTTTTCATAAAAATGGACTAGTTATGAGTAAATGAATTCGTGATGTTATGTGAAGTAAGAAAATTGGAAAATAGAATTTTATGGCTTGAGAATCCTATATGAGGTATATGAAGATTTTTTATGAGGGTTTTGGTTATTGGTGATGAAATCTTATGAGTTTGGAATTTTAGGATGATTAAATGTATTATTTAGTAAAGTGTAAACAATTAAAATAAATTGTTTATAAGTTTAAGAAATGTTATTTCAATATCATTTTACCGAAATATTTGTATGGATTTTATTATAGAATTTCTACCTTTTTGTGTCGAGTTTACTATTCATGAGTTACTATTCATGAGTTACTATTCATGAAGTTACTATTCATGGGTTACTATTCACGAGTTACTATTTATGACAAAATTGGTTTCTTTTTCTAACCAAATTATAGTTGAGTTATGAATATTACTCTTGAGATTAAATCTATATGTTGATTATATTATTTTTATTATCATATATAATATTTTTATAACCCTAATGATGATATTAATTTCTCTTTGACTTGAGTGTAAAGATGGGTAGATTATTGGTATAATCATGACTATGGGTTCTCTTTGGCCAGTAGTGCAAGGTTGAATTGTTGACTGGTATGATCATGATCATTGAATTTATAATTGAATATCTTTAGCTTAAGTGCAAAGGTGAAATGATCAACATGTTTATAATTATTGTTTATATAAATTCTGAAATGATTATATATTTCTTTGAGATATTAATATATTTGGCATGTAGTGCAAATATGAACTGTTGATGAATATATTTGGCCTGTAGTGCAAATATGAACTGTTGAGGAATATCTTTGGCTTGTAGTGCAAAGATGAATTATTAATGAATATCTTTGGCTCGTAGTGCAAAGATGACCTGTTGTTGAATATCTTTGGTCTGTAGTGCAAAGATGGTCTGTTGATGAATAACTTTGCCCCGTAGTGCAAAGATGAAATTGTTAGTATGATTATAAACAAGAACTGTGACTTGTTATAACCATGATCTTTGATGTTTTAGGTAAAGACATGTGATGAAAATTATCTTCGTCCTAGGTGCGAAGAGGAATTTAGAATCACAATTATGATTATAAGTTATTCATATAATTGTGGAAAGGA
This sequence comes from Panax japonicus, assembly GCA_020205505.1. Lineage (NCBI taxonomy): Eukaryota > Viridiplantae > Streptophyta > Magnoliopsida > Apiales > Araliaceae > Panax > Panax japonicus. Next base: position 84,476,563 of record CM035096.1, on the reverse strand, counting down.
ATTGTTGAGTGATGTTACAGGGATAAAACACTGTTGGTGGACTTTTAATGTGGAAAAGATAATAGACTTTATGGTCTATTTGACTCTTCTAATGGATTGCTCGTTCCGCTGCAACTATGGTTGAAAAGTTTTATCATCTACCATATGTTCTAAATCTCTTATTTATTACTGATGAAAGCTATTGATAATTTAATTATCTTTAGTCATGATATTCTTTACTGGGCTAGTTGTGTTCACCCTTTTGTTTCACAATTTCTTTTCAGGTAATAAGAGTGTAGCTGGATCGAGCGAGGGTAACGGGGAAATAGAACGGTGGTCTCTAGATGTGGAGGTTCTCCCTAAACAGTATAGAAAGGTGTTGTATACATCATTTAATAGTTATATTTGGTGAATCAAATAGGGTGAGGTGAACCCAACGTTGGAAGGGTGTTTTGTCACAATCATACAAGATGTCTAATGATATACAACCTCGTGTCATCATAAAACATGGTTGTGCTCATCCACTTGCTGAGTATATCTACGAGCACTACCTATATAATCTTGGTGTTTGGTTGAAGTATAACTCTCAATTAGAGACAGTGGAGATAATGATATGTCAAGAGAAGACTCACCATTGGAAAGAATATGATAGTAATCTTCTCGTTTTTCTTTGGGGTCTATTAGGTCAACCAAGGATAATTATGTGGCCATATGATATCTATCATAACCTAGACGCATGGCTTCCCATGTACGAAGGTTTCCTTGAGCACTTCCCAAAGATTTTAATTTCTAAAACAGTTTTTAACTATACCTTTATGTAAGATGTCATGGTGACGTGCTACCCAAGTTGGTGTCAAGAGTTACAGTTAATATATATATTTGTATCAAAACTCACAACACATGAGTTGTTGTATTTTGCACGATAATTGTTGCAATAATGTTGTAGTTGTTTTCTGTACCATGTATTTGGCGACTCAGAATGGGTTGGATGGAATGGACCTATTTTGGGGTTGTCACATCTACCCTTAATCTCTAATGGCTTAATTCACGTACAATATCAACCGGTATTGGAGACTCTTTTATTAATTTTAAGACTTAGTTAAATATTAAAAAAACTCTATGTTCAAATAAAGTTTTTCACTGTGCATCTCTGCAACCTTTCTCACTACTGAGACCTTTGCACCTCTGCAACCTTGAAAGTTTTCTTTGAAAAGTCTTTATCCACTAATGGAACGACCAAGCTAAACACTGCTTGAACTCAAAATTTGTTACAAGGAAGCTTGAATACAATATGTTTTGTTTTTCCAGCCAATAAAAGACTAACAGTATAACAGACTTGCTGGGAAAAATTAAACGATGGAAGCTCTCTATGGAATGGTATATCGTATAAGACTAATATTTTTTTCAAGCTCTTCTTAACTGATATATGCTTTCTGTGATCGTGTGTCCCTGTTTTAGTCAATAAGAAATATATATAGAGAGAGAAGGAACTTAACGGCTATATTTTTATTAGCAACGAATATATAGTTTATATATCTTTAACTTTGACCAACAAATTAAAAGAATAAGTTAGCATGAATATCTCATATCATAGTTGGGAGATCACATGATTTCAGCTGCTTAAAGACCCAATGTGTAAGACCCCAACTTTTATAAATAAAGATGAATTTTCTATAAATATTATTTTTGAATATTATGGAGTAAATTTGATATAATGTTATAGTTGTGGGTAATATTTATAAATTTTACAAAGTAAGCAAGTTGTTATAAAATATTCATTTGGTCGGGGAATATTCTTTTTGTCGGGGAATATTCGTACGACGGCACAATCATTGGTGGACCCCACAACGGAATTATTGTCGAATTGAGAAAACGACAAAAATACTTTATAAAAATAACGGCAGAGGTGTTACCGTTAAAACTGTTGAACTACCCGGTAGTAAAAATACTGTAATACGCGTGGTTGCATAGTAGCACACGATATTAATTATCGATGCTTACGTGAGAAGTCACTCAGTTATACTCAATTATTACTACAGTAATTGCTGCATCATATCTCTTATATTATTGATTCAATTATTGTCACAGTATTATCTTTATAATATGTTATATTATTAAATCAATAATTGAGACAACAAGTTATAAATGATTAATAATTGTTGAAAGATTAAATATATGTTGATTAAAAATAAAATGATTTATGGTAATATTTATTCAATCCCTGATGTATATAAAGAGTCTATTATGAGACATTTGTGGTAAGTTTGGTTATTTTATGGGGGGGGGGACATATGTCATCATCTAAGAGTCTCTTCGTCAATAGTAATTACCTTCGTCAATAGTAATTATCTTCTTTAATAGTAATTACATTCGTCAATAGTAACCACCTTTACCAGACGTCAAACCACTTGCCGTTTCATATTACAGGCGTCGAACCAATTGTCGTTTCACATTACAGGCGTCAAACCGCTTTTTTTCACATCACCAGTCGTCAAGCCACTTGCTTTTTCACATTTCAAGTGTTAAGCTAGAAATCTTCTATAAATAGAGGCCTATTGCTTCATTATTTTTCACGAATTCATTCAAGCTATAGAGAGAGAAAGTATAGAGAGAATAAGAGAGAAAGAAGAAGAGTATTTTGTTACTACACTACTGCAGTATTCAATCTACTACTAATGTAAGGGGTGTTATTCTTTCTTATTCATGAAGATAATTGTTGTTATTTCATTGCTTATTATTCTGTTGGAATAACCTGTATACGCGGTTTACCCTATACTTGGTGACATTCTTCTATTATTCTGTTGGAACATCCTATCTGTGTGTTTTACACCGGACCTGGTTCCGTCTTTATTATTCTGTTGGAACATCCTATCGGTACAAATTTTGCCTGAACTGGTTCCGTTATTATTATTATGCTGGAATAACCTGTCTATGCGAAGTACCGCATGTATGGTGATTTCTTTTGTTATTCCATTCTTTATTATACTCAGTTGGTTAAAGTTTTGACTTCTATACTCCATGAAATTAGTAGAATATCCTTGATATTTGCGCTTCATCCAGTATCTTTTCATGGAAATATTCTTCTGATCATTCTTGAATTTTACTCGACAAAGCAGTATCATGTTGACAATTTGGACGTTATTAGTTCCTGGATAAATTAATTCTTGAACTTGTTTTTATTGAATTCTTATATCATTGTCATCATCCTCATGTTTATATTATGTTGAAAGTCATCTGTGGCCTGTAGTGCATAGATGGACTTGGTATGATTATGACCAGGGATTATTCGGTGTAATCATGACCGTAATGTTACAAATGATGTGGTAAAAGTTATCATTGGCCCGTAGTGCATTGATGGACAGTTGTTGGCATGATCATGACCATTAATGAATACATGAATGTCCTTGGCTGTAGTGCATGGATAATTTGTGCTCGTGATACTAAAGAATATCCTTGGCCATAGTACAAGGGTGATTCGATGATGTGGATTATTTATTAAGCTGAGTCCCAGCGATAAAAGTCATGAAAAACCTTTAAAATCATAAAAGATAATAGATTTTATTCTCTACCTGACTCTTTTAATGGATTGCTTGTTCCGCTGCAGTTAAACTTGATGTTGTTATATTTTATCAGTTTAACACTGTTGAAGGCTAACGATAATTTATTCTGCATTATCTTAGTCATAATATTTCTTACTGGGCTAGTTGAGTTCACCCTTTCTTTCACTGTTCTCTTCAGGAAAATGAGAACATAGCAGGGACTAGTCGGGGAACGGAGTGACGGTCCAGAGGATAGCATTAGTAGTCCTCATTATTCTGTGAAATAGTGTGTTAATAATTGTAATGAGGACTCCTTTTGAGTTTGTATAATCTCTAGTAGACAATAATTGTATTCAAGCTCACAGTTATGTTTTGTCGTATTGTACACGACAGTTGTATTAGTAAGTTGTATTTGAATTTTGTACCATGTACCCAAGATGGGTGATGTATACCTAATTTTGGGGGCGTCACACAATGGATATACTATATTAAATATATAGTATCTGTAAGACCCCAACTTATTATAAATAAAATCGAATTTTCTCTAATTATTATTGTGAATAATAAGGTATTAATTTGATATAATTCTCTGGTTATGGATGAAATGTGAAAATTTTGCAAAATAAGCAAGTGGTTATAAAATAATCGTTATAGTAATAGAATATTCGTTTGGTCGTGTAATATTCTTGTTGTCGGGGAATATTCGTACGACGGCGCAGTCATTTGTGGGCCCCATAACAGAATAACTGTCAGATGAAGAAAACGACAAGTTTGAGTTTTTAAAAATAACGGCGTAGTTGTTACCGTTTACACTGTTGGAATACCCGGTGGTTAAAATACAGTAATACGCGTGGATGCATAGTATTTTTGAATTATTGATTCTTACGTAAGAAGGCACTACTCAATAATTGTTACAGTAATTACTATTCGATATTTTATTTTATTGTTTCAATAATTGTTGCATTGATATTTTATATTATTGTTGTTTCAATAATTATCACTGCACAGTATTTCCCATTATCAGATCAATAATTCATATTATTTGAATAATATTATTAGATAACATTATTGGCAATGTCTAGAAAGTTCTGTCAAGGAGAGGTTTGGTCACCTAATTGCGTGCCAGTAAGGAGAAATTCTTATTGGAAAGCCCCCTCTTTTCTGGGAACGGCCTGGTTGTCATAATTGTGATTCTGTAATATTATTTGTAAAAAATTAATTATTTATTTATATGATATGAAAATATTTATTTTATGTGGATATAAATGATGGATATATTTATTTTTATGCGGATAAAAATGAAGGAATTAATGCTGAGGTGTTTTATCAGTATTTTGTTGGTGTAGAGGTATTAAAAATCATTCGTTTGTGGATTTCGGATATTTAATGTTTGGAATTTGGAAAAACTCAAAGCTAAAAAATTATAGAGAATTCGATTTCAGGTAGAATGGACATAAAATTCATATTTTTCTGATAAACAGTCTATTTTTTTATGAATTGTTGAAGTTTCGAAAAATAAAATAATTTTTATTAAATTATGGGTGGGACCCACTTGTGTTGAATACACATGGGCTGCTGAAACTTTTAGCATTGAGGGGCTGGTCTTGAGTCTTGATTAGCATGCGTAGAGAAATTGTTAAGTAATAATATATTTTATTATTTTAGTCACCTATGGCGTTCTAACATTTTCCTATAAATAGACGCTTAGGTTAGAATTGAAAATCACACCAGAAACAAGTTTTCTTTCTCTCTATATTGTCGACCGTATTTTAGTGAGTAATTATATACTTTGAGAGTTTCTGTTCGGTACAAGTTTCCTTCAACTTTCTATCCGATATTTCGATCAAAAGTACCGTTATTTTGAGGTTAGGAATGTTATTTTCTTCATATATGATATTATTTCTTCAATATCATTATGCCGAAGTATTGATCTGAATTTTTATCAAATTTAAAACTTTTTGTGTCGGGGTTACTATTCACGTATATGGCACTATTCACGTATACGACACTATTCACGAATATGACACTATTCACCGAAAAATGAAATTTTCTTCTTTTTATCCAAATATCTATTATGGTTACTATCTTTGATTGTATCCATGTTTTGATCTTTATTCTTGAATTTTACTTCAAAATTGGTTATTATGGAGTATTATTGATCTTGGATAAACTGTTATACGAATCCTTACTATTTGTCCTTCTGTCTCACTGGATTCGTTTTTTTTAAAATATTTTTCATCATCCTCAGTCCTAAATGATGATATTACTGAATATTTTTGGCCTGTAGTGCAAAGATGAATGATTAACTGATGAATATCTTTGGCCCGTAGTGCGAAGATGAACAGGTGTTGAGATGAACATGACCAACTGGTGATACAAATAAATATCTTTGGCCTGTAGTGCAAAGATGAATATTGATTAAAGATGTATATTGGTTGTTGTTACAGGGATAAAATTGATGATGGACTTTTAAATCTTAGAAAATAGTAGAACTCATTCTCTACTTGACTCTTCTAATGGATTGCTGTTTCCGCTGCAGTTGTTGATCTAAAACTTGTTGTCAATTATATTTTATCAGATTTTTTCCTGTTGAAAACTAATGATAATTTTTTGTATATTATCTTAGTAATAATATTCTTTACTGGGCTAGTTGAGCTCACCCTTTTCCTTTTTGTTCCATTTTTCTTCTCAGGAGGTGAGAACATAGCAGGATCTAGTCTGGGTATGGAGTGATGGTTCTAAAAAGATGTTTTAGCAGTCCTCACTATTTCTGTAAAATAGTGTTTGAATAATTGTAATGAGGACTTATTTGAGTGTGGATATTGTCTAGAAGACAATATTTGTATTTAAACTCACAGTATGTGTTGTGGTATTTTGCACGACAATTGTATTATTGAAGTTGTAGTTTGCTTTATGTACCATGTATTTGGCGACTCGGAATGGGTGTTGTATACCTATTTTGGGGGCGTCACAGTTGGTATCAAAGCTTAGAGATATGGTCTCTGGCGGAGATCGGGGAATAGAACTAGGAGGGGAGAGATGAGTAAATCCTTCGCTAGTGTGTCCTATCTAAGCTTATTTGTTGGTCAGTCATAATATAGGGATATTATATGTTATGTTAATTTGTTTAATTAACCCTTGTTTAATGGCAGTATTTAATAATGACTGCTGAGAACGTTAACAATGGAGTGTATGAGACTGTGGAACAACCTTTAGTCACAAACCAGGAGAACGTGCAATAGGAAGGCAATATTCCTCCTGTAAACAACACTACCGAGCAAACGATGAATGATGGAATGTTTAGGAGCTTTTTGCAGTTCATGCAAAATCAGACAAGAGAGACTCGTGTACAAAATACGGGTGGAAGTGATACCAACGCGCGGTCTGTCACAGCCAAGCAGTTCAAGGAGTTGGGACCACCAGAATTTATTGGAAAGCCGGATTCGATCAAGGCGGAAACATGGGTCAAACAAATTACCAAGATATTCGATGTCTTGGGATGCACGGATGAACAGAAGGTTCCATTCGCCACCTTTATGTTCCGCGGTGAGGCAGACTACTGGTGGATCGTATCCAACTTACACCTTTTAAGGAGATTATGTTGGACCCAAATAATGGTAACTACCATATTTAGGAGTCCTAATCCGATTTGGAAGTGGTCTCTAAGGTGACGAGAATGACTATAAATACAAGGCCAGACTTCAATTAACAGGTAATACCCTTTTGAGCACTAAATACTAACCCTCTATTGTTAAACCTTGTAACGACCTGTATTCATTCTCACACCGGAGCTATCACCCGGCGGCACAAGATGTCAATCTTCGTGTGTGATATGTTATTGTGCAGGTTTAAGCGCGTGGATTTGGTGATTGGACGCGCTGGCAAAACTTGGCGTTAACATTGGCGCTAGAAGGAGGGATGTTAGTGCTTTTACAATCACAATGACTTTTTCTAGTTGGAGGCTATGACGAGAGGAGATAACAATGTCTCTATCCAGGAAAAGGCTAAAACTCACCAGACCACCCAGGTGAGGGGGTCGGTAAAAGATAGGCTGGGTTCTAAGACTCGGGGAGACCTTGCTGAACATGCCCCATCTCTCCAACGATAACTATTTTTGGTCAGTCAGCACACACCCATCCCCATCAGTCATGCCAACGACAATCAGTCTCGGGCATACAAAAGGCGACGGAGAGATCGGGTAGAGGGCAGTCAAGATCAGTGTGAATTCATTCTGCAGAAGAAGATGCAATAGAACAAAAATGCCATGATGGCACTACGCCTTCAGTAGGGAGAGCTCGAAGAGCAAATGGCCAAGATGGCCGAGGAACAAGAGGCTTATTCAAAAAGGCGCAGACAACGGAGCCGATCCCGGACGCCTCGACAGGAAGAAGCTGGAAGAGAAAGGAGTAGACCCTGGAGTCGATCTCGAGAAGGCAGAAGCCGATGGAGGATTCGTTCCGTAGACATAAAGTCTAAGTACCAGGGAAGATCGGGGGCAGAGGAGGAGGGTCGCGTCTCCTGAATACGAGAGGGGCATGCATATATCGTACCCTCGTAAAAAGGAGTCCGATCCCCTCGTAAGAAGGGTTGTGGAGTTGGAAAAGCTACTGGCGGCAAAAAGCCCGATAGGAACACTTCTAAGCTGCCCCAGTTCCCCATTCTCACCAGAAATCAATTAGGTCATGGCCGACCCGAAGAAGAAAATGCCCCCGATGGAGACGTATGATGGAATGGAGGACCCGTATGATCATTCTGACGGATACTATAAGACCCCGAATTTTATGAAATAAAAGTATTCAATTTTTTTATTTACTAAAGAGTTAAATTCATAAAAGTTAAAGTTAAAGGTGATATATATAAAATTTTAAAAATAAGTAAGTGGTTATAAAATATTCATTGTTGTCGGGGAATATTCGTTTGGTCGTGGAATATTCGTACGACGACGCAGCCATTTGTGGGCCCCATAACAGAATAACTGTCGGATGAAGAAAGCGACAAGTTTGAGTTTTTATAAATAACGGCGTAGTTGTTACCATTAACACTGGTTGAATACCCGGTGTTTAAATTACAGTAATACGCGTGGTTGCATAGTAGCACACGGTATTGCACAATATTTTTGAATTATTGATTCATACGTAAAAAGGCATTACTCAATAATTGTTACAGTAATTACTATTCAATATTTTATTTTATTGATTCAATAATTGCTATGTTGATATTTTATATTATTGTTGTATCAATAATTGTCACTGCACAACATTTCTCATTATCAGATCAATAATATATATTATTTGAATAATATTATTAGATAACATTATTGGCAATGTCTAAGGAAGTTCTATTTAGGAAAGGAGTTTGGTCACCTAATTGTGCGCCAGTAAGGAGAAATCCTTATCGGAAAGCCCCCTCTTTCTTGAGAACGACATGGTTGTCATAATTGTGATTCTGTAATATTATTTATAAATAATTAATTATTAATTTATATGATAAGAAAATATTTATTTTTTGTGTGGATATAAATGAAGGAATTAATGATGTGATATTTTATCAGTATTTTGTCGGAATTGAGGTATTAAAAATCGCCCGTATGTGGATTTCGGGCATTTTCTGTTTGGAATTTGAAAAAACTTTCTTCTACAAAGTTGTAGAGAATTAAAATTCCTATAGAATAGACATGAGATTTGAATTTTTCTGATAGAAGGGCTATTTTTTTATGAATTATTAAAGTTTCAGAAATAAATATTTTTATTTAAAATATGGTGGGCCCCACTTTTGGTTAGTGAGAAATGTGCTGAAAATTTATTTTAAAAGTGGTGGGCGTGAATTGTAGCAAGTAAAGTCATCAGGTAGCAGGTTAGTCTACTTTGGCGTTCTAAGCATTTTTCTATAAATAAGATGTTTAGTTAGAATTGAAAATCACACCAGAATCATAAGTTTTCTCTTTTTATATTATCGAGCGTATTTTGTGATTATTTAGATACTTTGAGAGTTGTTATTCAGTGCAAGTTTCCTTCAGCGTTATATCGGATACTTTAGGCAGAAGTACTATTATTTTGAGGTAAGAGATGTTATTTTCTTCATAAATGATGTTATTTAATTCAATATCATTATGCTGAAATATTGGTATGAATTTTATTGTGAAATTTTTATCTTTTCATGTCGAGGTTACTATTCACGTATATGGTACTATTCACGTATACGACACTATTCACAAATACGGTACTATTCACGAAGTATGATTTTTCTTGTGAAATTTCTACATTTTCGTGTGGGGGTTACTATTCACATATACGACACTATTTACGTATACGATACTATTCATTTATATGGCACTATTTACGTATACATCACTATTTGCGTATACGAAACTATTTATGAATACGGGGTACTATTCACGGGGAACTATTCATGACAAAATGGTTTCTTTTTCTGACCAAAATATCGTTGATTTATGAATCTTACTCTTAAAATTAAATCCATATTTTGATCATATTGTTTCTCTTATCATATATAACATTTTTATAATCCTAGTGATGAAATTTCTCTTTAACTTGAGTGTAAAGATGGATAGATTATTGGTATGATCGTGACTATGGGTTCTCTTTGGCCAGTAGTGCAAAGATGAATTGTTGACTACTATAATCATGACCATTGAATTTATAATTGAATATCTTTAGCTTAAGTGCAAAGGTGAATTGATTAATATGGTTATAATTATTGTTTATATAAATTCTGAAATGATTATGTATTTATTTGAGATATTAATATCTTTGGCTTGTAGTGCAAAGATGACATGTTGTTGAATATCTTTGGCATGTAGTGCAATGATGACATATTGAATATCTTTGGCCCGTAGTGCAAAGCTGACCTGTTGTTGAATATCTTTGGCATGTAGTGCAAAGATGAATTGTTGAGAAATATCTTTGGCCCGTAGTGCAAAGATGAATTTATGAGTATGATTATGAACAGAAACTGTGATTTGGTATAACTATGATTTTTGATGTTTCAGGTAAAGACATGTGATAAAAATTATCTTCGTCCTGGGTGCGAAGAGGAATTTAAAACCACAATTATGATTATGAGTTATTCACATGATGGTGGGACATGAACTGTTGATTGATTTTACAGGGATAAAATATTGTTGGTGGACTTTTAACATAGAGAAGATAATAAACTTTATGGTCTATTTGACTCTTCTAATGGATTGCTCGTTCCGCTACAACTATGGTTGAAAAGTTTTATCATCTACCATATGTTCTAAGTCTCGGATGTATTACTGCGAAGGCTATTGATAATTTATTCAGTCATGATATTCTTTACTGGGCTATTTGTGCTCACCCTTTTGTTTCATAATTTCTTTCAGGTAATAAGAGTGTAGCTGGGTCAAGCGGGGGTAAAAGGGGAATAGAACGGTGGTCAATAGCTGTTGAGGTTTCCCCTAAAACAGTATTGAACTAATTTTATTGAGAATTTTAGATAAGTGTGTCGTATTTTATACGTCATTTAACCGTTGATTTTGGTGAACCGAATAGGGTGAGGTGAACCCAACTTTGGTAGGGTATTTTGTCACTATCATACAAGATGTCTAATAAATATGACTTCATGTTATCATAAGACAGGGTTATGCACATCCACTTGCTGATTATATCTATGAGCACTACCTATATAATCTTGAAGTTTAGTTGAAATATAATTCTTAATTAAAAACAATGGAGATATTTATATTGCAAGAGAAGACTCACTATTGGAAAGAACCTGATAGTAATTTTCTCGTTTTTCTTTGAGGTCTATTGGGTCAACCAAGGATAATTCTCGAGTCATATGAAATCTATTATAACTTAAATGCATGGACTCTCATGTACGAAGATTTCCTTGAGCATTTTCTAAAGATTTTAATTTCTAAAATAGCTATTGATTATACCTTTATGTAAGGTATCAATGTGATGTGTTATCCAGGTGTTGGGATGAGAGTTGTATTAAAACTCACAACATATGTGTTATCGTATTTTACACGACAATAGCAATAATAAAGTTTATAGTTGTTTTATGTACCATGTATTTGGCGACTCAACATGGGTTGGGAGGATTGGACCTATTTTGGGGGCATTACACTTCGAAGTTTGGTAACAGAACGTGGTTTCAATCAGTGGAATCACTTTGAAGTTTTGACAGGATAAAATTTTTGTCAGCTTGTTGCTGTTGAAAATCTGAGGGCGGATGGTGAATGTAAACTAGAAGTCTGAGTTGCAGGAGTGTATGCAGCGACTCGAAACATATGTGGGCAAAACATTTTTGGGGGAAACTAGCTCGGTGTCAAATTATATCAGGGCATTTGGTGCTGATCTGCAGAACATGCAAGGTCACATGACAGATAGTGACATTGCAACAGAGGGAAAGTTTAATGAGTTGTCAGTGCAGATGGGTCAACTGACAACCGTTGACAAAAATTTGGAAGCAACTTTCAACAGAATTGATGGTGAGATCATCCTCATCAAGCGGGCATTGTTGCAGACTAGTCGGACGAAATCCACAGTGGTGCAGCAGAAAATAAGGATTCCCGAGCCTAAGGCCTATGATGGGGATCATAGTGCCAAGGAGTTGGAGAATTTCCTGTGGGACATGGAGTAGTACTTCAGAACTTCCCATAGTCGGGAGGTTGAGATGGTGGACATTACCAGCGTGTATCTGACTGGTGATGCCAAGTTATGGTGGCGTACAAGGGTGGGAGATAAAACTCGTGTTGCTGTAACATATGGGCTGACTTGAGAAGGAATTGAAAGGACAGTTGTGAAACCCCATATTTTATAAATAAAGAATTAATTTTCTCGAAATAATTTTTTTTATATTATGGTGTGAATTTGAGATAATGTTATAGTTGTGGGTAATATTTATAAATTTTGCAAAGTATGAAAGTTGTCATATTATATTCGATTGGTCGGGGAATATTCGTTTTAAACAGAAAATATTCGTACGACAACACAATCATTGGTGGACCCCACAACGGAATTATTGTCGGATTGAGAAAACGACAAAAATATTTTATTAAAAATAACGACGGAAGTTTTATCGTTGATACTGTTGAACTACTCGGTAGTAAAAGTACAGTAATACGCATTGTTGCATAGTAGCACACGGTATTGATTATTGATATTTATGTGAGAAGTCACTCAGTTTTGTTCAATTATTGCTACAATAGTTGCTGCATAGTATCTCACATTATTTGATTCAATTATTGTTGATTTAGAAGTTTTGTTTTATTCACGTAATAAAATAGAAACATCTTTTTATATAAAATAGAATACTTTATTAAAGTTATTCTATAAATAGAATATATTATATTCTATTATGCATAGTATTTTACATAGTAAAATCTTTTTATATAAAACAGAATACTTTATTAAAGTTATTCTATAAATAGAATATATTATATTTTATTATGCATAGTGCCCGCATAGTGTTTGCATAGTAAATTTTTTTTTATATAAATAGAATATATTATATTTTATTTAAAAGATTTTTCTTTAAATATGGACCGTCAGATTAAAGTAAATCAATCTGGATCGTTCATGGATTAGTTACTATGTATTCCATTTTCCTACAAATAGAAGCTCATTCCTTCATTATTTTCTTACGAATTCACTGAACTCTAGAGAGAGAAACTATAGAGAGTGACTATAGAGAGATAGAAGAAAAGTTTTCTGCTACTTCACTACTCTTATATCAAGTATTATTTTATGGAAAGGGATATTATTCTTTTGTATTCAAGAAGAGAACTTCTGTTATTTCATTTCTTTATTGCTCTGTTGAAATAACCTGTATACGCGAGCTACCCTATACTTGGTGACATTCTTCTATTATTCTGTCTTTATTATTCTGTCAGAATATCCTGTCTGTGCTATATACCGGACCTGGTTCCATCATTTATTATTCCGCATTTATTATTCTGTTGGAACATCCTGTCGGTGTGAATTTCACCTGACTTGGTTCTGTTATTTAGTATTATGTTGGAATAACCTGTCTATGCGAAGTACCGCATGCATGGTGATTTTTGTTGTTATTCCATTCTTTACTATTATGTTGGAACATCCTGTCGGTGCGAATTTCGCCTGACCTGGTTCCGTTATTATTATTCTGTTGAAATAACCGTGTATGCGAAGTACCGCATGTATGGTGATATCTTTTGTTATTCCATTCGGTATTATACTTAGTTGATTAAAATTTTGACTTCTATACTCCATGAAATTAGTGGAATATCCTTGATATTTGCGCTTCATCCAGTATTTTTCATGGAAGTATTCTTCTGAGCATTCTTGAATTTTATTCTACAAAGAAGTATCATGTTAACAATTTGGACTTTATTGGTTCCTCGACAAATTAATTCTCGAACTTGTTTAATTGAATTCTTATATCATTGTCATCATCCTCATGTTTATGTTATGTTGAAAGTCATCTGTGGCCTGTAGTGCATAGATGGACTTGGTATGATTATGACCAGGGATTATTCGGTATAATCATGACCGTAATGTTACAAATGATGTGAAAATTAAAAGTTCTCATTGGTCCGTAGTGCATTGATGGACAGTTTTTGGTATGATTATGGCCATGGATTCTCTTCGGCCAAAGGAACAAAGATGAATTGTTTTATGGCATGATCAGGACCATTGATGAAAACACGATTATCTTTAGCCCGTAGTGCATGGATAATTCGTGGTCATGATACTAAAGAATATCCTTGGCCTGTAGTGCAGGGATGATTTAATGATGTGGATTATTTATTGAGCTGAGTCTCAGCGATTCTATTCTCTACTTGACTCTTTTAATGGATTGCTTGTTCCGCTGCAGTTAAACTTGATGTCTATTGTATTTTATCAGTTTAACATTGTTGGAGGCTAATGATAATTTATTCTGCATTATCTTAGTCATAATATTTCTTACTGGGCTAGTTGAGCTCACCCTTTCTTTCACTGTTCTCTTCAGGAAATGAGAATATAGCTGGGACGAGTCGGGGAACGGAGTGATGGTCCAGAAGATAGCATTAGTAGTCCTCACTATTTTGTGAAATAGTGTGATAATAATTGTAATGAGGATTCCTTTTGAGTTTGTATAATCTCTAGTAGACAATAATTGTATTCAAACTCACAGTTTATGTTTTGTTGTATTGTACACGACAGTTGTATTAATAAGTTGTATTTGAATTCTGTACCATGTATCTGGCGACCCAAGATGGGTGATGTATACCTAATTTTGGGGGCGTCACAACAGTTCCTTCCAGCGAATTCAAGTTGGCAAGCGAGGGAGGCGTTGAGACGGCTAAAGCACGACGGGATTGTGCGCGAATATGTGAAGAACTTCACATCGCCACTATTGGAGATCAAGGGAATGTCCAAGAAAGATAAGGTGTTCAATTTTGTGGTTGGTTTACAGCCTTTGGCGCAGGCAGAATTGTGATGCCAAGGAGTAGATGAGCGGTGACTGGAGTGGACAGTCTTGTGGACATGCGTCTTGACAAGGCTGACCAAGGAGGTACCAAAACCAAGAAGGCAGACAAGGGTCGTACTACTGGAAATCTTTGTGATGGACAGGAGAAGGGCAACAAAGTTGCGAATGATGGGCAGAAAAACAAGGGGCAATCCAAGGCGGGTGGTTGTTTCATCTGTAACAGGCCACATTTGGCAAGAGATTGTCCAAAAAAAGTTAAGGTGGCAGCGTTGATGGCTGATGAAGATCAGGAGGGGTCGAATTCTGGTGCAGAGGCAAGCCTAAACGTGGTTAGAGTTGGCAGCGTGCAGGTACTGAGGCTTGCATGTAATAAAAAATAATTTGGTTTGGAGTACTATTCTTGGAGGGGGAGATGTCAAGTTCTGTACAAACAAAGGCATTAGATGTAATTGGTGGCAGGAAAAAGATCTTTATGGTTCGAAAAGTGAAGAGACTGCTAAGAAGTTCTTCGACGAGGGCTTCGAATTCTTCAAGTAGGGGTGGTTTGTTAGACCCTTGTCAACTTGACATAGGGTTGACACTCAAATTTTGCAATAGCTTGGCGCAGTGTGCAACAATAAAGCGCAGCGTGCTGCAGCTGGGCGCATCAGGTGACAGATTTGGGCCTTTGCTAAATGACAAGGTTGGACCTTAGACAATCACTTAAACGACATTGTGTGGCATCATGTAGCAGTGTGCGGTAGCCAAGGGTGCTGGACGCACTTAGTAGGCAGCTGGGCACTATGTCAGAAAAGTGTAAGTTATGGGCAACTTACATTATGACTCCTCAAACACATTGGATGTCTGTTGGTGGCAACTTGGATATTTTCTTAAGTACTACTATAGGGGGGTGCTCCATGAAGGTTACCCGGGGTCATGAGCAGGATGTCATGGACAATGCGTGGGGCATGTTTAGGCATTGATTGGCCTCCTCTACAACAATACTAATGAGACATATGTGGCTTTGATAGATCGAAGACCCGTTCACGAGTGGGCATGGATTGGGCACGAACAATGAAGACCTAGGCGCAATGCTAGGCAAAGCAATGTCAAGGTTGGGCTTAACATCCGGTTAGCTTAAGACCAAGGACTAATGGACGAGTGGCTTGGTGACACATGAGGTGGGCTAAACGTGGGCATGGCATAGGCGGAACTTAGCGTGTCAAATAGTGCATGATTTCAGACTAGGCGGTACTAGACTAGATTGGTGGCAAAGACATCATCACATGTTGGGCTACGAGAGATGCCAAACAATGCAGGGCGTTGGGCTGCCAGATTGCATCAAACATGGGGGACAAACATGTAAGAAAGTGGGCAGCAGTTGGGAAATCATGCAAGGCAGTTGTGGGCAGTTACCAAATAGTGGGCAAGGTGCTAGACAACAGTTGGGGCAGTTACCTGTGGTGGGGAAGCTGATCAGGCAGCAGTTGAGGGCTAATGACTAGATTGTGGGAACATGGCCATACATCAGATTGTATGGCTGGACCTAAGGATGTGTGGCTAAGAACTTGAAGACACATGTTGGCAGTTATCAGTCATGGACAATTTTGGGGAACTGTCACCCCTTTGTTGGCAACACCTTATTGGTGCAAATCTCTTGGCAGTTGGAGGTATTAACTGACCACCAGGTTATAAATAGCCATTGTTAGGATCACAAAAGGGTGATGGGTGGTATAGAGACATCAGACAGGTAGGCTAGAGAGCTGAGTTTTATAAATCTTTGAGCGAATTTCCTAGTTTATTGAGAGTGTAATAAAAGGTTGGACATTTGCGTGTAAATTCGCGTGTTACTCATTGTGTGCTTGCAAATTACTTGTTCCTAACAGTAGACCATACAAACAGTGTGTGTGTGTGTGTGTGTGTTTTGATGGTTCAAACAGTGCGACGCACATCATTGTGCAGGTTGATTGACTGATTGTAGGAGGCAACCAAGCCATCATATGATTGGAAAGTTGGTAAAAATTTGGGACCAGACTTTACCCTTGTGACACCATGTATCCTAATTTAATATTAAAATAAGTTTGACAGTATAAATACCGTAGTTGACTTATTTAATTAGTATAAATATTAGAAATTACAAAATCAATACAAAAAAGATTTGAATACATCACCCAATAATAATTCCAAATAATTAATCTCACTAATAATTAATCCTAAAACATCATTAAAACTAAATAATTAACTGCAAATAAATAATTAACTAAAAATAACCCAAATAAACAATTAATTACGACTCAACTAATCATGCAAACTAATTAATTAAAAATCAATAATATAAACAAAAACTAGCGAATTACAAAATATATTGTACTATCAATACTAGAACATACAAATTAGAAAATAAATGGAAAATTTTCTTTAAAAATATACTTTAACTGGAATTTTTTATCTTAGTTTAGAAAACTTAAAAATCAAATAATGAATTACCATTTAAATTAGTAAATTAAAAGAAGAAGAACAACATTAAATGTCAATTAGACTTTTTATCTAATTGAATACCCAAATTAGAGATTTTAATCCATCTAATTATTAACCTTTCTCATGTTCAGAACTGAACAATCTCCAAATCACGGTGACAACATGAGACAATGGGTTAACCATGTGATGAAAAACTAAATTTTCCTCGATCAAAAATAATGCCGCACAACCATCTTGATTTAACCATGTGATGAGGATATGATAATAACAGTCGATGAGGATAGTATGACACTTCCTGACTATCATGGCATAAAGATGCGGTGACCCAACAATAAATCTCAATATGTAGTGGGTTGATCCCACATTGTTCTCCCAGTCTTTTATGACTTCTGATGTAGCATCCTTCAAATGAATTACCCTTAAATCTCCACCAAAGGAGTTGCTTTGGAAACATGTCAAATAATTGGCTTCCCATATCTTGAACGCCCAAGCCAAAGCAATGTAAATTGGTGACTATATCCAAATAATGCTTAGAATTAGTTGTCCCACCTTTTGACAGATTTGCATATTCTGAACAAACAAAATATGAATTTTGGAAGACATCCAAAAATGGACAAGTGTATATAGTCATGAATGTGAGTGAAGAATGAGGTTAATATTTTAAATTTGGAAAGTTGGCAACTTGATGGTACCATGAGAAAAGAAGTATCATTAGATTGTGCGTGAGACTCAAGTTGGAAATTTAAGAGATCCGGAGATGAAAAATGAAACTTTGGAGTCGTTAACAAGGAAAACTTGTTGCGGAGTAAGCACCTTAGTTGAATATGAAGCTTTAGGTAAAGTTGCTTCTTCAATGATGGAAGGTGCAAGTATACTGTTGAACCCATTCTGAACAGTATGTTTACCATAAAAAATTAAATTTTGTTCGTCAACTGAATGATTTTGGAGGAAGAATTACCAATGTCGGTGGTGTCCAGTACTCGATCAACATCCAAAGTGTTCGGTATATCAATATCAACAATAAAAGAGAGTTGCTCAGGATGTGTAACCACACAATTTTTGAAGTACCGATGGATGGGATTGAAGTGCATTGTTGTAGCATATTTTCATGTCCAAATAGAAGAGTGGTCAAATCATTAATGGAAGGATTCATCAAATAATAATAATCATGAACTCTTTTGAAAAGAGTATCATCAAGGCCTTGAACTAAAAAATTAGTAAACTCTGACTCACTCAGAGAACATCCCACGTTGTTTAACGCATCCAGAATCGATTGTGCTTCTGAAACATAACTTTTAACAGATTGAATAGTTAGCTTTTGTAAGCAAGCAAGTTGATCAAAAAGATCGTCCGTATACCAATTTGATGTCGCATCATCTAGGAATTTGCAGTCATCTAGGAATTCGCAATCATCAGTTTCATGGATCAAAGTGTCGTCAAAATTTTGAAATGGACCGTATATTTGATTGGCCATGGAGGCGGGGCCAATTTTGGGATTGGCAGTAAATGATCGAAGACAGGGTTCCTGGAATGATTTTGGGTTAAGCCACCTTTCCAAATCATAGGAAGAAAAATGAAAACTAGAAGTCAAGGAAGCCATTGATAGAAGAAGAATAATTGACTGTCTGTTGGAATGCAGACGTGGACGTAGACTATCTAGATAGTGAGACAATGGAGCCAACAAAATGATAATAAGAGGGTGGAAGAAGAAGAAGAAGAAATCGGGGATAATTGTTGGAATGCAGACAGGTGATCAGGGTGTCTAGATTATGGTGCAGACTATCTGGATAGTGAGATTGTGATAACATGAGATATGTAGCGAGAAAAAAATGGATCATAAGCCGTTAGGCATTATAGCTTTGATACCATAATAGAACACAAGAATTTTATTATTCTTTGAGATAATTGATACATGAGTATTACAATATATACATAGCTGATGATAATAAAGTAGATAAATACAAAAGGATAATACTAATCTAAGTCATGGTTATCTAAAGGATAATACTAATCCAAGTCATGGATATCTAAACTTTTTATCTCTTGAAGACTGATCTAACTAGAGGTCTAATAACATAAGGAAACTTTGGTTGTGTTGCATGATTAATTCCCTAATAGAGAGAGTAGGTTTTTAGAGAGTAATGAGATAGGGTATTTTGTGATCCCAAATTAAAAGATGATGAATGAGTTAGAATTTTTGGTTTGAGATTTCCCAATTTCATGAATGATTTGCAAGGGCATATGATGAATAATTTGGGTATTTTTTTTAATTTTGAAAATTTTGAGTTTCATGGTGGATGAAGATGATGAAAAAGAGAAAACCAAATATTTATGAGTATTTGAAGATGATGAGATTTTTATTTGTATAAGGTTGAAATTAAATTATTTTAAAGTTGATTTTATACAGTCAAATATATAAAAATACGGTCAAACTGTATTTATACTCCCTTTACCGGACCACGTAACAATTCCGACCACTTTTCTTGCGGGAAATGACTCTGTTTTAGGAGGAATGAGAGCTTTTAAATCTCAGAGTACCAAATGTAAAAAAGTGTATACTTCGGGGTCAGATATGCAATTAACCCACTTACATTGAACATCATACTTAAGTGTAAGTGGAGTCCATTATTACGTAAAGTAGATAATGTGGATAAGATTTGAATTCTATACTCTCTTCTACTTTCCTTTTATAAATTTGTGTCAAATCTGTAAACTCAATTATGTAAAGGCCATAAAACAGACAAATGGTTGAACAGCAAAGGTGCTTTCATGGTAGAATTATTGATAATAATTCTAATAGCAAATAATAATAGTATGAAAATGATAAACATATGCTTCAAAGTAGTGGCTGCTCTGGAATAGAAAGAGATATGAGCAACACGCCAAAAACGAAAAGAAAATAGGACAGCCTGTTGGCCCTGTCTGCCTGTACACATTTAAATAAAGCCAATAAAACACATTTAAATAAAGCCAATAAAAGAGATGACTGGTTCAAAGCAAAGCTACTTTCAGGTACCTTCATGACTGAATATTAAAAACAAAATCTATCTATGTGATTTTATAGTTTTACAAAAGTTTAGTTGTGTTTTTGTTTAGTCCTCTAACTATTTTTTTTTACATACTTCATCATCAAATTATAATTATTTTTCATGAAAGTCACCAAATTAATGCCCGATCATGTGTATTCCTTCTGCGTGGAGTATCCGGTATGTCTCAGCCTCCAACACTTACAATTAACGTCCCTACAAGTGGTTAAATGGTTGTCGCGGGATGCTTCCGGAGTGGGTATTATAATTAGTAAGTGAGAGAAAGAAAATATAAAGGTGAGATTGTCAAAGGAATCAACAGAAAAACTGTTTGCAATGGAGACTCGTCCAATTTTATTAGACAAAGTTAAGAAGCACAATTCGGAAATGAGGAGTGTGAGAGTCTATGAAAGAGGAAGATGTTAAATTTAAACTAGATAATGAAGGTGTATTAAGGTTTGAAGGAAGAATTTGGGTACTAGTACCAGTACCGGAAGTGAGGGAGGAAATTTTGCAAGAGGCCCATAGTTCGAGATTCTCGATTCATCCGGATAGTACGAAGATGTATTAAGACATTCGACAACATTTTTGATGGCCAAACATGAAAAGAGAAGTCGCGGAGTATGTCAGCAGGTGTCTGGCCTGTCAGAAAGTAAAGGTTGAGTATCAAAGACCGAGCGGATTTTTAGAGTGAAAATGAGAGCATATCAAAATGATTTTTTTGGTAGGACTTCCAAATACTCGAGGGGGATATCGGTTATAATGGATCGTTTAACTTAATCAGCGCATTTCTTGTCAATTAAGGTTAGGTTTAATTAATCTGGACCAATTAGCAAAATTTTATGTCAAAGAAATTGTTTCAAGACATGGAGTGCCAATTTTGATTATGTCTGATGGATTCGCGGTTCATGCACATCAAATTTCTGCAAGAGTACAAGAACGCATGGAAACGCAGTTGAGGTTGAGCACGACATATCATTCTCAAACAGATGGACAAAGTGAGAGAACAATTCATACATTGGAAGACATGTTAAGAGCTTTTGTCATGGACTTCAAAAGAAATTGGGATGATCACTTACCTCTAGTGAAATTTGCTTACAATAATAGCTATCACGCAAGTATAGGTATGCCGCCTTACGAAGCGTTATACGAAAGGAAGTGCAGAATGTCATTTTGCTAGGACGAGGTACAAGAACTGTGATATCCTGGGTGTTTATGAGTTTAGTAAATCATGATGTTAAACTATTACGACGATGGTAGTATATTATAAATCTTGGAAAAAGAATTTGACGGTTTAAAGAAGTATAATACTCAAAATATAATCGAGTTCAAATAAAGATTATAAAATAAAACCTATATTAAAGCGATACGTTGAAATTATTTAATGATAAAGTTGCAAAGGAAAATAGATGTAAACTAAGTAAGGATGTTTCGCTAATTGTGATTCTAAGGATGGAATCTTTATAAGGGGGAAAGAATGTGATAATTCAGATTTTTCGAAAATTATATTTAATAAGAATTTAATTAATAAAATCCTTATTGTGAGAAGAAAATTATATTTAATAAGAATTTATATTTGTGTGTGTGTGTGTGATTTATATTTATATGATTAAAAGATAAGAGTTAATAGTTAATAAAACTATTAAATTAATTGAATGAAATTTGCAAGAGAATGAAAAAAAATGTGTTATATATATTTTGAAATATGTGATATTTAATAGCTAGCCAAAAAATTTTGTACATAAAGTAATGTGAAATAAGAATTTTATTTTCAATAAAGTTAAAATTATATTCTAAAAATATGAATTATTATGGAAATTAGAAGGTCATTAAACGGATTAACTTATTAGCAAACCCAAAGCTACATAAATACATGGACCAAGTGAGTAGGCCAACCCAATTGCCAAACCCAACATAAGTTAATGAAAAAAGGAGTTCAGTGTACAAGATAAGGTTAAGTCGGCAGCTTCATACACGATAAGGATTAGGTTCCTTTTTTTATTATTATCTTAGAAAGATCATTGGAGATTTAGCAAGTCACACATATATATGTCAATACATACCAAGTATATTGGTAAGAGAGAGAAATAAGAAAACTTGAGAGAGAAAGAAGAGGGCGGGGGCGTCACAGGGAGGAAGAGCATGCAAGAGAAATTGGAGGAATTCAACTTTGAATATAATCACTCCCTCTTATTATTATTGTTAACGACAAAATTTTTCTACGCGCCTCAATTACTGAAAAATGCGTTCAACCCTGCATAGTAAATAAGTCAATACCAGAAATTTGACAGTTTGGACTGTCGAGGGATAGCTTCGGCGTGAGAGTCAGTACAGGCCGACACAATGTTAACAATGAATGTTTTGAAAGTATAGTGTCTGAGTGATAAAATGTATCTTACCTCTCTTGTGTAGTGCTCTGAACTCATATACTCTTTCCACCGTCTTGCCTACAGCCGACTTCCCGTCACCTCAGCTAATTGCAGGAAACCCACCTGCTAATCCCATCATTGTTCCCCCTCTGACCAAGATTATGTCAAATCCTCGTTAATTAAGATGTTGGGTCTGATGTCCAACACTTATCCATTCAATACTTTCAGTCCAAGCCTACAAATATCCTCCTTTAAATGAGGGCCCAATACTCCAAAGACCCAAATAAAGGCAGCACAATAGGTTCAAGTTATTATGGCCCAACATTGCCCCCAATCTTTTATTAAACAGAATGTTTATTAATAGAAGAGTATATAAAAATGGCCCAAATACTAATGGAGCCCAAATGAAACCGAACCAAACCCAATCTGTAAGACCCCAACTTTTGTGAATAAAGATTAATTTTTTCTCAAAATATATTTTTGAATATTATGGTGTAGATTTAATATAACGTTATAGTTGTGGGTAATATTTACAAATTTTACAAAGTAAGCAAGTGGTTATAAAATATTCGATTGGTCGGGGAATATTCGTACGACGGCACAATCATTGGTGAACCCTACAATGGAAGGATTGTAGGAGTTAGGAAACGACAGAAATATCTTTTTATAAAAATAACTACGAAAGTTTTACCGTTAAACTGTTGAAATACTCAGTGGTAAAAATAAAGTAATAGGCGTGGTTGCATAGTAGCACACGGTATTGATTATTGATGCTTACGTGAATAGACAATCAGTTATACTCAATTATTGCTACAGTAATTGCTGCATAGTATCTCATGTTATTTGATTCAATTATTGTCACAGTATCATCTGCATAATATTTTATATTATTAAATCAATAATTGAGATGACAAAGTTATTCATATTATTTTTGTATTATTGACGATGTCTAGAAAGTTATGTCGAGGAAAAGGGTTTGGTCACCTAATTGCCCGCGAATAGGGAGAAATCCTTATCGGAAATCCTCATCTTTCCTAGAAATAATCTGCTTGTTAAATAGTATGAGTTATAATATTAATGATGAATAAGTTTGTGTTGATTAAAGATATTTGTTCATTTAGTTTTCTTTTATTCTTCTGTGACCCAATTACCCTCAAAGGAGGTATTTTGGTGATTGGCTGATTTTATTGACCAAACGGGTAATTAATCGGATAAATGATCAATTAATTACAATTGGTTCACATGAAAACTACTATTGGTTCACATGTATAGAAATATTGATTCACATGTATGTATCCAGCCTTCTACTAAGGTAAGTGATATTATTTTTGTTCAATATTCGTAAGAAATAATATTTTCTTCCATACTCTGTAGTATGTAAGTAATATTATTTCGTTTCGTATTCCTAATTCTTCACTCATTTTGTTAAAGTATTGCTTTTATACTCTGTGAAATTAGTAGAATATCCTTGAATTTTACGCTTCATCTAGTATCGTTCACAAAGATATTTTTCTAAACATTCTTGTTAAATTTTAAGATTTTCATGCTGGAGTATTATACACGGGGTACTATTCACGGAATACTATTCACAAAGTACTATTCATGAATTACTATTCACAATATACTATTCCCAAAGTACTATTCATGAAGTACTATTCACTCAGGTACTATTCATCCGGGGTATTATTCATGACAAAAATTAATTTCTTTTCTGTCCAAATTATTTTTGATACAATATTATTCTTGAATTTTACTCCATAAAGCAATATCATGTTGACAATTTGGACATTATTGAATTTTAGATAAATTAAATTATAAATCTTAAAAAATTTATCATTTGCTTTCTTTTAACTGAATTCTTATATCATTGGCATCATCATCATGCTTATATTATGATGAAAGTCATCTTTGGCTTACGTACATAGATGGACTCTTGATTGGTATAATTATAATCATGGATTACTCGGTATAATCATGACCGTAATATTACAAATGATGTGGTAAAAGTCTTCATTGGCCCGTAGTGCATTGATGAACAGTTGTTGGCATGATCATGACCATTGATGATTTCACGAATATCATTGGCCCGTAGTGCATGGATAATTCATGGACGTGATACTAATGAATATCCTTGGACCGTAGTGCAGGGATGATTCGATAATGAGGATTATTTATTAAGCTGAGTCTCAGCGATAAATTTGATGATAAACTTTTTAAATCATAGAAGATAATAGATATCATGTTCTACTTGACTCTTCTAATGGATTGCTTGTTCCACTGCAGTTAAACTTGATATTTATTATATTTTATCAGTTTAACACTGTTGAAGGCTAAGGATAATTTATTCTGCATTATCTTAGTCATAATATTTCATACTGGGCTAGTTGAGCTCATCCATTTGCCTTCATTGTTTTCTCCAGGAAATGAAAACGTTGTCGGGACTAGTCGGGGAATGGAGTGATAGTCCGACATAGTTGTTTTAGTAGTCTTCACTATTTAGTGTGATAATAAATGTAATGAGGATTGAATTTTTGTAAGACCCCAAATTTTATGAAATAAAAGTATTCAATTTTTCTATTCAATAAATGGTTAAATTGATAAAAGGTTAAAGTTAAGGGTGATATATGAATTTTTTTTTTCAAAATACGCAAGTGGTTATAAAATATTCATTGTTGTCGGGGAATATTCGTACGACGGTGCAACCATTTGTGGGCCCCATAACAGAATAATTGTC
This sequence comes from Panax japonicus, assembly GCA_020205505.1. NCBI lineage: Eukaryota > Viridiplantae > Streptophyta > Magnoliopsida > Apiales > Araliaceae > Panax > Panax japonicus. The sequence continues at coordinate 84,451,020 of CM035096.1, read as the reverse complement.
GGATGAAAAAAACGATAAATTTAAGTTTTTATAAATAACGGCGTAGTTGTTACCGTTAAGACTATACGCGTGGCTGCACAGTAGCACACAGTATTGCACAGTATTGCTGAATTATTGATCCTTACGTAAGAAGGCGCTACTCAATAATTGTTACAATAATTACTGTTCAATATTTTATTTTATTGATTCAATAATTGCTGCGTTGATATTTTATATTATTGTTGTTTCAATAATTGTCACTACACAGTATTTTTCATTATCAGATCAATAATTCATATTATTTGAATAATATCATTAGATAGCATTATTGGCAATGTCTAGAAAGTTCTGTCAAGGAGAGGTTTGGTCACCTAATTACGCGCTAGTAAGGAGAAATCCTTATTGGAAAGCCCCTTTTTCCTAGGAACGGCCTGGTTGTCATAATTGTGATTCTGTAATATTATTTGTGAATAATTAATTATTAATTCATACGATAAGGAAATATTTATTTTATGTGGATATAAATGTTGGATATATTTATTGTGGTTAAAAATGAAGGAGTTAATGTTGAGGTATTTTATCAGTATTTCTGTCGGAATGGAGGTATTAAAAATTAAACCAGTGTTCCTGAGATATATTTCGTGAGTTATAATTTTTAATCCGACCGTTGGATCGTTGTGATTTTTGGATATGTTATACATATATAAGTTAAGTTTGTCCACAAATTTTGAACAGTTAAAAATGAACGAATGATTTGTTATGAATTTTAAGAGGCGACTGATTCGGAAATTAGGTATAAATGATTTTGGTGGAAAATTCTAGAAATGGGTGGGCCCCACTTTTGGTTGGTGAAAAATGTGCTGGAATTTTTATTCAAATGTGGTGGGTAGGATTAGTAGAAGATAAAGCCATCAGGTCGCAGGTCAAGTCTGCTTCAGCGTGCTAACATTTTCCTATAAATAAAGGGCTAAGTTTGAATTGAAAATCACACCAGAATTCATAAGTTTTCTCTCTTTTCCTCTCTAGATTATCGAGTGTATTTTGTGAATATTTAGATACTTGGTGAGTTGCTATTCATCAGTGCAAGTTTTCTTCAGCGTCATATCCGATATCCAGTCAGAAGTGTTGCTCTTTTGAGATAAGAGATAGTAAGGGATTTTAAGGGTTATTATGTTTTTCAGTTCGTACTTCTTCCGTCCTTCAGAAAATTTTGGAAAAATTTGAAATGATATTTTGATGAGTTTTATTGATTGTGTCCAAAAATGGCAATTTTTGGATGTATATATTAAGAGTTATGAATTTTACGGGAAAAGACTATTTTAAAAGTAACCGCTTATAACTCCTTGTGGTTAACACCAAAATTGATAAAATTTTTATAGTAAATGAATTTTTAAAATTCTGAGAAAAATATATGTTCAATATGGGACTATATTCTGCTAAATCCCAGAAAAGAAATATTTTTGGGACTGATTTGGTATTTTTTATGAAAATAGACTAGTTATGAGTAATTGAATTAAATATGTTATGTGAAGTAAGAAAATTGTAAAATACGATTTTATGGCTTGAGAATCCTATATGAGGTATATGCAGATTTTTTATGAGGGTTTTGGTTATTGGTGATGAAACCTTATGAGTTTGGAATTTTAGGATGATTAAATGCATTATTTAGTAAAGTGTAAACAATTAAAATAAATTGTTCATAAGTTTAAGAAATGTTATTTCAATATCATTATATTGAAATATTGTATTGAATTTTATTGTAGAATTTCTACCTTTTTGTGTCGGGTTTACTATTCATGAGTTACTATTCACGAGTTACTATTCATGACAAAATTGGTTTCTTTTTGTAACCAAATTATAGTTGATTTATGAATATTACTCTTGAGATTAAATCTAGATATTTTGATTATATTGATTTTACTATTATATATAACATTTTTATAACCTTAATAATGATATTTCTCTTTGACTTGAGTGTAACGATGGGTAGATTTTTGGTATGATCATGACTATGGGTTCTCTTTGGCCAGCAGTGCAAAGTTGAATTGTTGACTGGTATGATCATGACCATTGAATTTATAATTGAATATCTTTACCTTAAGTGCAAAGGTGAATTGATCAACATGGTTATAATTATTGTTTATATAAATTCTGAAATGATTATATATTTCTTTGAGATAATAATATATTTGGCATGTAGTGCAAATATGAACTGTTGATGAATATATTTGGTCTGTAGTGCAAATATGAACTGTTGAGGAATATCTTTGACATGTAGTGTAAAGATAAATTGTTGATGAATATCTTTGGCCCGTAGTGCAAAGATGACATGTTGTTGAATATCTTTGGCCAGTAGTGCATAGATGAACTGTTGACGAATATCTTTGGCCCGTAGTGCAAAGATGAATTGTTAGTATAATTATAAACAGGAACTGTGATTTGGTATAACCATGATCTTTGATGTTTCAGGTAAAGACATGTGATGAAAATTATCTTCGTCCTGGATGCGAAGAGGAATTTAAAATTACAATTATGATTATGAGTTATTCATAATTGTGGAAAGGAACTGTTGATTAATGTTACAGAGATAAAACATTGTTGGTGGACTTTTAATGCGGAGAAGATAATAGTCTTTATGGTCTATTTGACTCTTCTAATGGATTGCTCGTTCCGCTGCAATTATGGTTGAAATTTTTTTATCATCTACCATATGTTCTAAATCTCTGGTTTTTTTTATTGATGAAGGCTATTGATAATTTAATTATCTTTAGTCATGATATTCTTTACTGAGCTAGTTGTGCTCACCCTTTTACTTCACAATTCCTTTCAGGTAATAAGAGTGTAGCTGGGTCGAGCGTGGGTAACAGGGGAATAGAACGGTGGTAATCATTTAGTAGTTATATTTGGTGAATCAAATAGGGTGAGGCGAACCCAACGTTTGAAGGGTGTTTTGCCACTATCATACAAGATGTCTAAATATATACAACCTCGTGTCATCATAAGACAGGTTATCCACATCCACTTACTGAGTATATCTACGCGCACTACTTATATGATCTTGGTGTTTGTTTGAAGTATAATTCTCAATTAGAGACAGTGGAGATAATGATATGTCAAGAGAAGACTCACCATTAGAAAGAAGATGATAGTAATCTTCTCGTTTTTCTTTGGGGTCTATTGGGTCAACCAAGGATAATTTTGTGGGCATATGATATCTATCATAACCTAGACGCATGGCCTCCCATGTACGAAGGTTTCCTTGAGCACTTTTCAAAGATTTTAATTTCTAAAACAATTTTTGATTGTACCTTTATGTAAGGTGTCATTGTGACGTGCTATCCAAGGTTGGGACATGAGTCACAGTTGGTATATATTTGTATCAAAACTCACAGCATTTATGTTGTTGTATTTTGCACGACAATTGTTGTAATAAAGTTGTAGTTGTTTTCTGTACCATGTATTTGGCGACTTAGAATGGGTTGAATGGAATGGACCTATTTTGGAGTTTTCACAATTTGAGTATGGATATTGTCTAGAAGACAATATTCCTGTTAAAACTCTCAGTAATATTTTGTCGTATTTTACACGACAGCTGTATAATTAAGTTTGTATTTGAATTATGTACCATATAGTTGGCGACTCAGATGGGTGATTGTTGGGTAAAATCTAATTACGCACAACACGCAAGTATACGTGGTCAACAAGTAATAAAGTAAAAGTAGAGTATCGTTCCCACGAGGAATTGTTTAATAAAAATCACGAAGTACTAACCTGTAACCAACTCAATCTTATTTAAACGAATGAATTTCAAATTATATAATTAAACTACTATTAAATTCCACTAGTTAAATTAAGATTACGGAATTAAGATCACAACTTCACTTATTGCTTCATTTAAGTTAACACACTTCTCATCAATTATTCTCTATCATGAATTGTTAATCAAGAACACTAAAGCAGATAAAGCCACATCTCGATGCTTAATACCCATACTCACTTAAATCCACATATGATAGAATTAAGCAAGACACCCTATTTAACTAATCCACTATATCTCTATGTGAATTACAATTAAAAAGGATTTAAAGCACAAGTTCTCTATAGGATTACATGTGATGTTAGGTATATCTCTATCCTAGACATAAATTATGTATTCCAACGCCATGCAGAAAACACAATCACATGCTATTATGATCAGATCTAAATCTAAACTTCATCTATCGAGTTCATATAGATTATCACAGTAATTGATGGTCAATCAATTAAACAATTAAGTCCAAATCACAATAGATAATCCTCACAATAGAACATAATAATTGGTAGTGAAGCATATTAAAATAAACTACACAATAAGATCCATTGTAATCTCAAACAAAGAATTAGTTCATAATTAATGAATTAAAACTAAGAATCCACAATTGAATAATCATTAAAAGATAAAGATAGAAGAAGATAAGAAGATAGAATCTGTTGTTTGCAGATTTGAAGCTCCCTCCTTGCTCCTACTTTGAATATTCAATGGTCTCCAAGTTGCTTGAATCTCCAAATATAATAAGAACTAGGGTTTTGATCTAATCTAATCTAATGGAATCCTCCAAAACTAGCCTATCACCCTTCTCTTTTAGGCCTCTCATCATGTATTTATAGTTCTAATGGACACCCAAGCAAGTTAGGCAACTAAGAATCCTATTCTAGCTCAAATTGGACAACAAATAACCCAAATAAGCTGTCTCCGCGCTGTCCCCAAGCCATTCTGGGTGCGGTCCGCGCCACTGTAGCAGTGGTTCTGGTGGCCTAGCGCGCCCCTAGCGCGGTCCGCACTACTCAGTTTTCTGTTGCGACGTCCTTTGGTAAAACACGTATAAATTTTGATCTGCTTGGAGTTACGGGTCCTGCAACCTATTAAATTGAAGATATCGACGAGATCTACAACTTTCATGCTTTGAGAACTGACAGATTCAGATTGGATCATGGCGGAAATCGGGATCGAAGTAGATGCTATGTAAATGGCAATCACGACAACTCTTAGCTTTGATCTTCGTTGATAAAAAGAACATAACTTTCGTATTCGAACTTCGATTAAGACGATTCAAGATGTTCTGGAAAGCTAAGAGGAATATCTGAAATAAAATCCAAGTTCTAAACCAAGAACATGCATCTAAATTAGTGTTAAAAGTCCTTCAATATTCCCTTGTTGAATTTGTTTGCGTATTTTAGTCCAAAACATGTCCAAATTGCTTTCCCTTGCTTCTTCATGCCAATGTCGTATCATCGCCTACAAAATAACATAAAATGTATAAATCGTAACTACGAAACATGAGATTAAGCAAATAATTCAAGTAATAGATACCGGATAAGTAGGTATAAAACCTACTTATCAGTGATGAATACCTATTTTGGGGACGTCACACAATCGGTAGGAAATTCAAAATCGGACGCCAACTCTTCAAATTCATCATTGTTGTCATTAAATGAGCCGCTCTCGAGTTTCGAAAAAAACTGAAAGAACAGCCATTATAAAAACCCATCTCCTCCAAATTAGACAGTTTTACCTGCTCATTTCGAATTCGAAGTACTCTAATCTTCTTTTCCCTTACGATTTCTTCTCTCTGCAAACTGTTAGTAATGGCTTCCCAAAATCCTGATAACGCTACCCCCAACTCTGTGACACCGATTTCCTCCATCCTTCCTGTGACGCCCCCAAAATAGGTATACTTCACCCATTTTGAGTCGCCAAATACATGGTACAGAAACAAATACAACTTCAGTAATACAATTGTCATGCAAAATACGATAACACATATAATGTGAGTTTGAATAAAAATATTGTCTAATAGACAGTATACAAACTCAAAAGGAGTCCACATTATAATTATTGATATACTATTTTACAAAATAGTGAGGACTACTAAAACAACTATCCTGAACCATCACTCCATACCCCGGATAGTTTCTGTTATGTTCTCACATCCTGAGAAGAAAAATGGAACAAAAAGGAAAAGGGTGAGCTCAACTAGCCCAGTAAAGAATATTATGACTAAGATAATATAAAACAAATTATCATTAGTCTTCAACAAAGAAAAATCTGATAGAATATAATAGACAACAAGTTTTAGATCAACAACTGCAGCGAAAATTAAAATCCATTAGAAGAGTCAAGTAGAGAATGAATTCTATTATCTTCTAAGATTTAAGAGTCCATCATCAATATTTTATCCCTGTAACATCAATCAATATACATCTTGAATCAAATATTCATCTTTGCACTACAGGCCAAAGATATTCATTTGTATCACCAGTTGGTCATATTCATCTCAACACATGTTCATCTTTGCACTGCGGGCCAAAGATATTCATCAGTTAATCATTCATCTTTACACTACAGGCCAAAGATATTCAGTAATATCATCATTTAGGACTGAGGATGATGAAAAATATCTTAAAAAAAATAAATAAATCCAGTGAGATAAAAGATCAAAGATTAGGGATTCATACTTTAGTTTATCCATGTTTAAAAATATCTTATAATAATAAATTGTGGAGCAAAATTCAAGAATGAAGATCAAAATATGGATACAATCAAAGATAGTAACCATAATAGACAACTTGGACAAAGAAAAGGAAATTTCATTTTTTCTGTGAATAGTGCCGTATTCGTGAATAGTGTCATATATATGAATAGTGTCGTATACGTGAATAGTAATCCCGACACAAAAAGGTAGAAATTTCATAATAAAATTCATATCAATATTTCGGTATAATGATATTGAAGAAAATAATATCATTTACGAAGAAACTAACATCACTTACCTCAAAAGAACAATACTTCTTACTGGAATATCGGATATAGTGTGACGCCCCCAAAATAGGTATACAATACCCATTCTGAGTCGTCAAAATACATGGTATAGAAACAACTACAACTTTAAAAATACAACATAAAAACTATGAGTTTAAATACAAATATTGTCATCTAGACAATATCCACGCTCAAATAAGTCCTCGGTACAATTATTGATACATTATTATATAAAAATGGTGAGGACTACTAAAACGAATTTCTAGAACCTTCATTCCATACCCCGACTAGTACTCGCTACATTCTTGCCTCCTAAGAAGAAAAATGGAACAAAAGGAAAAAGGTGAGCTCAACTAGTCCAGTAAAGAACATTTTGACTAAGATAATATAAAAAAAATTATCGTTAGTCCTCAACAGGGAAAAATCTAATAGAATACAATAGACAACAAGTTTTAAATCAATATTCGCAGCGGAAATAATAATTCATTAGAAGAGTTAAGTAGAGAATAAAATCTACTATCTTCTATATATGAATTTAAAAGTCTATCGTTAACATTCTATCCCCGTAACATCAATCAATATATATCTGGAATCAAATATTTATCTTTGCACTACAGGCCAAAGATATTCATCAGTTGGTCATGTTCATCTAAACACCTGTTCATCTTTGCACTACGGGCCAAAGATATTCATAAAAAATCATTCATCTTTGCACTACAGGCTAAAGATATTCAGTTATATCATCATTTAGGACTGAGGATGATGAAAAATATTTTAAAGAAAACGAATCCAGTGAAACAAAAGAACAATTTTTAAGGATTCGTACTTTAAACAATCCAAGTTCAAAAATACTTCATAAATAATCAGAGTGGAGTAAAATTCAAGAATGAAGACCAAAACATAGATCCAATCAAAGATAGAAATTATAACAGACAATCTTGGACACAGAGGAGAGAATTTAATTTTTCTGTGAATAGTGTCGTATTCATGAATAGTGATGTATACGTGAATAGTAACTCTGACACCAAAAGATAGAAATTTCACAAAAAAACATCATCATGCTTCGTGAATAGTACTCGTAAATAGTAACTCGTGAATAGTAACCCCGACATGAAAAGTTACAAATTTGATAAAAATTACCACCAATATTTCGGCATAATGATATTGAAGAAATAATATCATTTATGAATAAAATAACATCCCTTACCTTAGAAAGAATAGTACTTCTGACTGGAATACTAGATATAGTGCTGAAAGAACTTACACCGTATAGCAAAACTCAAAGTACTAAAATACTCATAAAAGTACGCTCGATATATAGAGAGAGAAGATTTCAGTTTCTGGTGTGATTTTCAATTCTAACCTAAGCACCCTATTTATAAGAAAATGCTTAGAACACCAAAGCAGAAAATTTAATATAATATTAATATATTATATATATATATATATATATATATATATATATATATATATATATATATATATATATATTCCTACTCCAACCTTTGAATGCTGGAATCCCACATGTTTAACAACAAAATGAGCCCACCAAAAACATTTTTGTTGATATAAATAATTAAAACTTCCAAAAAATCAATTATTTCAGAACTTCAGAACTTCAATAATTCATAATAAATAGCCCTTTTGTCAGAAAAATTCGGATCTTATGTCCTTCTATAGGAAATTCAATTCTCTACAACTTTGCAGAAGAAAGTTTTTACAAATTCCAAACAGAAATTGACCGAAATCCACTTACGGACAATTTAACCGGCTATAATCAAATTTCAGTCAAGAAATGGGTCCACCAACATGTTTAACATGTTTTTAGTATTTATTGCAACAAAAATACTCCTCCTCCTCATTTACTTATATATATACCACATTTATTATAAAAATATCATCATTATTACATTATTAAAATATAATAATAAATTATTTTATCAAAAAAGATAAAATATCGATTTTCAACAATTGTCACTTTTAAAATTTTCTCCACCTATATCCACATAAAATGAATATTTTTTGTATCATATAAATCAATAATTAATTATTCACAAATAATATTACAGAATCACAATATTGACAACCAGGCAGTTTCCAGGAATGATGGGGCTTTACAATAAGGATTTCTCCTTACTGGCGCGCAATTAGGTGACCAAACCTCTCCTTAGACAAAACTTTCTGGACATTGCCAATAATGTTATCTAATAATATTATTCAGATAATATGAATTATTGCTTCGATAATAGAAAATACTGTGTAGTGACAATTATTAAAACAACAGTAATATAAAATATCAACGCAGCAATTATTGAATCAATAAAATAAAATACTGAACAGTAATTACTGTAACAATTATTCAGTAGTGCATTCTTACGTAAGAATCAATAATTGGTGCAATATCGTGTGTTACTGTGTTTTAATCACCGGGTATTCCAACAGTGTTAACGGTAACAACTACGTCGTTATTTATAAACAACTTATACTTGTCATTTTCTTCATCCAAACGCTTTCCGTTATGGGGCCCACAAAAGACTGCGCCGTCGTACGAATATTCCCCGACAGCAAGAATATTCCACGACCAAACGAATATTCCCCGACAACAATAAATATTTTATAACCACCTGTTTATTTAAAATATTTACGCATTTTACACATAACTAACCACATTAATCAATTCAACCTTTACTATTTCAAATAATAAATAGAGAAAATTAAATTTCATTTATAAAAAATTGGAGTCTTACATATAGTGTGAAAGAAACTTGCATTGAATAGCAACTCTCAAAGTATCAAAAATACTCACAAAATACGCTCGATAATATATATATATATATATATATATATATATATATATATATATATATATATATATATATATATAGAAAAAAACTTATTTCTGGTGTGATTTTTAATTCTAACCTAAGCACCTATTTATAGAAAAATGTTAGAACGCCAAAGGATACTAAATTAATAAAATAATTTTTTTTTCTTATCTTCTACACATGCCAACTTTGGAAAAAAAAAAAAATCAGCCCACCACATTTGAAATTTATTTCAGCACATTTTATTAACAAAGGACAAAAGTGGGTCTCACCCATAATTTTAATAAAAATATTTATTTTCGAAACTTCAATAATTCATAATTAATAGCCCTTTTATCAGAAAAAATACGAATTTTATGTCTATTTCATAGGAAATTAAATTCTCTACAACTTCGTAGCTTTAAGTTTTTCCAAATTTCAAACATAAAATGTTTGAAATCCACATACGGACGATTTTTAATACCTCCATTCCGATAAAATACTGATAAAACACCTCAGCTTTAATTCCTTCATTTATATCCACACAAAATAAATATTTCCCTATCCATCATTTATATCCACATAAAATAAATATTTTCTTATCATATAAATCAATAATTAATTTTTCACAAATAATATTACAGAATCACAATTATGACAATCAGGTCGTTCCCAGGAAAGAGTGGGCTTTCCGATAAGGATTTCTCCTTATTGGTGCGCAATTAGGTGACCAAACCACTTTCCTAGACAGAACTTCCTTAGACATTGTCAATAATGTTATCTAATAATATTATTCAAATAATATGAATTATTGATCTGATAATGGAAAATATTGTGCAGTGACAATTATTGAAACAACAATAATATAACATATCAACGTAGCAATTATTGAATCAATAAAATAAAATATTAAACAATAATATAACATAACAACAATTATTGAGTTATTTTTTATATTTAAAAGGTGGAACAATTATTTTTCTACTCATTCACCAATATAAATCCAATAGTGTTCCACCTCATTCCTTTTCGTTATAGGATTGTTCTTGGATATTTTCTTACACAAATAAGAGCATTAAATATCGCTTGATCACCAAGATTTTGATTTTATTGTAACAAAATATTAAAGCCTACAAAACAAATAAAACATATTAATTTAATAAACTAACATACTTAAAATGGAAAAATTAAGGATATTAAAATATTTGAATTATGTATCTATCAAATACCCGCATACCTAGATTTTGTTATTCCTCGAGTAAAATAAAAGAAAATAAAGCTAGAATTAACCTCATTTTCGTAGGAAACACAGTTGTACTTAACATGTACAACAAACCTTTAAACGCCAAGGTTACCCCAAGTGGACGAGTTGTGTCTCATGAGGGTTTGCAGTGAATATACCCTACATATTCAAAATTCAAAATAAAATATTTTTGAGTTCAACCAATTATGAAATCAAGAAAACTTCTAAGTATACATGAGCATTATACATATGTAAGATTAAATTCAAAATTACACTTTCACCTCATCAAAAATACTCAATCTTCGTTTTAGACAACATCATTTATAAAATTAATTTTATGTGATGCATGCATGTGTATGTCATGTAACTCTTAGTAGAGATTTTTTTTACCATGAAAATCAAGTAAACGCATTTTTTATTTTTCATTTATTCTTTTTTTTATTCTTTTTTTCCTGACTATGTTTAGTGTCTCGTTTTCTTAGGCTTTTCAGAGGTACCCATGTAGCGAGCATTGTACCAATGACTTCTAAAGTAGTTGGTTTTAGGGCACTAGGTGTAAAGACACCCCTAAAGGCTTACTAACTCGAGTAGCAAATTCTACAAAATTAGACTAATAAAACTGCTTTTTTTTCATCAAACATTTCAGCGTGAATGTCGATATTTCGTGATGCTTGGATACCCAATTATTTCTTTCAATGGACATTGAAGCAATTATTTATTTATTTATTTTTCAACTTTTTTCTATTTTTTTCTTTTTTGAAATTGCTTGACTCATAGTTTATATCCACAAGTAAGAGTTAGTGCAAACGTGAATGACAAAAATGCATAGAAATTTTATTTTACTCAAAATGGTGTTTCAAACTAAGATTTCGTATTTTATCACGAGTTCAAGTGTTCTAAATCTTTCAATCATACTCATAAGTTTTGTTCAACAGACACTTACTAGAATTAATCCAACTCATAAGAAGTCGAACAAAATTTTTAATTTTTAATTTTTTTGTGTTTTTTAATATATTTTCCTAAAAAAGAAAAAAAGTAATCTAATAATACAAACAAACTCCCTCATACCTAAATCATTCATTGTCCTCAATATTGTATACAAATGAAAAATAGAGAACAAAGAAATGAAAGAATTGTACCTCGTTTGTGGGGCATTTTTATTCTGAGAAAATGTAGTGAGAAAGAAAAAAAATGTAAATACCTATGAATTTTACAAATCCTAAAAAGTATGTGACTATAAATGAATGATACAAATGGGTAAGTGAGTGTGATATTTTCATGATTTTCAAGAAGTCTAGAAAATTGAAAATAGTCAGAATTTTCATAACATTTATACTTAAAATTACCTCAAGAAAACTTTCATCAACATGTTCAAATCTAGCCTCCTCTTGGAGTCCTTTGTCCTAATTGAGCTCTAGATTCCTAGGGGCCAACGTCTACTTGATTTTATTAAGTCAATGTTATGCAAAATGAATGGATGTTTTGTGATTTTTTTACCGTCCGCTACAACTAGTACCAAACGCTTATCAGAATGAGTTTTGCTTTACTAATAAATGTTTAGGGTTTATTAACCCTGATTTATAAATGAGGATTTATGGTTTATTAATTAGAGTGTAGGGTTTATAATTATGTATCTGTAACTTGTACTTTCTCAACTTTAATTAATCCTAAGCCCTGGTTTATAAACCCTTAACCAGGGTTTACGAGTATGTATTCACAACTTATACTTCTTCAGCTTTAATAAACTTTAAACCCTGATTAATAAACCATAAATCCTAGTTTATAAACTAATGTGGTTAATAAATCATAAACCTTGTTAATAAGTCAAACCCTTTGTAAGACCCCAACTTTTATAAATAAAGATTAAATTTTATCGAAATATATTTTTGAATATTATGATGTGGGTATGATATAATGTTATAGTTGTGGGTAATATTTACAAATTTTGCAAAGAAAGCAAGTGGTTATATAATATTCGATTAGTCGGGGAATATTTGTTTTAACAGAGAATATTGGTACGACGACACAATCATTGGTGGACCCCATAACGGAAGTATTGTCGTAGTTAGAAAACGACAAAATTATCTTTTTATAAAAATAACGGCGAAGGTTTTACCGTTAAACTATTGAACTACCTTGTAGTAAAAGTACAGTAATACGTGTGGTTGCATAGTAGCACACGGTATTGATTATTGATGCTTACGTGAGAAGTCACTCAGTTATACTCAATTATTACTACAGTAATTGTTGCATCATATCTCTCATATTATTGATTCAATTATTGTCACAGTATCATCTGCATAATATTTATTATTATTAAATCAATAATTGAGACGAAAAAGTTGTTCATATTAATATTTGTAATATTGACAATGTCTAGAAGTTCTGTCAAGGAGAGATTTGGCCACCTAATTGCGCGCCAATAAGGAGAGATATCCTTATCGGAAAGCCCCATCTTTTCTGGGAACGACCTGGTTGTTAAATATTTTGAGTTTTTATATTAATGATGAATAAATTCATGTTGATTAAAGATGAAATTGATAGTTCCATTGTGTTGGGATTATTAGTGTTAATGAAAATCGATATTTATTTCGATAATAATTGATGTCTGGAGGTTATATTGACCAATCAGGTAATTAATCAGATAAATGAGAAATTAATTGCTATTATTTCACATGCTTATAACTATTTGTTCAAATGTGTGTACGATTGATACACATTCATGTACTATTAGGGGAGATGGTGCAAGATTGATAATACTTGCATGACTAAGTTAAAAATGGAGGTATAGATGGAGGTACTATACTGTAATTCGTATCTTCATATGTATAGAACTATTGATTCACATGATGTATTATTAGGGGAGGTGGTGCAAGTTTGATAATACTTGCAGGACTAAATTAAAAATAAAAGAAAAGATGAATGTATTGTATTGTAATATTTCGAGACCTAAAACATGCAATTATCGAAACTATATTTTTCTATAAATAGAAGCTCATTCTTCTTTCATTCTCATCAATTCACTAAGTCTCACAAGAGCAATTATTAAAGAAGCTATAGAGAAAGAAGCTATAAAGAGAAAGAAGAAGCGAAGTCTGCTACTTCACTATTCCAGTATCCAGTCTTCTTCTGAGGTAAGGGATGTTATTTTTGTTCAGTATTCATAAGGAATAATATTTCTTTCATACTCTGTAGTATATGAGTAATATTATTTCGTCTCTTATTCCTGATTATACCATCATTCGGTTAAAGTATTTCTTCTATACTCCGTGAAATTAGTAGAATATCCTTGATATTTGCGCTTCATCTAGTATTGTTTCACAAAGATATTTTCTACACATTCTTGTTAAATTTTAAGCTTTTCATGTCGGAGTGTTGTCCATGAGTACTGTTCATTTATACGATACAATTCACAAAAGCACTATTCATGGGTACTATTCATAAAGTACTATTCACGGGGTACTATTCCTGAAGTACTATTCACTCGAGTACTATTCACCTGGGATACTATTCATGATAAAAAAATTGATTCGTTTTCGGTCCAAATTATTTTTGGTACAATATTATTCTTGAATTTTACTCCATAAAGCAGTATCATATTGACAATTTGGATGTTATTGATTTCTGGATATATTAAATTATAAATCTTTAAAAATTTATCCTTGAACTTGTTTTATTGAATTCTTATATCATTGTCATCATCCTCATGTTTATAATATGTTGAAAGTCATATGTGGCCTATAGTGCATAAATGGACTTGGTATGATTATGACCAGGGATTATTCGGTATAATCATGACCGTAATGTTACAAATTATGTGGTAAAAGTCCTCATTGGCCCGTAGTGCATTGATGGACAGTTGTTGGCATGATCATCACCATTGATGAATACACGAATATCCTTGGCCCGTAGTGCGTGGATAATTTGTGGTCGTGATACTAATGAATATCCTTGGTCGTAGTGCAGGGATGATGCAGTTTATTTATTAAGCTGAGTCTTAGCGATAACAGTGATGAAAAACTTTTTAAATCATAGAAGATAGTAGATTTTATTCTCTACTTGACTCTTCTAATGGATTGCTTATTCCGCTGCAGTTAAACTTGATGTTTGTTATATTTTATCAGTTTAACACTGTTGAAGGCTAACTATAAATTATTCTGCATTATCTTAGTCATAATATTTCTTACTGGGCTAGTTGAGCTCACCCTTTTGCATTCATTGTCCTCTACAGGAAATGAGAACGTAGCCGAAACTAGTCGGAGAACGGAGTGACGATCCAGATGACAACATTAGTAGTCCTCACTATTCTATGAAATAGTGTAATAATAATTGTATTGAGGACACCATTTGAGTTTAATACTATCTAGAAAACAATATTCATTTTAAAACTCTCCGTTTATGTTTTGTCGTATTTTACACGACAGTTGTATTATTAAGTTGTATTTAAATTTTGTACCATATATTTAACGACTCAAGATGGGTGATGTATACCTATTTTGGGGGTGTCACAGTTGGTATCAAAGCCTAGGGATATTGTGACAACCCCAAAAAAGGTCCATTCCATCCAACCCATTCTGAGTCGCCAAATAAATGGTACAGAAAATAACTACAACTTTATTACAATAATTATCGTGCAAAATACAACAACACATATGCTGTGAGTTTGGATACAATTATATACCAACTGTGACTCTTATCCCAACCTTGGATAGCACGTCACAATGACACTTTACATAAAGGTATAGTCAAAAACTGTTTTAGAAATTAGAATCTTTGGAAAGTTGTAAGACCCCGAATTTTATGAAATAAAAGTATTCAATTTTCCTATTTAGTAAATAGTTAAATTGATAAAAAGGTAAAATTAAGGGTGATATATGAATTTTTTCAAAATACGCAAGTGGTTATAAAATATTCATTGTTGTCGGGGAATATTCGTTTAGTTGTGGAATATTCTTTCTGTCGGGGAATATTAGTACGACGGCGCAGTCATTTGTGGACCCCATAACAGAATAACCGTCGGATGAAGAAAATGACAAATTTGAGTTTTTATAAATAACGGCGTAGTTGTTACCGTTAACACTATTAGAATACCTAGTGGTTAAAATACAGTAATACGCGTAGTTGCACAGTAGCACACAGTATTGCACGGTATTTTTTTCAATTATTGATTCTTATGTGAGAAGGCACTACTCAATAATTGTTACAGTAATTACTGTTCAATATTTTATTTTATTGATTCAATAATTGCTGCGTTGATATTTTATATTATTGTTGTTTCAATAATTGTCACTGCACAGTATTTTCCATTATCAGATCAATAATTCATATTATTTGAATAATATTATTAGATAACATTATTGACAATGTCTAGAAAGTTCTGTCAAGGAGATGTTTGGTCACCTAATTGTGTGCCAATAAGGAGAAATTCTTATTGGAAAGCCCCCTCTTTCCTAGGAACTGCCTGGTTGTCATTATTTTGATTCTGTAATATTATTTTTGAAGAATTAATTATTGATTTATATGATAATGAAATATTTATTTGATGTGGATATAAATGATGGATTTATTTATGTGGTTATAAATGAAGGAATTAATATTGAGGTATTTTATCAGTATTTTGTCAGATTGGAAGTATTAAAAGATCAAATCAGTGTTCTTACAGCTTTATTGTGTGATCGTTGTAATTTTTGGATATTTTATACATATATAAGTTGATTATATGTCCACAAATTTTGAACCGTTAAAAATGAGCGTGTGATTTGTTATGAATTTTAAGATGTGAATGATTCAGAAATTAGTTTATAAATAATTTTAGTGGAAAATTCTAGAATTGTTGGGCCCCACTTTTGGTTGGTGAGAAATGTGCTCAATTGAATTTTTAAATGTGATGGGTGGGAATAGTAGCAGGTAAAGCCATCAGGTTGCAGGTTAAGTCTGTTTCAGCGTGCTATCGAGTGTATTTTGTGAGTATTTAGATACTTAGTGAGTTGATATTCTTCAGTGCAAGTTTTCTTCAGCGTCATATCTGATATCCAGTCAGAAGTGATGCTCTTTTGAGGTAAGTGATAGTAAGGGATAATAAGGGGTGTTATATTATTCGTAAAATGATATTATTTCTTTCAATATCATTATACCAAAAATATTGATATGAATATTATTGTGGAATTTCTACCTTTTTGAGTTAGGATTACTATTCACGTATACGGCACTATTCATGTATATGACACTATTTACGTATATGGTACTATGTACGAATGCGGAGTACTATTCACGAGTTACTATTCATGAGTTACTATTCACGGCTACTATTCACGGGTACTATTCAAGATAAAATTGGTTTCTTTTTCTGACCAAATTATCGTTGATTTATGAATCTTACTCTTGAGATTAAATTTATATATTGATTATATTGTTTTTATTATCATATATAACATTTTTATAATCCTGGTGAAGAAATTTCTCTTTGACTTAAGTGTAAAGATGGGTAGATTATTGGTATGATCATGACTATGGGTTCTCTTTGGCTAGTAGTGCAAAGATGAGTTGTGACTGGTATGATCATGACCATTGAATTTATAATTAAATATTTTTAGCTTAAGTGCAAAGGTGAATTGATCAACATGGTTATAATTATGGTTTATATAGATTTTGAAATGATTATATATTTCTTTGAGATATGATTATCTTTGGCCTGTAGTGCAAAGATGATATGTTGTTGAATATCTTTGGCCTGTAATGCAAAGATGAACTGTTATTGAATAACTTTAGCCTGTAGTGCAAAGATGATCTGTTGTTGAATATCTTTGGCCCGTAGAACAAAGATGTCCTGTTATTGAATATCTTTGGCCAGTAGTACAAAGATGAACTGTTAACGAATATCTTTGGCCCGTAGTGCAAAGATGAATTTATTAGTATAATTATAAACAGGAACTGTGATTTGGTATAACCATGATCTTTGATGTTTCAGGTAAAGACATGTGATGAAAATTATCTTCGTCCTGGATGCGAAGAAGAATTTAGAATTACAATTATGATTATGAGTTATTCATATAATTGTGGAAAGGAACTGTTGATTGATGTTACAGGGATAAAACATTGTTGGTGGACTTTTAATGTGGAGAAGATAATAAACTTTATGGTCTATTTGACTCTTTTAATGGATTGCTCGTTCCGCTACAACTATGGTTGAAAAATTTTATCATCTACCATATGTTCTAAATCTCTGATTTATTACTGATGAATGCTATTGATAATTTAATTATCTTTAGTCATTATATTCTTTACTGAGCTAGTTGTGCTCACCCTTTTGTTTCACAATTCCTTTTCAGGTAATAAAAGTGTAGCTGGGTCGAGCGGGGGATAACAGTGGAATAGAACGGTGGTCTGTAGCTGTTGAGGGTGAAGTGAACTCAACTTTGGAAGGGTGTTTTGCCACTATCGTACAAGATGTTTAATGATATACAACCTCGTGTCATCATAAGACAGGGTTGTGCTCATCCACTTGCTGAGTATATCTACGAGCACTACCTATATAATCTTGGTGTTTGTTTGAAGTACAATTCTCAATTAGAGACAATGTAGATAATGATATGTCAAGAGAAGACTTACCATTGGGAAGAATATGATATTACTCTTCTCATTTTTCTTTGTGGTCTATTGGGTCAACCAAGAATAATTCTGTGGTCATATGATATCTATCATAACCTAGACGCAGGGCCTCCCATGTACGAAGGTTTCCTTGTGCACTTCCCAAAGGTTTTAATTTCTAAAACAGTTTTTGACTATACCTTAATGTAGGGTGCCATTGTCACGTGCTATCCACTGATGGTACATTTGTTACATTACAGTTGGGACATGAGTCACAGTTGGTATATATTTGTATCAAAGCTCACAGCATTTATGTTGTTTTATTTTTCACGACAATTGTTGTAATAAATTTGTAGTTGTTTTCTGTACCATGTATTTGGCGACTCAGAATGGGTTGGATGGAATGGACCTATTTTGGGGTTGTCACATTTGGTATCAGACCTTAGGGATATGGTCTCTGGCAGAGATCGACGAATAGAACTAGGAGGGGAGAGATGAGTAAATCCTTCGCTAGTGTGTCCTACCTAAGCTTATTTGTTTGTCAGTCATAATATCGAGATATTATGTGATATGTTAATTTATTCAATTAATCCTTGTTTTGAAGCTGTATTCTAGAATGATATCTAAAATACAGGAGATGAGCAACGGAGAAATCATGATGACACGGAAGATGGAATCTGAAATGAAAGCAAGGTATTCTCAACTCTTTGAAATACCAGGTACTTAAATTTCGGGGACTGAAATATCATGAGGGGAGATTGTAAGAACCCGAATTTTATGAAATAAAAGTATTCAATTTTCCTATTTAGTAAATGGTTAAATTGATAAAAAGTTAAAATTAAGGGTGATATATGAATTTTTTCAAAATACGCAAGTGGTTATAAAATATTCATTGTTGTCGGGGAATATTCGTTTAGTCGTGGAATATTCTTTCTGTAGGGGAATATTCATACGACGGCGCAGTCATTTGTGGGCCCCATAACAGAATAACTGTCGGATGAAGAAAACGACAAATTTGAGTTTTTATAAATAATGGCGTAGTTGCTACCGTTAATACTATTGGAATACCTGGTGGTTAAAATACAGTAATATGCGTAGTTGCACAGTAGCACACGGTATTGCACAGTATTTTTTTCAATTATTGATTCTTACGTGAGAAGGCACTACTCAATAATTTTTACAGTAATTACTGTTCAATATTTTATTTTATTAATTCAATAATTGCTGCATTGATATTTTATATTATCGTTGTTTTAATAATTATCATTGCACAGTATTTTCCATTATCAGATCAATAATTCATATTATTTGAATAATATTATTAGAGAGTATTATTGGCAAAGTATAAAAAGTTCTGTCAAGGAGAGGTTTGGTCACCTAATTACGCGCTAGTAAGGACAAATTCTTATTGGAAAGCCCCCTCTTTCCTGGGAACTGCCTGGTTGTTATTATTGTGATTCTGTAATATTATTTGTGAATAATTAATTATTGATTTATATGATAATGAAATATTTATTTGATGTGGATATAAATGATGAATTTATTTATGTGGTTATAAATAAAGGAATTAATGTGGAGGTATTTTATCAGTATTTTGTCAGATTGGAGGTATTAAAAGATCAAATCAATGTTCTTACAGCTTTATCGTGTGAGTAATAATTTTTGATCCGACCTTTGGATCGTTGCAATTTTTGGATATGTTATACATATATAATTTGATTATATGTCCACAAATTTTGAACCGTTAAAAATGAGTGTATGATTTGTTATGAATTTTAAGATGTGACTGATTCAGAAATTAGGTTATAAATAATTTTGGTGGAAAATTCTAGAATTGGTGGGCCCCACTTTTGGTTGGTGAGAAATATGGCTCAATTGAATTTTTAAATGCGGTGGGTGGGAATAGTAGTAGGTAAAGCCATCAGGTTGCAGGTTAAGTCTGTTTCGGCGTACTAACATTTTTCTATAAATAGAGGGCTAAGTTAGAATTGAAAATCACACCAGAAACAAGTTTTCTCTCTTTTTCTCTCTAGACTATCGAGTGTATTTTGTGAGTATTTAGATACTTGGTGAGTTGCTATTCTTCAGTGCAAGTTTCCTTCAGCGTCATATTCGATATCCAGTCAGAAGTGCTGCTCTTTTGAGGTAAGGGATAGTAAGGGATAGTAAGGGGTATTATATTCTTCGTAAAATGATATTATTTCTTTCAATATCATTATACCGAAAATATTGATATGAATATTATTATGGAATTTCTACCTTTTTGAGTCAGGATTACTATTCACGTATACGACACTATTCACGTAAACGGTACTATTCATGTATATGGCACTATTTACGTATACGGTATTATGTACGAATACGGAGTACTATTCTCGAGTTACTATTCATGAGTTACTATTCATGAGTTATTATTCACGAGTTATTATTCACGGGTAATATTCACGATAAAATTGGTTTCTTTTTCTGACCAAATTATCGTTGATTTATGAATCTTACTCTTGAGATTAAATTTATATATTGATTATATTGTTTTTATTATCATATATAACATTTTTATAATCCTGGTGAAGAAATTTCTCTTTGACTTAAGTGTAAAGATGGGTAGATTATTGGTATGATCATGACTATGGGTTCTCTTTGGCTAGTAGTGCAAAGATGAGTTGTGACTGGTATGATCATGACCATTGAATTTATAATTAATATTTTTAGCTTAAGTGCAAAGGTGAATTGATCAACATGGTTATAATTATGGTTTATATAGATTTTGAAATGATTATATATTTCTTTGAGATATGATTATCTTTGGCCTGTAGTGCAAAGATGATATGTTGTTGAATATCTTTGGCCTGTAATGCAAAGATGAACTGTTATTGAATAACTTTAGCCTGTAGTGCAAAGATGATCTGTTGTTGAATATCTTTGGCCCGTAGAACAAAGATGTCCTGTTATTGAATATCTTTGGCCAGTAGTACAAAGATGAACTGTTAACGAATATCTTTGGCCCGTAGTGCAAAGATGAATTTATTAGTATAATTATAAACAGGAACTGTGATTTGGTATAACCATGATCTTTGATGTTTCAGGTAAAGACATGTGATGAAAATTATCTTCGTCCTGGATGCGAAAAGTAATTTAGAATTACAATTATGATTATGAGTTATTCATATAATTGTGGAAAGGAACTGTTGATTGATGTTACAGGGATAAAACATTGTTGGTGGACTTTTAATGTGGAGAAGATAATAGACTTTATGGTCTATTTGACTCTTCTAATGGATTGCTTGTTCCGCTACAACTATGATTGAAAAGTTTTATCATCTACGATATGTTCTAAATCTCTGATTTATTACTGATGAATGCTATTGATAATTTAATTATCTTTAGTCATGATATTCATTACTGAGCTAGTTGTGCTCACCCTTTTGTTTCACAATTCCTTTTCAGGTAATAAAAGTGTAGCTGGGTTGAGCGGGGGATAACAGTGGAATAGAACGGTGGTCTATAGCTGTTGAGGGTGAAGTGAACTCAACTTTGGAAGGGTGTTTTGCCACTATCGTACAAGATGTTTAATGATATACAACCTCGTGTCATCATAAGACAGGGTTGTGCTCATCCACTTGCTGAGTATATCTACGAGCACTACCTATATAATCTTGGTGTTTGTTTGAAGTACAATTCTCAATTAGAGACAATGTAGATAATGATATGTCAAGAGAAGACTTACCATTCGGAAAAATATGATACTACTCTTCTCATTTTTCTTTGGGGTCTATTGGGTCAACCAAGAATAATTATGTGGCCATATGATATCTATCATAACCTAGACGCAGGGCCTCCCATGTACGAAGGTTTCCTTGTGCACTTCCCAAAGGTTTTAATTTTTAAAACAGTTTTTGACTATACCTTTATGTAGGGTGCCATTATGACATGATATCCACTGATGGTACATTTGTCACATTACAGTTGGGACATGAGTCACAGTTGGTATATATTTGTATCAAAACTCACAGCATTTATGTTGTTGTATTTTGCACGACAATTGTTGTAATAAATTTGTAGTTTTTTTCTGTACCATGTATTTGGCGACTCAGAATGGGTTGGATGGAATGGACCTATTTTTGGGTTGTCACAGAAATGCTCAAGGAAACCTTCGTACATTGGAGGCTATACGTCTAGGTTATAATAGATATCATATGCCCAAAGAATTATCCTTGGTTGACCTAATAGACCCCAAAGAAAAATGAGAAGATTACTATCCTATTTTTCCCAATGGTGAGTCTTCTCTTGACATATCATTATCTCCACTGTCTCTAAATGAGAATTATACTTCAAATAAACACCAAGATTATATAGGTAGTACTCGTAAATATACTCAGCAAATGGATGAGCACAACCCTATCTTATGATGACACGAGATTGTATGTCATTAGACATATTGTATGATAGTGGCAAAACACTCTTCCAACGTTGGGTTCGTCTCACCCTAGTTGATTCACCAAATATAACTAATAAATGATGACCACCGTTTTATTCCCCTGTTACCCCCGCTCGACCCAGCTACACTCTTATTACCTGAAAGGAATTGTGAAATAGAAGGGTGAGCACAACTAGCCCAGTAAAGAATATCATGACTAAAGATAATTAAATTATCAATAGCCTTCATTAATAATAAATCAGAGATTTAGAACATATGGTAGATGATAAAAATTTCAACCATAGTTGCAGCGGAACGAGCAATCCATTAGAAGAGTCAAATAGACTATAAAGTCTATTATCTTCTCCATGTTAAAAATCCACCAACAATATTTTATCCCTTTAACATCAATCAACAGTTCTGGTCCACAATCATATGAATAACTCATAATCATAATTGTGGTTCTAAATTCCCCTTCTCATCCAGGACGAAGATAATTTTCATAACATATCTTTACCTCAAAAGAGCAGTATTTCTGACTTGAATATCGGATATAACGCTGAACGAACTTGCATCGTATAGAAACACTCAAGATATCTAAATATTAAAAAAAATATACTTGATAATATAGAGAGAGAAAACTTATGTTTCTGGTGTAATTTTCAATTCTAACATAAGCACCTATTTATAGGAAAATGCTAGAACGTCATAGGAGACTAAAATAATAAAATAATATATTTATTTCTTCCTTCCACGCCACCTACCAAGATCAGATCAAGCATGCCAAAACTGAAATTTTCCAGCAGCCCACATGTTTTCAAACAAGAGTGGATCCCACCCATAAATTAATAAAAATTATTTTATTTTCTGTAACTTCAATAATTCATAGAAAATAACCCGTTTATCAGAAAAATACGAATTTTATGTCCATTTTTCCTGAAATCGAATTCTCTACAACTTTTTAGCTTTGAGTTTTTCCAAATTCCAAACATAAAATATCCGAAATTCACAAACGGATTATTTTTAATACCCCAACACCGATAAAATACTGATAAAACACATCAGCATTAATTCCTTCATTTTTATTCACATAAAAATAAATATATCCATCATTTATATCCATATAAAATAAATATTTTCTTATCATATAAATCAATAATTAATTATTCATAAATAATATTACAGAATCACAATTATGATAAGTAGACCGTTCCCAGGAAAGAGTGGGCTTTCCAATAAGAATTTTTCCTTACTGGCACGCAATTAGGTGACCAAACCTCTCCTTGACAGAACTTTCTAGACATTGCCAATAATGCTATGTAAGGCCCCAACTTTTATAAATGAAGATTTAATTGTCTCTATTTATTATTTTGAAATAGTAAGGGGTTGATTTGATTAATGTGGTTAGTTATGGGTAAAATGTGCAAATATTTTAAATAAGCAAGTGGTTATAAAATATTCATTGTTGTCGGAGAATATTCGTTTGGTCGTGGAATATTCTTGCTATCGGGGAATATTCGTACGACGGCGCAGTCTTTTGTGGACCCCATAACGGAAAGTGATTGGATGAAGAAAACGACAAGTATAAGTTGTTTATAAATTACGGCGTAGTTGTTACCGTTAATACTGTTAGAATACCGGGTGGTTAAAACACAGTAATACGCATTGTTGCACAGTAGCACACGGTATTGCACCAATTATTGATTCTTACGTAAGAAGGCGCTACTCAATAATTGTTACAGTAATTACTGTTCAGTATTTTATTTTATTGATTCAATAATTGCTGCGTTGATTTTTTTTATATTACTGTTGTTTCAATAATTGTCACTACGCAGTATTTTCCATTATCGAAATAATAATTCATATTATATGAATAATATTATTAGAAAACATTATTGACAATGTCTAGAAAGTTCTGTTTAAGGAGAGATTTGGTCACCTAATTGCGCGCCAGTGAGGAGAAATTCTTATTGGAAAGCCCCCTCTTTCCTGGAAACGGACTGATTGTCAGTACTGTGATTCTGTAATATTAATTTTTAATAATTAATTATTTATTTATATGACGAGAAAAATATTGATTTTATGTGGATATAGATGGAGAAAATTTTTAAAGTGACACTTGTTAAAAAATTAATATTTTATCTTTTTCTGATAAAATAATTCATTTAAATATATTATTTTAATAATATATTAATGATAATATTTTTACAATGAATGTGGGATATATGAGTATATGAGGAGGAAGAGTATTTTTGTTGCATTAAATGATTAACACATGTTTTGTGTCTCGGTGGACCCCATTTCTTGATTGAAATTTGATTATAGCCTATAAAATCGTCCGTTTGTGAATTTTGGTCAATATCTGTTTAGAATTTGGAAAAACTTTCTTCTGCAAAGTTGTAGAGAATTGAATTTCCTATAAAAAAACGCGAGATTCGAATTTTCTAACAAAAGGGTTATTTATTATGAATTATTGAAGTTCTGAATTTCCAAAATAATTATTTTTTGGAAGTTTTAATTATTTATTTTATTAAAAACGTTTTTTACAATTTAGTGGGCTCAACATGTGATAAGAATGGGCTGATTTCAGTTGGTCTAAGGTGGGCTTGACAATTTTATAAATATATTATTATTATATTAAATTTTCTGCTTTGGTGTTCTAAGCAATTTCCTATAAATAGGGTGCTTAGGTTAGAATTGAAATCACACCAGAAACTAAAGATTTTTTTCTCTTTCTCTCTATAATATTGAGCGTATTTTGTGAGTATTTTAGTACTTTGAGTATTGCTATACGGTGCAAGTTCTTTCAGCACTATATCCAGTATTCCAGTAAAAAGTACTATTCTTTCTGAGGTAAGGGATTTTATTTTCTTCGTAAGTGATATTATTTCTTCAATATCATTATGCCAAAATATTGGTTGGAACTTTTTATCAAATTTGTAACTTTTTTATGTCGGGGTTACTATTCATGAGTTACTATTCACGAGTACTATTCATGAAGCATGATGATGTTTTTTGTGAAATTTCTATCTTTTGGTGTCGGAGTTACTATTTACGTATACGGCACTATTCACGAAAAAATTAAATTTTCTTTTCTGTGTCTAAGATCATCTGTTATGATTCCTATCTTTGATTGGATCTATGTTTTGATCATTCTTGAATTTTACTCCACTATGATTATTTATGAGGTATTTTTGGACATGGAATAGCTAAAATACGAATCCTTAATATTTATTCTTTTGTTTCACTGGATTCGTTTCCTTTAAAATATTTTTCAGCATCCTCAGTCCTAAATGATGATATAATTGAATATCTTTGGCCTGTAGTGCAAAGATGAATGAATTTCTGATGAATATCTTTGGCCCGTAGTGCAAAGATAAACAGGTGTTTAGATGAACATGCCAACTAATGAATATCTTTGGCCCGTAGTGCAAAGATGAACAGGTGTTGAGATGAACATGACCAACAGATGAATATCTTTGGCTGTAGTGCAAAGATGACTATTTGATTTATGATGTATATTGATTGATGTTACAGGGATAAAATATCGATGATGGACTTTTAAATTCATAGATGATAGTAGATTTCATTCTCTACTTAACTCTTCTAATGAATTGTTGTTTCCGCTACAGTTGTTGATCTAAAACTTTTTGTCTATTGTATTCTATCAGAATTTTCCCTGTTGGAGACTAAGGATAATTTGTTGTACATTATCTTAGTCATAATATTCTTTATTGGGCTAGTTGAGCTCACCCTTTTCCTTTTTGTTCCATTTTTCTTCTCAGGAGACGAGAATATAGCGGGAACTAGTCGGGGTGTGGAGTGATGGTTCAAGACAGTTGTTTTAGTAGTCCTCACTATTTTATAAAATAGTGTATCAATAATTGTAATGAGGACTTATTTGAGTGTGAATATTGTCTAGAAGACAATATTTATATTTAAACTCACAGTTTATGTGTTGTCGTATTTTGCACGACAATTTTATTAATGAAGTTGTAGTTGTTTTTGTACCATATATTTAGCGAATTAGAATGGGTGATGTATACCTATTTTGGGGGCGTCACAGTTGGTATCAGAATTTAGGGATATGATCTCTGGCGGAGATCGGGGAATAGAACTAGGAGGGGAGAGACGTGTAAATCCTTCGCTAGTGTGTCCTACCTAAACTTATTTATTAGATGGTCAGTATATAGGAATATTATGTGATATGTTGATTCCCTTAATTAACCCTTAGTTTATGGCAGTATTTGAGAATGTCGACTGAGAATATTAACAGTGAAGTAAATGAGACCATGGAGACGCCTGTACTCACCAATGAGGAGAACGTGCTGCAGGCCGGCAATGTTCCTCCTATGAACAGCGCCACTGAGCAGATGATGAACGACAGGACGTTTAGAATTTTTTTTTGCAGTTCATGCAAAATCAGACGAGGGAGACTCGTTCACAAAATACAGGTGGAAATGATAACAACGCACGATTTGTCACGGCCAAGCAGTTCAAAGAGTTGGGACCACTAGAATTCTTGAGAAAGCTGGATCCGATTAAGGCGGAGATGTGGGTCAAAAAAATTACCAAGATATTCGATGTCTTGGGATGCACGGAAGAACAGAAGGTTCCATTCGCTACTTTTATGTTCCGTAATGAGGCAGATTACTGGTGGGAATCTGTGAAGCATACCCATCCAGCTGCACTCAACATGTTTTGGGAGACGTTTCAGAAACTGTTCAATGACAAGTACTTTCCTGAAAGTATTCATCATTTGAAAGAGGTAGAGTTTATTAGACTAGAACATAACAATATGACGGTGTCCCAGTACGAGGCGAAGTTCGCGGAGTTATCCAGGTTTACACCTCATTTAGTAGAGAATGAGGAACGTATGACGCGGATGTTTCTGAGAGGTTTGAAACTCAAAATTAGTCAATACCTCATTTCTCATAAATTTTCTCTATATTCAGGTGTTGTGAACAGGACTCAATTATTAGAGCGAGATAATGAGTCTATTCAACCGGGCGACCAACAACACGATAAAAATTATACTGGTGGCAACGGCCATCGGGACAATGATAACCATCGTGGAGGAAATTATAGTGCCAGAAATGGTAACCACTTCGGTGGTAACCACTTCGGTGGTAATCATGGCCAAGATAATAGAAGAAATAACTCAAGTGGAAAATTCAAGAAGAGAAGATTTAACGATGACGGGAAGACGTCGGCAGCAGCACCAGCACCAGTAACAAATTCTAGGGGAGGAGAACGACCGCCAGTTAGATGCTACAAATGCGGAGAGAAGGGACACATAAGTCCAAACTGTTCACAGCCTTCCAAGGTATGTTTTAGTTGTGGAAAAGATGGTCACATAGCTCGATTTTATCCTGTAGCAAAATCAAGTTCAGCTGGAACGGTGGCACCAAAGGCGGATACGGAAAAGACAAAGTTAACGGTTCCTAGAAGAGCGTTTGTCGTGACCGATCAAAAAACGAGTAGCCCGAATGAAGTTAGCACGGGTTAGTTAATTATAAATTCTTACGAAGTTTATACCTTATTAAATACATGTTCTATCCATTCATTTATCTCTCTTGCTTGTGCTCAACATTTAAACTTGACTCTGGAGAAAATTAGACTTTGACCTATCTGTGGAAACTCCGTTAGGAGAAACTTTCATCACATCCACTGTTTATAAATCTTGCTTGATTCAAATTGGCACTATCACATTACCTGTTGATCTTATATCTTTAAAAATTCTTACATTTGATGTGACCTTAGGGATTGGTTGGTCAACCACTCATCATGCTAAAATTGATTACTTTTGTAAGGTTGTTAGTTTTCATATTCCTAAACAACCTGTTATTCGAATTTAAACAACCAAACCATTGAAGTCAAACACTTTCATATCAAGCCATAAAGTCATTCGTTTATTGAAAAATGGATGTTAAATTTTCTTAGCCCATGTTATGGACTTGAACAAAAATATGTCAGATTTGAATGATATTTCTATTGTTAGTAAATTTCCTGATGTATTTCCTGAAGAATTTCTTGGCTTACTCCCAAAGTGTGATATTGAATTTTGTATCGACTTTGAACCTGATAAAAAACCCATTTCTAAAATCTTATGGCTCCTATTGAACTTCAGGATTTAAAAATTCAATTGTAGAAGTTTGTAACCGAGCCTTTATCTGGTGACTTCCTTTGTGGAATGCACCAAAGTCAGACTCTCCGTAGGGAACGCCATATTTATGTGATAGTAAACTGATAGGTACCATTGTGACGTGCTATCCAAGATTGGGATATGAGTCACAGTTGAGAGCAACCTAAGTCAGTAATCGAAAAACATAGCTTTCTAGGCTTAGTTGGTTATTATCGGAGATTCGTTGAAGGATATTCTCAAATTGCTACTCTATTAACTCAGCTGACTCGAAAAGATATAAAATTCGAATGGAGCAAGGAATGTGAGAATAGCTTCTAAGAACTCAACATGAGGTAACAACGTTGGCTCGAGCTGTTGAAGATTACGTTATACCATTCAATACCGTCGTAGGAAAAGAGAACGTGGTAGCTGACACGTTGAGCAGAAGATCGTATGCGTTTACAAGTGTGAATATACGAACCTATGTGAAGATAGTAAATATACGATTAGAAACGACTTTAATCGATAAATTTAAAGCTGTTCAAGCTACAGACTTGGAGTTGATGAATATGAAGAAGAAGATGCAAGAAGTCGTTATTCCAAAATGAGAGAATCGGCGATGTGAGGAAAGCTCAAACCTTCAATTTATTAGTCAATTTGAAATCCTCGATCGAATAGGAACTGTGGTCTATAGACTCGTTTTACAGCCAAGTATGACGCGTGTTCATAACGTTTTTCACGTATCAATGTTACGTAAATATGTGGATGACCCGAACCACATTATTGAGTTAGAACCGGATGAGATAGCCGAAAACTTAACGTACAAGGAGGTACCTATCAAGATCTTAGATAGGAAAGAGCATGTCCTACGCACTAAGGTCATACCACAAGTTAAAGTCTCGTGAAGGAACTATGCTATTGAAGAAATGACCTGGGAGTTAGAATCAGAAATGAAAGCGAGATATTTTCACCTTTTCGAAACGCCAGGTACGTACGTCAATTTCGAGGACGAAATTTCATAAGGAGGGGAGGTTGTAAGGCCCCAACTTTTTATAAATGAAGATTTAATTTTCTCTATTTATTATTTTGAAATAGTAAGGGGTTGATTTGATTAATGTGGTTAGTTAGGGGTAAAATGAGCAAATATTTTAAATAAGCAAGTGGTTATAAAATATTCATTGTTGTCGGAGAATATTCGTTTGGCTGTGGAATATTCTTGCTATCGGAGAATATTCGTACGACGGCGCAATCTTTTGTGGGCCCCATAACGAAAATTGATTGGATGAAGAAAATGACAAGTATAAGTTGTTTATAAATAACGACGCAGTTATTACCGTTAATACTGTTGGAATACCCCGTGGTTAAAACACAATAATACGCATTGTTGCACAGTAGCACACGGTATTGCACTAATTACTGATTCTTACGTAAGAAGGCGTTACTCAATAATTGTTACAGTAATTACTGTTCAGTATTTTATTTTATTGATTCAATAATTGTTGCGCTGATTTTTTTATATTATTGTTGTTTCAATAATTGTCACTACACAATATTTTCTATTATCGAAATAATAATTCATATTATTTGAATAATATTATTAGAAAACATTATTGACAATGTCTAGAAAGTTTTGTTTAAGAAGAGATTTGGTCACCTAATTGCGCGCCAGTGAGGAGAAATTCTTATTGGAAAGCCCCCTCTTTCCTGGAAACGGACTGATTGTCAGTACTGTGATTCTGTAATATTAATTTTTAATAATTAATTATTGATTTATATGACGAGAAAAATATTGATTTTATGTCGATATAGATGGAGAAAATTTTTAAAGTGACAATTATTAAAAAATTAGTATTTTATCTTTTTCTGATAAAATAATTCATTTAAATATATTATTTTAATAATATATTAATGATGATATTTTTACAATGAATGTGGGATATATGAGTATATGAGGAGGAAGAGTATTTTTGTTGCATTAAATGATTAACACATGTTTTGTGTCTCAGTGGACCCCATTTCTTGATTGAAATTTGATTATAGCCTATAAAATCGTCCGTTTGTGAATTTTGGTCAATATCTGTTTAGAATTTGGAAAAACTTTCTTCTGCAAAGTTGTAGAGAATTGAATTTCCTATAAAAAGTCGCGAGATTCGAATTTTCTAACAAAAGGATTATTTATTATGAATTATTGAAGTTCTGAAGTTCCAAAATAATTAATTTTTGGAAGTTTTAATTATTTATTTTATGAAAAACATTTTTTGCAATTTAGTGGGCTCAACATGTGATAAGAATGGGCTGATTTCAGTTGGTCTAAGGTGGGCTTGACAATTTTATAAATATATTATTGTTATATTAAATTTTCTGCTTTGGTGTTCTAAGCAATTTCCTATAAATAGGGTGCTTAGGTTAGAATTGAAATCACACCAGAAACTAAAGATTTTTCTCTCTTTCTCTCTCTATAATATCGAGCGTACTTTGTGAGTATTTTAGTACTTTGAGTATTGCTATACGGTGCAAGTTCTTTCAGTACTATATCCAGTATTCCTGTCAGAAGTACTATTCTTTCTGAGTTAAGGGATTTTATTTTCTTCACAAGTGATATTATTTCTTCAATATCATTATGCCGAAATATTGGTTGGAACTTTTTATCAAATTTGGAACTTTTTCATGTCGAGGTTACTATTTATAAGTTACTATTCACGAGTTACTATTCACGAGTTACTATTCATGAGTACTATTCATGAAGCATGATGATGTTTTTTGTGAAATTTCTATCTTTTGGTGTCGGAGTTACTATTCACGTATACGGCACTATTCACGAATACGACACTATTCACAAAAAAATTAAATTTTCTTTTCTGTGTCCAAGATCGTCTGTTATGATTCCTATCTTTGATTGGATCTATGTTTTGATCATTCTTGAATTTTACTCCACTATGATTATTTATGAGGTATTTTTGGACATGGAATAGCTAAAATACGAATCCTTAATATTTATTCTTTTGTTTCACTAGATTCGTTTCCTTTAAAATATTTTTTATCATCCTCAGTCCTAAATGATGATATAACTGAATATCTTTGGTCTGTAGTGCAAAGATGAATGAATTTCTGATGAATATCTTTGGCCCGTAGTGCAAAGATAAACAGGTGTTTAGATGAACATGCCAACTAATGAATATCTTTGGCCCGTAGTGCAAAGATGAACAGGTGTTGAGATGAACATGACCAACAGATGAATATCTTTGGCCTGTAGTGCAAAGATGACTATTTGATTTATGATGTATATTGATTGATGTTACAGGAATAAAATATCGATGATGGACTTTTAAATTCATAGATGATATTAGATTTCATTCTCTACTTAACTCTTCTAATGAATTGTTGTTTCCACTGCAGTTGTTGATCTAAAACTTGTTGTCTATTGTATTCTATCAGATTTTTCCCTGTTGGAGACTAAGGATAAATTTTTGTACATTACCTTAGTCATAATATTCTTTACTGGGCTAGTTGAGCTCACCCTTTTCCTTTTTGTTCCATTTTTCTTCTCAGGAGATGAGAATATAGCGGGAACTAGTCGGGGTGTGGAGTGATGGTTCAAGACAGTTGTTTTAGTAGTCCTCACTATTTTATAAAATAGTGTATCAATAATTGTAATGAGGACTTATTTGAGTGTGAATATTGTCTAGAAGATAATATTTGTATTTAAACTCACAGTTTATGTGTTGTCATATTTTGCACGACAATTGTATTAATGAAGTTGTAGTTGTTTCTGTACCATGTATTTGGCGACTTAGAATGGGTGATGTATACCTATTTTGGGGGCGTCACAGTTGGTATCAGAGCTTAGGGATATGATCTCTGGCGGAGATCGGGGAATAGAACTAGGAGGGGAGAGACGAGTAAATCCTTCGCTAGTGTGTCCTACCTAAACTTATAATGGGTGATGTATACCTTTTTTGGGGGCGTCACATGCTATCTCATAATATTATTCAAATAATATGAATTATTGATCCGATAATAGAAAATATTATACAGTGACAATTATTGAACAACAATAATATAAAATTTCAACGTAGCAATTATTGAATCAATAAAATAAAATATTGAACAGTAATTACTATAACAATTATTGAGTAGTGCCTTCTTACGTAAGGATCAATAATTCAAAAATACTGTGTCAAACCGTGTGCTACTGTGCAAACACGCGTATTACTATATTTTAACCATCGAGTATTCCAACAGTGTTAACGGTAACAACTACGTCGTTATTTATAAAAACTCAATTTTTGTCATTTTTTTCATCCGACAGTTATTCGTTATGGGGCCCACAAATGGCTACGCTGTCGTACGAATATTCCCCGATAACAAAAATATTCTACGACCAAACGAATATTCCCCGACAACAAGAATATTTTATAACCACTTGCGTATTTTGAAAAATTTATATATATCACCTTAACTTTAAACTTTTATCAATTTAATCATTTACTGAATTGTAATTATAAGAAAAATTGAATACTTTTATTTCATAAAATTCGGTGTCTTACAATCTCCCATCCTTATGAAATTTCGTCCCAGAAATTTACGTACTTGGTATTTCAAAAAGTTGAGAATACCTTGCTTTCATTTCAGATTCTATCTCCCGGGTCATCACGACTTCTCCATTGTTCATCTCCCGTGATAACTTCAATTTGGTTCTTCACTTATTGGGAAGTCATGACAACCGCTCTCCCTTGAACTACCCGGCTTTGACTTGTCTGGGATAGTATTTGGCGTCAGCATTACCGTTAGAATATACTTTTCTATAGGGCATATTCCTCCCTCAACTGCCTTGTCGTACTCCTAATTCATGATCTGAATCATCAATCTTCGATCCATATCGAATTCAGGTTGACCACTCTGTACAGGATAATTCAAAACTCGATGTTGGGTTCTCCCAATTGCTTTCTAAAAAGAGAAATTCATATAATCTATTTTAGCCTTCTTAGATCGGACATCTCTTTCCCCAATATCCACGTGTCGTGCGGCTTTTGCCCATGCATCACTTATTCTCACTCGTTCAGTTTTTTCTTCTTTCAGCTCAGATTCCATCTTTATCATCTTATACTCTGCCAAAGAATGCTTCTGTTCAAGCACCACATATCGGGTAACACAAGCTTGAATTGTTGCATCCTTTTGCTCCATGACCGCATATCGTTCTTCAGCCTGCTCTTCTAACTCATGTATACAATTTTGTAATTCTATATTTTGATCATATAATACCTCTAATAAATTCTCCTCAGGTACATCTTCTTCCTCTTCTTCCTCACTCTCAGATGTTACCTCTGCGACCATCTCGGGTGCAACTATCAATTCTTCACTCACCACATGGATTTCTCTAATTCCTTCTTCGCCTGACATCACATTGTCCTGGTTGGTGATTAGAGGTATCCCCACGGTCTCATTCACTCCATTGTTAACAATCTCAACAGCCATTCTTAAATACTGCCATAAAACAAGGGTTAATTAAACAAATTAACATATCACATAATATCCCGATATTATGACTGGCCAACAAATAAGCTTAGGTAGGACACACTAGCGAAGGATTTACTCATCTCTCCCCTCCTAGTTATATTCCTCAATCCCGCCAGAGACCATATCCCTAAGCTCTGATACCAAATTTGACAACCACAAAATAGGTCCATTCCATCCAACCCATTCTGAGTCGCCAAATACATGGTACAGAAAACAAATTCAACTTTATTACAACAATTGTCGTGCAAAATACAACAACACATATGCTGTGAGTTTGGATACAAATATATACCAACTGTGACTCTTATCCCAACCTTGGATAGCACGTCACAATGACACCTTACATAAAGGTATAGTCAAAAATTGTTTTAAAAATTAAAATCTTTGGGAAGTGCTCAAGGAAACCTTCGTACATGGGAGGTCATGCGTCTAGGTTATAATAGATATCATATGCACACAGAATTATCCTTGGTTGACCTAATAGACCCCAAAGAAAAACGAGAAGATTACTATTATATTCTTCCCAATGGTGAGTCTTCTCTTGACATATCATTATCACCATTGTCTCTAAATGAGAATCATACTTCAAACAAATACCAAGAATATATAGGTAGTGCTCGTAAATATACTCAGCAAGTGGATGAGCACAACCTTGTCTTATGATGACACGAGGTTGTATGTCATTAGACATCTTATATGATAGTGGAAAAACACCCTTCCAACGTTGGGTTCGCCTCACCCTAGTTGATTCACCAAATATAACTAATAAATGATGACCACCGTTCTATTCCCCTGTTACCCCCGCTCGACCCAGCTACACTCTTATTACCTGAAAGGAATTGTGAAATAGAAGGGTGATCACAACTAGCCCAGTAAAGAATATCATGACTAAAGATAATTAAATTATCAATAGCCTTCATCAATAATAAATCAGAGATTTAGAACATATGGTAGATGATAAAAATTTCAACCATAGTTGCAGCGGAACGAGCAATCCATTAGAAGAGTCAAATAGACTATAAAGTCTATTATCTTCTCCATGTTAAAAATCCACCAACAATATTTTATCCCTATAACATCAATCAACAGTTCTGGTCCACAATCATATGAATAACTCATAATCATAATTGTGGTTCTAAATTCCTCTTCTCATCCAGGACGAAGATAATTTTCATCACCTATCTTTACCTCAAAAGAGCAGTATTTCTGACTTGAATATCGGATATAACGCTGAACGAACTTGCGTCGTATAACAACACTCAAGATATCTAAATACTAACAAAAATATGCTTGATAATATAAAGAGAGAAAACTTATGTTTTTGGTGTGTTTTTCAATTCTAACATAAGCACCTATTTATAGGAAAATGCTAGAACGCCATAGGAGACTAAAATAATAAAATAATATATTTATTTCTTCCTTCCACGCCACCTACCAAGACCAGCCATCAAGCATGCCAAAACTGAAATTTTCCAGCAGCCCACGTGTTTTCAAACAAGAGTGGGTCCCACCCATAAATTAATAAAAATTATTTTATTTTTTGTAACTTCAATAATTCATAGAAAATAGACCGTTTATCAGAAAAATACGAATTTTATGTCCATTCTGCCTAAAATTGAATTCTCTATAACTTTGTAGCTTTGACTTTTTCCAAATTCCAAACATAAAATATCTGAAATACACAAACGGATGATTTTAATTACCTCCACACCGACAAAATACTAATAAAACACCTCAGCATTAATTATTTCATTTTTATCCACATAAAAATAAATATATCCATCATTTATATCCATATAAAATAAATATTTCCTTATCATATAAATCAATAATTAATTATTCACAAATAATATTACAGAATCACAATTATGACAACCAGGCCGTTCCCAGGAAAGAGGGGGCTTTTCAATAAGAATTTCTCCTTACTGGCTCGCAATTAGGTGACCAAACCTCTCCTTGACAGAACTTTCTAGACATTGCCAATAATGTTATCTTATAATATTATTCGAATAATATGAATTATTGATCCGATAATAAAAAATAATGTGCAGTGACAATTATTGAACAACAATAATATAAAATTTCAACGTAGCAATTATTGAATCAATAAAATAAAATAATGAACAGTAATTACTGTAATAATTATTGAGTAATACCTTCTTACGTAAGGATCAATAATTCAAAAATACTGTGTAAAACTGTGTACTACTGTGCAAACACGCGTATTATTGTATTTTAACCACCGGGTATTCCAACAGTGTTAACGGTAACAACTACGCCGTTATTTATAAAAACTCAATTTTTGTCGTTTTCTTCATCCAACAGTTATTCGTTATGGGGCCCACAAATGGTTGCGCCGTCGTACGAATATTCCCCGATAACAAGAATATTCTACAACCAAACGAATGTTCCCCGATAACAAAAATATTCTATAACCACTTGCGTATTTTGAAAAATTTATATATATCACCCTTAACTTTAAAATTTTATCAATTTAATCATTTACTGAATTATAATTATAAGAAAAATTGAATACTTTTATTTCATAAAATTCAGGGTCTTACAGATATGATCCCTAGCTAAGATGTGAGACTAGAACTAGGAGGGGAGAGACGGGGAAATCGTTCGCTGGTATGACCTACCAAAGTTTATTTGGTATTTAATTGGTCGATCAGAGTATATGGATAATATGTTGCATGTCAATTAACCCTTATTTTGTGGCAGTATTTGAAAATGACATCCGAGAATGTTGAGAA
This sequence comes from Panax japonicus, assembly GCA_020205505.1. Classification (NCBI taxonomy): domain Eukaryota; kingdom Viridiplantae; phylum Streptophyta; class Magnoliopsida; order Apiales; family Araliaceae; genus Panax; species Panax japonicus. The sequence continues at coordinate 84,413,794 of CM035096.1, read as the reverse complement.
TAGCAATGGAGCATAGGAGACCGTTGAGTCTCCATAGATTAATAATCAGGATAATGTGCATCATGAAGGCGACAATCCTCATGCAAACAACAACACTGATCAAATGATGAACAATGAAATGTTCATAGGCTTTATGCAATTCATGCAACATCAGGCGAGAGCGGCTCCTGTCCAAAAATGTAGGTGGAAACACTGGAAACTCTCGGACGGTCACCGCTAAACAGTTCAAGGAGATGGGACCACCGGAGTTTATTGGAGAGCCAAAACCACTTAAGGCAGAAGCGTGGATAAAGCAGATCACCAAGATATTTGATGTCTTGGGATGCTCCTAGGAGCAAAAGGTTTCTTTTGACACCTTTATGTTGCGAGGAGAGGCAGATTACTGGTGGGAATCGGTAAAGCGTACTTAACCTACCACACTGAAGATATCTTGGGAGAAGTTCCAAGAACTATTCAACGACAAGTATTTTCCCGAAAGTATTCGTCACATGAAAGAGGTAGAGTTCATCAAGTTAGAGCAGAACAATATGATTGTGTCACAGTATGAAGCTAAGTTTGTCGAGTTATCCCGATTTGCGTCTCAGTTGGTTGATAATGAGGAGAGAATGACGTGGATGTTTCTAAGAGGTTTAAAACCCGAGATACGTCAATATCTTATTTCTCATAAACTGTGTTTGTATTCAGATGTTGTAAATAGGGCGCAGTTATTGGAGCTCGATAACGAGTCAACCCAACTAAGAGAAAGCAGCCGGCAAAATGATAATACCAGTGGTAGCAGTCATAGAAGCGGTGACAACAAACGTGGAGGAAATCAACATGCCAGAAATGGTAACCACTTCGGTGGTAATCATGGCCAAGACAATAAGAATGGACATTTCAAGAAGAGGAGATTCAACAATGATGGAAAGACGTCAGCACCAACACCCGTTGTTAAGGAAGGAGAACGACCACCTATCATATGCTTCAAATGCGGAGGGGAGGGACACATCAGTCCAAACTGTGCGCAGCAGTCCAAAACGTGTTACAATTGTGAAAGAGATGGTCACCTAGCTAGATTTTGTCGTACAGTGAAGCCAAGTCCAATTGGAATAATGACACCAAATGTCGTCCCAGACAAGTCAAAACCAGTAGTTCAAGGGAGAGCGTTTGTTGAAATCTCTCAGAAAGCAAGGAACCCGAACAAGGTCATCACGGGTAAGTTTATCATAAACTCTAGCGAAGTCTATACCTTATTTGATATCAGTTCTACCCATTCTTTTATTTCTCCTACTTGTGCTCAACGGTTAAATTTGACTCCGGAGAAATTAGATTTTGACTTATCTGTGAAAACTCCGTTGGGAGAAACCTTCATTACATCCACTGTTTATAAGTATTGTTTGGTTCAAATCGGTACCCTCACATTACCTGTCGATCTTATTTCATTGAAAATACTTGCGTTTGACGTGATTCTAGAGATTGATTGGTTAACTACTCATCATACAAAAATTGATTATTTTCGTAAAGTTGTTAGCTTTCATATTCCTAACCAACCTATTATGCGAATTCAAGCAACCAAACCATTAAAATCAATCACTGTCATCTCAAGTAATAAAGCTATTCGTTTATTGAAAAATGGATGTTAAGCTTTCTTAGCTCATGCCACAGATTTAAACAAAAATACGTTAGTTTTGAATGATATTTCTATTGTTAATAAATTTCCTGACGTATTCCCTGAAGAACTTCATGGCCTATTCCCAGAGCGTGAAATTAAATTTTGTATCGACCTTGAACCCGGTACAAAACTCATTTCTAAAGCCCCATATCGAATGGCTCTTATTGAACTTCAGGAGTTAAAAACCCAATTATAGGAATTGTTAGACATCGGTTTCATTGGTCCTAGTACGTCTCCTTGGGGTGCTCCTGTTATATTCGTGAAGAAGAAAGATGGAAGTATGTGACTTTGAATTGATTATCGGGAGTTGAATCATGTCACCATCAAAAATAGGTACCCATTACCTCGCATTGAGGACCTGTTTGACCAGTTGCAAGGCGCTAAATTATTTTCAAAGATCGATCTTCATTATGGATATCATCAGTTGAAGATTAAAATTGATGTCATTCCAAAGACTGCTTTCAGAACTCGGTACGGGTATTACGAATTCCTAGTCATGTCTTTTAGATTGACTAATGCTCCTGCTGCCTTCATGGACATGATGAACCGAGTATTCAAGGATTATTTGGATCACTTTGTGGTCGTCTTTATTGATGACATCTTCATATACTCCAAAACCCGTGAAGACCATGAGCAACACTTGAGGCTGATACTCCAAACGTTTCGTGAAAATAAGTTATATGCCAAGTTAAAGAAATGTGAGTTCTGGCTTGATGAAGTAGCATTCCTTGGGCATGTGATATCAAATCATGGAATATCTGTTGACCCGGCAAAGATTGAAGCAATTCAAAGCTAGGAGCAACCTAAGTCAGTGACCGAAGTACGTAGCTTTCTCGGCTTAGCTTGTTATTATCGGAGATTCATAGAAGGGTTTTCTGGAATCACTACTCCATTAACTCAGCTAACTTAGAAAGATACAAAATTCGGTTGGAGTGAGGAATGTGAGAAGAGTTTTCAAGAACTCAAGAGGAGGCTTATTTCAGCACCTGTTCTGATAATACCATCTGGCTCGGAGGGATTTGTCATCTACAGTGATGCTTCAGGCAAAGGGTTAGGATGTGTTCTCATGCAACATGGGAAAGTCATAGCCTATGCCGCACGACAACTCAAAGAATATGAGAGGAATTATCATACTCATGATCTAGAGTTGGCAGCTATCATTTTTGCGCTTAAGATTTGGAGGCATTACCTGTTTGGAGAGAAGGTGGAGATCTATATGGATCATAAAAGCCTCAAATATTTCTTCACTCATAATGAACTCAACATGCGGGAACGACGATGGCTTGAGCTATTGAAAGATTACGATCATACCATTCAATACCATCCTGGAAAAGCGAACGTAGTAGCTGATGCATTGAGTAGAAGATCATATACGGGTACGAGTGCGTTATTGTCAATGCAAAGGCCCATTTTATATGACTTATAAAGGATGGAGATAGAGTTAAAGACTCCAGGGACCCATGTGATGATGGCAAATATACGAGTAGAACTGACTTTAATCGATAAAGTTAAAGTTGCTCAAGCTACAGACCTGGAGCTGACGCGCATGAAGAAGAAAGTGCAAGAAGTTGCTATTCCGGAAGCAAGAATTGATAAAGAAGGAATACTTCGAGTTAACTCTAGACTTTGTGTTCCTAACGATTCTAACTTAAAGTATAAAATCATCATGGAGGCGCACAACACACCGTTTGCAATCCATCCTGGGAGTACCAAAATGTATTGTCATCTTCGACATACATTTTGGTGGAGCAATATGAAGAGAGAGATAGTGGGTTTTATCTCAAGGTATCTAACTTGTCAACGAGTCAAGGCAGAGCATCAAGTGCCAAAAGGTCCACTGCAACCACTTGAAATTCCAGAATAGAAGTGAGAGCATATTACCATGGATTTCATTACCGGTCTTTCTAAGTTTTCTCAAGGCATAAATGCGATTTGGGTCATTGTTGATAGATTGACCAAGTCTGCTCATTTCTTACCGATACGAGAAACTTATAAACTTGAACGTCTTTCTAGTATGTACATAAACGAGATTGTAAGATTGCATGGTATGCCAGTATCCATAGTTTCTGATCGAGACCCAAGATTCACTTCAAGATTTTGGGTTAGTTTGCAAAAACGCTATAGGCACGGATTTACGATTTAGTTCAGCATATCATCCTCAAACAAACGAAAAGTCGGAGAGGACTATTCAAACTCTTGAAGATTTATTAAGACTATGTGTCCTTGACTTCAAAGGAAGTTAGGACAAGTTCTTACCATTGGTGGAGTTTCGTACAACAACAGTTATCAACCAAGTATTGGCATGGCTCCATTTAAGGAGTTGTATGGAAGAAAGTGTCGTTCTCCGGTATGCTGGGATGAGGTGGGTGAAGCAACGTTGTTGGGACCGGAGTTGGTACGTATGACTACAGAAAAGATTCAAACGATCCGACAACGTATAAAAACCTCAAAAGATCGACAAAGAGTTATGCTGATCTTCATCGAAAGGACGTGGAATTCAATATTGGAGATCATGTGTTGTTACGTGTTGCTCCATGGAAAGGAGTTATGAGATTTGGAAAGAGAGGAACGCTCAATCCTCGATTCATTGGCCCATTTTTAATCCTCGATCGAGTAGGAACTGTGGCCTATAGACTCGCCTTACCGCCAAGTATATCTCGTGTTCATAATGTTTTTCACATATCTATGTTACGTAAATATATGGAAGACCCGAACCATATTATTGAATTAGAACTGGATGAGATAACGGAAGATTTAACGTATGAAGAGGTACATGTTAAAATCTTGGATAAGAAGAATCATATTCTACGCTCTAAAGTTATACCTGAAGTTAAAGTTTTGTAGAGAAACCACGATGTTGAGGAAATGACCTGGGAGTTAGAATCTGAAATGAAATCAAGGTATCCTCACCTCTTCGACATACCAGGTACGCACCCTAATTTCGAGGATGAAATTTCATAAGAAGGGGAGGTTGTAAGACCCCAACTTTTATAAATAAAGATTAAATTTTCTCGAAATATATTTTTGAATATTATGGTGTGGATATGATATAATGTTATAGTTGTGGGTAATATTTACAAATTTTGCAAAGAAAGCAAGTGGTTATATAATATTCAATTGGTCGGGGAATATTCGTTTTAACAGGAAATATTTGTACGACGGCACAATCATTGGTGAACCCCACAACGGAAGTATTATCGTAGTTAGAAAACAACAAAATTATCTTTTTATAAAAAATAACGGCGAAAGTTTTATCGTTAAATTGTTGAACTACCCAGTAGTAAAAGTGCAGTAATACGCGTGGTTGCATAGTAGCACAAGGTATTGATTATTGATGCTTGCGTGAGAAGTCACTCAGTTATACTCAATTATTACTACAGTAATTGTTGCATCATATCTCTCATATTATTGATTCAATTATTGTCACAATATCATCTGCATAATATTTATTATTATTAAATCAATAATTGAGACGACAAAGTTATTCATATTATTATTTGCAATATTGACAATGTCTAGAAGTTCTGTCAAGGAGAGGTTTGGTCACCTAATTGCTCGCCAATAAGGAGAGATATCCTTATCGAAAAGCCCCCTCTTTCCTGGAAACGACCTGGTTGTTACATATTCTGAGTTATAATATTAATGATGAATAAGTTCGTGTTGATTAAAGATGAAATTGATAGTTCCATTGTGTTGGGATTATTAGTGTTAGTGGAAATCGACATTTATTTTGATAATAATTGATGTCTGGAGGTTATATTGACCAATCGGGTAAATAATCAGATAAATGAGTAATTAATTGTTATTATTTCACATGCTTATAACTATTTGTTCACATGTGTGTACTATTGATTCACATTCATGTACTATTAGGGGAGGTGGTGCAAGATTTATAATACTTGCATGACTAAGTTAAAAATGGAGGTATAGATGGAGGTACTATACTGTAATTCATATTTTTACATGTATAGAACTATTGATATACATGATTGAACTATTGATTCACATGATGTACTATTAGGGGAGGTGGTGCAAGTTTAATAATACTTGTAGGACTAAATTAAAAATAAAAAAAAGATGAATGTATTATACTGTAATATTTCGAGCCCCAAAATATGTAATTATCAAAACTATATTTTTCTATAAATAGAAGCTCATTCTTCTTTCATTTTCACCAATTCACTAAGTCTCACAAGAGCAATTATAAGAGAAGCTATAGAGAGAAAGAAGAAGTGAAGTCTGCTACTTCACTATTCCAGTATCCATTCTTCTTCTGAGGTAAGGGATATTATTTTTGTTCAGTATTCATAAGGAATAATATTTTCTTCCATACTCTGTAGTATTGAGTAATATTATTTCGTCTCGTATTCCTGATTATACCATCATTCGGTTAAAGTATTGTTTTTATACTCCGTGAAATTAGTAGAATATCCTAGATATTTACGCTTCATCTAGTATCGTTTCACAAGGATATTTTCTACACATTCTTGTTAAATTTTAAGCTTTTCATGTCGGAGTACTGTCCATGAGTACTATTTATTTATATGGTACTATTCATAAAAGTACTATTCATGGGTAATATTTATGAGGTACTATTCACGAGTACTATTCGTGAAGTACTATTCAAGGGGTACTATTCACTTGAGTACTATTCACCCGGGGTACTATTCATGATAAAAAAATTGATTCGTTTTCGGTCTAAATTATTTTTGGTACAATATTATTCTTGAATTTTACTCCACAAAGCAGTATCATGTTGACAATTTGGACGTTATTGATTTCTGGATAAATTAAATTATAAATCTTTAAAAATTTATCCATAAACTTGATTTATTAAATTCTTATATCATTGTCATCACCCTCATGTTTATAATATATTGAAAGTCATCTGTGGCCTGTAGTGCATAGATGGACTTGGTATGATTATGACCATGGATTATTCGGTATAATCATGACCGTAATGTTATAAATGACGTAGTAAAAGTCCTCATTGGTCCGTAGTGCATTGATGGACAGTTGTTGGCATGATCATGACAATTGATGAATACACGAATATCCTTGGCCCGTAGTGCATAGATAATTTATGGTCGTGATACTAATGAATATCATTGGTCGTAATGCAGGGATGATGTGATTTATTTATTAAGCTGAGTATCAGCGATAAAAGTGATGAAAACCCTTTTAAATCATTGAAGATAGTAGATTTTATTCTCTACTTGACTCTTCTAATGGATTGTTTGTTCTGCTGTAATTAAACTTGATGTTTGTTATATTTTATCAGTTTAACATTGTTGAAGGCTAACGATAAATTATTCTGCATTATCTTAGTTATAATATGTGAGACCCTGAATTTTATGAATAAGATTTACTTTTTCTCAAAATATTTTTTTAATATTATGGTGTGGATTTGATACAATAGTTGTGGGTAATATTTATAAATTTTGAAAATTATGCAAGTTGTCATAAAATATTCGATTGGACGGGGAATATTCATTTTAACAGGGAATATTGTACGACGGCATAATCATTGGTGGACCCCACAACGGAAGTATTGTCGTAGTTAGAAAACGACAAAATTATCTTTCTATAAAAAATAATGGCGGAGGTGTTACTGTTAAAACTGTTGAACTACCCGGTAGTAAAAGTACAGTAATACGCATGGATTCATAGTAGCACACGGTATTGATTATTGATGATTACGTAAGAAGTCACACAGTTATACTCAATTATTTCTACAGTAATTGTTGCATCATATCTCTCATATTTTTGATTCAATTATTGTTATAGTATCATCTGCATAATATGTTATATTATTAAATCAATAATTGAGACGACAAAATTATTCATATTATTATTTATAACATTGACAATGTCTAGAAGTTCTGTCAAGGAGAGGTTTGGTCACCTAATTGCGCGCCAATAAGGAGAAATCCTTATCGAAAAGCCCCATCTTTCCTGGGAACGACCTGGTTGTTAAATATTATGAATTATAATATTAATGATGAATAAATTCATGTTGATTAAAGATAAATTTTATAGTTCCATTGTGTTGGACTTATTTGTGTTAGTATAATTGATGTCTGGAGATTATATTGTTCAATTGGGTATTCGGGACACTTTTCGTGTCGGAGAACTATTCACGAGTTACTATTCACGAGTTACTATTCATGAGTTACTATTCACGAGTTACTATTCATGAGTTACTATTCATGACTTAATATTCATGAGTTACTATTCACGAGTTACTATTCATGGGGTACTATTAACCCGTAAGATATATTTCTGTTCGGTCCAAATCATTTTTGGGTACAATATTATTCCATGAGTTACTATTCATGGGGTGCTAATTTTTCAGACCGTTGGTTGAAGATATAATAGTAAATCAATATGGACCGCTGGTGGAAAGTATAATAGTAAATCAATATGGATCGCTGGTTTAAAGTTTTAATAGTAAATTAGTATGGACCGTTGCTTTAAGTTTTAATAGTAAACCAATATGTACCGTCCATTTAAAAGAAAATCAATTTGGACCGTTCATGAATTAGTTACTATTTAGTCCATTCTCCTATAAATAGAAGCTCATTCCTTCATTATTTCTTACAAATTCACTAAAACTCTAGAGAGAAAAACTATAGAGAGAAAGAAGAAAAGTATTTTGCTAATTCACTACTTCAGTATTCAGTTTTTCTAAGGTAGGGGATATTATTTATTGTACTCGTAAGGGGTATTCTTTCTTTCTTATTCATGAAGAGAACTTCTGTTATTCCATTCTTTATTATTCTGTTGGAATAACATGTATACGCGGGATACTCTATACTTGGTGAAATTCTTCTGTTATTCCATTCTTTATTATTATGTTAGAATAACCTGTCTATGCAAAGTACTCCATACATGGTGAAATTCTTATGTTATTTCATTCTTATTATTCTGTTGGAATAACCTGTTTATGCGAAGTACCGCATACATGGTGAAATTCTTCTAATATTCCGTTCTTTATTATTCTGTCAGAATATCCTGTCTGTGCGTTTACGCCGGACCTGGTTCCATTATTTATTATTCTGTTGGGAATAACATGTCTGTGCAGTCTATCGCACGCATGGTGAATCCTTCTGTTATTCCATTCTTTATTATTCTGTTGGAATAACCTGTCTATGTGGATTACCACATGCATGGTGAATGATCCTTTGTATTCATTCCTTATTAAATTATGGAAATGATCTGTATACGTGGATTACCGTATGGCGGGTGAAAATCCATTTGCAGTTTCATATATTCTATTATACTCAGTTGTTTAAAGTTTTGGCTTCTATACTCCACGAAATTAGTGGAATATCCTTGATATTTGCGCTTCATCCAGTATCTTTTCATTGAAATATTCTTCTGAGCATTCTTGAATTTTATTGCACAAAGCAGTATCATGTTGACAATTTGGACGTTATTGAGTTCAGGATAAATTAACTTATAAATCTTTAAAATTTATTCTTGAACTTGTTTTATTGAATTGTCATCATCATCATGCTTATATTATAATGAAAGTCATCTTTGGCTTACGTGCATAGATGGACTTGGTATGATTATGATCAGGGATTATTCGGTATAATCATGACCGTAATGTGACGAATGATGTGGTAAAAGTCCTCATTGGCCTGTAGTTCATAGGTAGACAGTTGTTGGTATGATTATGACTAGGAATTATTCGGTATAGTCATGACCATTGATGATTACATGAATATCCTTGGCCGTGGAGCAGGGATGATTCGATTTTATTTATTAAGCTGAGTCTCAGCGTTAAAGTTGATGAAAAACTTTTTAAATCATAGAAGATAGTAGATTTTATACCTTACTTGACTCTTCTAATGGATTACTTGATCCGCTACAGTTAAACTTGTTGTCTATTATATTCTATCAGTTTAACATTGTTGAAGGCTAATGATAATTTATTCTGCATTATCTTAGTCATAATATTTCTTACTGGGCTAGTTGAGTTCACCCTTTCTTTCATTGTTCTCTTCAGGAAATGAGAACGTAGCAGGGACTAGTCGGGGAACAGAGTGATGGTCCTAGATGGTGCATTAGTAGATCTCACTATTCTGTGAAATAGTGTGATAATAAATATAATGAGGACCTCATTGAGTTTGTATATTGTCTAGATGACAATATTTGTATTAAAATTCACAACATATGTTTAGTCGTATTTTACACGACTGTTGTATAATTAAGTTGTATTTGTATTCAGTACCTTGTATCTGGCGACCCAAGATGGGTTGATGTATACCTGTTTTAGGGGCGTCACATAATATTTTTTACTGGGCTAGTTGAGCTCACCCTTTTGCTTTCATTGTCCTCTTCAGGAAATGAGAACGTAGCTGGGACTAGTCGGGAAACGGAGTGACGGTCCAGATGATAGCATTAGTAGTCATCACTATTCTATGAAATAGTATGATAATAATTGTATTGAGGACACCATTTGAGTTGAATACTGTCTAGAAGACAATATTCGTTTTAAAACTCTCATTATATGTTTTGTCGTATTTTACACGACAGTTGTATTATTAAGTTGTATTTGAATTTTGTACCATATATTTGGCGACTCAAGATGGGTGATGTATACCTATTTTGGGGGCGTCACACCCTTATTCTAATATACTTTTTTTAATAAGTCAAACACTTGTTTTGATTAACGTGCGCTACTAATAATAGCGGATTCTAAGTGTTTTTTAATGTGCGCTACTAATAAGTGCACTTTATTCTTATTCGATTTTATTTTTAATGGTGTAGATAGTACGTATGAACTATAAGGATTGATAACAAACACATGCTATAAGTCATTATCCATATATATATATATATATATATATATATATATATATATATATATATATATATATATATATATATGGCTATGGGTGAAAAATGGGCAAATAGCATCATAACCATCCATTACATAAATTAATGGCTCAAATTTAAAACACAATCATGTCATCCGTTAGTTCAACTAGCGAACGCATTAAAAAAACTTTTCGAACCATATTTCCCCCATATCATCATAACCTACTGGACGGAGCCTTGGACGCCTTCAAGAGATATTCAGTTAAAGAAAACGATATTGATGTATGTAGCAATTTATTTCGTTTTTTCTCCTCTCATATTGATTAGAAAATGTTGGGTTTGAAGGTAGTTGTTAGTTGCTATGGAATAAACTTTTGCGCCATGGGAATCCATGAATCTTCTTCGGTTCAAGAGAATTAGTTTCCTGCTTTCACTCTTCGCTTTTGACGCATTAGTTTAATTCTTCCTCTCCCTCCCACTCCTATCCTCACAGTATAAGATTTACAGTGGGATATTTAATTCTCTGTGATTTGGATTGTATTTTGTTTCCATTTGGATTGTATTGTGTTTCTTGTTGGCTTATACATACGCTAGTTCAATTAGCGAATGGCATGTGGGAATTATTTAGCGTAAATGGGACTGGGAGTAATTTGGGACGAATTTTTTTTTCTATGCGTACGCTAGTTGAACTAGCGGATGACGTGATTGAGTTTTAAATTTGAGCCCTTAATTTATGTAATTGATGGTTATGATGTTATTTGTCCTTTTTACCCATAGTAAAGATATAGCGACGGACCGAATCGTTGCCCGGTCCGTCACTAAAGGAGGGTGAGCAAGGTATGTTAGATAAGGGGTGAGCTTAAAATCCGGAGTCTCTATATATATATAGAGAGAGAGAGAGAGAGAATCCAGATCTTAAGCTCACCCCTTATCCAACTCACCCGAGCTCACCCCCCTTTAGCGACGGACCCAATGACGGTTCGGTCATACAACCGTCGTCTATACTTTTAGCGACGGACAACATATAGCGTCACTAAAAGTAAAGACGACGGTTGTATGACCGAACCGTCGCCGGGTCCGTCGCTAAAGGGGGGTGAGCTCGGGTGAGTTGGATAAGGGGTGAGCTTAAGATCCGGATCGTGTGTGTGTATATATATATAGTAAGATTAGGCAGCGGTCCGGCAGCCATTTTTTACATAACATTATCCTTCCTAAACACATATCATTATAATTAACATTTATAATTTGAATGCAAATGAAAAGTTAAAAAAACCTATCAATATATATAATTAAAGCCTACTAAAGATGGGTGGTGGCTACAGAATATTAAAAGATAATGGCGAAATAAATAACATTATCATAGTTATAGTGTGCCAATAAAGTCACATTCAAACACAGCCATGGCAAGGACAAATACCGACATGGTCATTTAAAGAAAGACTAAGCTAATCTTATATAAAAAATTAATTCAATAAAATTAAAGTAAAGTAATCATGATAGTTGTAATTTGTTAATAAATTAAGTCACATGCAGCACAGTCATGATAGCCAAGGACAAAGAATATGGAACCTTCACAGCAATATCACAGTCAAAAAAAGCCTATTCGAATACTATATATTCATCACAAACCATTATATATATCGGACTCCACTGCCTTTTCTTCAATATCACTTCTAACATGAATTCCCTACGCGCATTTTCTCTTTCCTTATTTTGCATTCTCTTGGCTCATGAACCGAACTGCATTTTCTCTGTACTACTGAACCATCATCCTGATTTTGCATTAAGCGCTTGTGATTTTCCGGCTATCTTCAACTTTGGCGATGGAAATTCGGACACCGGATCGTATATAGCTGCCTTTCAAGAATCACCCCCTTTTTATGGACAATCCTACTTTAATGGGACATCAGGAAGAGCCTCTGACGGACGTATCGTGATTGATTTTATCGGTATGTAATTCTATACTTGAATTATATGTATGCCATACTTTAAACTCATTTCAACTTTGATAACTAATGGCTAAATTTTAATGTCTTGCAGCTACAAGTCTTGGTAAATCATTCCTCCATCCTTATCTAGATTCCCTAGGTGCCGACTTCTCGCATGGTGTTAATTTTGCAAATTTATTGGCTACAATCGCACCACCCAAGGCCCTTCTTCCGGTGGGCATATGGCCGCGTGCATGGAGTCCTTTCTACCTTGACATTCAATATAACCAATTCCAGCAATTTACAAATAGATCACAAATTATCAGGGAAAAAGGTAAATCCCAATTCCAGAATTTCATGTATTCCTGACATGTACAATACATGGAATCAGATAGTAGATGAAACAATAGCTGTGATTACAGTAAATCCGAATTCCAGAATTTGTATATTCGCATAATTTTTTATCTTGTAATTTGACATGTGTAAAAGTTATTAATTCTTTGTTATTCCAGGAGGGGTGTTCAAGAATCTATTGCCAAAGAAGGAATATTTTTCCAAAGCCTTGTACACTATTGATATTGGTCAGAATGATATCAGCATGGGAATTTTAACTCACATGTCTAAAGAGCAAATTAAAGAATCAATGCCGGATACCATCAACCGGCTCATAATGCATTTAAAGGTAACCTTCCTTAATCTTCTTTTTTTGTTTCGCTATATTAACCTTCCTTAATCTTTGGTATTGGTATTTATCTCATCCAAGGGCGAAGCCAGGAATTAAATTTTTACTGGGCTAAGTACCAATTATATCCACAAAAAATTGTCCCACCAAGATCAATCACAAATTCAAAATCATACATAGTAGTAAGGTTCAAAGGTGCATAACATGCAAGGAAAAAGAAAAACAAAACACACTATTTAGCTGAATCTTTCTATGCTTTGTAGAATAGAATTCGTCTATTATGGAATCTGAATCGATATCTTCAAGAAGCTCTCGTTCAATGTAAATCATCATAGAATCTGCTAAAAACTCCTCTTCCATTTTATTGCGAAGAGCATTTTTAACATGTTTCATAGCTGAAAATGCTCGTTCTGTCGTGGCTGTGGAAACAGGTAGAGTCAAAACAAGACGAATCAATCTATCAATCAAATTATAAGTCTGCAACTTATTTGTTTCAACTAATCCGCGACACAATTAAGTGATAGTAGACATATTTTGAAAGCTCTGATGACGGAGCACATCAATTTTATAATGATTTAGTTGACATCTCAAATAATGCATTTCTTGCTCACTGAAATCTTCTGGATAAAATTTCTCAGCAAGTTTGCAGATATCATCATCTTTGAATGATTTAAAGTTGTCCTTCGGTTCTAAAGCTGAGCTAAGTATAAGGAGTTCTACTGCTTCATTACTAAATCTGGAATACAACTCTTCCTGCTGAAAATCTATTGCTGAATTAAACACATCAAAATGATAGTGTTGAGAATGCCCTTCACTAGTTGTCGTTGAAGCACTTTCTCTTGGTTTAAAGAAAGAAAACAAAAATTTTTCCATGGTCGTCGATATTTTTTGTTGGGATTCAGGCAAAAGGGATTTGTTCCAGTACTGGTATCGCCAATATCATTAATGTTCCTGATCTTCCGGGAACTCTTAACACTACAACGTCACAACAAGGAGGCCAGGAGGGTTTGATACTTTGATAGGGTCGGGCGACAATGCCATGGTAGTCTGGACTCTGGAGGGTTTGATACTCTAGGGTAAATGATAGGGCTTTTATTTTTGGGCTACAATATTGACTTGGGCTAAGACATATAAGTAAAAAAAAAAAAAAATAGCCCGGGCTACAGCCCACCAGAGCCCCTACATGGCTCCGCCCTTGATCTCATCCATTTGAGAATTAATCACTATACATAATACATTTAGGTTAATTAGCTTAATGCATATGTTAACCTATACCTTATTTCTTCATTAAAATATATTGTTGTGTATTTGTGCAGAAATTGTACAATTTGGGAGCAATATCATTTTGGATCCACAATACTGGACCCATCGGGTGTCTTCCTTATCTTTTGACAGTTGAACCAATCACAGAAGATCAAACAGATAGTGTCGGTTGTGCGATACCCTATAATGAGTTATCTCAGCACTTCAATGTCAAGTTGAAGGAGGCCATTGATCAACTTCGAGAAGACCTTCCCTTGGCTGCAATTACATATGTAGATATCTATTCTGTCAGATATTCTCTCTTCACAGAAGCAGAGAGATATGGTATGTTAAAATTTATTGAAGTACTTCATTGTCAATAGTTAATCTATGCATTTATAATATTGTTTAAATGCAATTTTACATAAATTGCAGGATTCAAGCTCCCACTTGAAACTTGTTGTGGTTTTGGAGGAAAATATAATTGGGGTGAAAATACATTATGTGGAAGTGCTACTACAGTGAATGGAAGCCAAATAGTTGTGACACCATGTGAAGATCCCTCAGAACGAATTATTTGGGATGGAACTGCTTACTCAGAGGCAGCTGATAGTATTGTGTTCGATAAGATATCCACAGGAGAATTTTCAGAACCACCTCGTCCCCTAAATATGGCGTGCGGGAAATATGATCACAGTATGTTACATGGTGAAGCAATGGGCCAGAATGAACTGAAGAATGTAATGTAGTTTTATGACAAATAAATATTACCTTGTTAGAAATTCCCTCTTTACATATTAACAGACATATGGTAATTTCATTTTCATTCTAAAATACTTTGTTTTTTGTATTGTCAAAAAATAAAATAAAAAATGTATTATTGTTTATGAAATGGTTCCTTAGTTGAGAAATCATTGTTCCCCATACTGTTTTTCTCAAGGAAATATCCCATTAACATAACAATCACAATGTCACAGAAGGTGTCATGCATTGGTATGTACATGTTTGTGGTACCTCATTGGTGGTTATAACTCAGGTATACCTTACAATATATTCTAACAATGATATAATGTCACAACCAGTGGCGGAACCAGAAGATTTTCATAGGGGGGGCAAAATATATCAGTAAAAAAATTTATTTATTGACGCTTGAAGTGCTTCTTTCGGTTTTACGACTAAGAGGGGGTAACTGTATCATGCGAGTCTGTATAGTTTAAAAACGTCTCAAAATTTGCTCGTTTTCAATTGTTGGAAAAATATAATAATTCAATGTGTTTGTAAAAATTGTAGGAATATAGAAATGAGCATATTTGATTGAATCTCTTCACAAAGATTTCTTAATTACATATTAACTAAAGGTTAATTTGGAGTTTTTCCGGAGAAGATTGAATTTAAAAATTGAGATGCTTATTATATCACCCGTTAATTAAATTAAAGGCTACTTTGGAGTTTCTAATGCATCAAATAAGAAATAAATTGTGTTGTCACGCAACTTTTAATAGATTTTGACTATTGAGAGCATGTGCCTCGGAATTTTTAAAATTAAAAAAATTATATTAATTTAGAGTTTAAAAATATCTTAATTTGATTTTAAAAAGTTCATAATAATTTTATATTGAACAAAACAAAATAGCCTCTTTATGTTTTTTATTTGCAAACATTTTTTTCATTATTTAGACAATTCAAATTTACGTTTCTCACTCACATTGAGTTGCATGACCTATAAAAAAATACAGAAAAGATATAAAATATATGTAAATATCATTTTTTTCTCTCCAACCCTTAACCTTAGTACCAATCTACCGGGGGCAGGTGCCCCCCTGGCCCCCCTGATTCCACCAGTGGTCACAACACATGTGACATAATATCAACACAAAGGGTTCTAATATGTACATGTAAAACCGAAACGAATCATCAATACAAAGTCTCCAAAAACATATTAACACGTACTTTTCTACAAAGATCGAAATAAATATTAGACATAATAAAATAGTTCAAAGAATACAAATACGAGTTCTAAGTATCAATGTCAAAACGAAACTATCACATGTGTTTGAGAAGGAACAATCAGGTAAAACAATAACTAGCATTTAAACGAAAAGCAAATCGAACAAATCAAAATTAAAAGGATTATCGTTGAAGGAGTACAGAATCCGTAGCTGGAGTAATTAGTAATGTAATACTCAAAAATTTATATTCCAAATTCGATCCGTTTAGAATTAATTAAACAAGATAATAAAAATATAAGTATAATTACAAAATATTGTATTCATGTTTAACAGTTTTTATAGTCTTATGATGATTATATTTATCATAATGTTCTACAAAATTTTATAGTTAAAATAGCTTAACTATGTACACATTCCCATAAATCACTTATGTTCCCAACACAAGGATACAATGTTTTAGATGATGAAAATATAATTCACTCCCTTCGTTCCTAAAAGATTGTTATTTTAGGAAGTAATTTTTGTTTCAAAAAGATTGTCGTTTTGAGTTTAGTAATGCACATTAGCTATTTTTTCCCTACTTTACCCTTATTTAAAATTTTCTCTTATTTAAAGTTTTCTTCTCTTCCCAATGATTCTTATTCAATTCAATAATATAATCCATGTAGTAATTGGTTGAATAAAAAGTAATTGATTGAATTGAATAAGAAACATTGGGAAGAGAAAAATTGGTTGAGACAATTAATAAGGGTACTATAGTATTTTCGCTAGGTATTAATTATATTTCTTAATCTGTGTGCATTAACCTTAAACGACAATCTTTTAAAAATATAGGGAGAACAATGCATCATAGAATTTAACAGCCCACAACCAATTATTGTACATCCGAAATTCTATCAACATGACTACCAACATGATTACATTTAACAATTTAATATTTCTCTATTTTACTTGCTTTGTAGTAATATTTTATTATTGCATATTTGTCCCATTATACATATAATTTCTTTCACTTGTTTGTTTTCTCTGTCTTTCACGTTCTTCTTCTATAGTACGACTATTATTTTTCTTTCGGCCATTACCACTCATCTTTATCCTAATAAACTAATAGTATTCTTAATTTAATTGGATGTGATTTGTCTTGCCCCATACTTATTTAATTAAGTTATTCATTAATTATTAGTTGTCTAAATAAAGTAATTATAAACATTCATTTATGTCTTTGTTTTTATTTTTATGAATTTATTTCTTTTTAAAAAAAAAATTAGCGGGTATTACTTCATTCGTTCTACCTCTCACTCTATCTCTGTCATCGTCTCGGTAAATGATCCGTATGATTTTAATACATTATCCTACTATGATTGCTGATACAAAGGAACATATATCTTTCTATGATGGTCTGCTTTTGATTGTTTTATTTCAAATACTT
Source organism: Panax japonicus (assembly GCA_020205505.1). NCBI lineage: Eukaryota > Viridiplantae > Streptophyta > Magnoliopsida > Apiales > Araliaceae > Panax > Panax japonicus. The sequence goes on along the minus strand of CM035096.1, from coordinate 84,396,084 downwards.
CCTCCGTTCCTAAAAAATTATAGATTTTGACAAATGGATTAAGTGTCATTACCAAGTAATTAAATTTGTTTAAAATTTTATCATTATCCCTTTATGAAAAATTGAAAAATATTAATACAAGTGAGAGAATTTCTTAAGACAATGAGAGAAGGTAGGGGTAATATAGAAAAGTAAATAATTTATTCTCCACGAAAGTTGTAAACGACAAATTTTTTGAAACTAATTTTTTCTCTTAAAACAACAATCTTTTAGGAACGGATGGAGTACATCTGAGTAATTATGGCATCATTCTCTTTATTTCTATATATGTATACTTGTTAGAATATGATTAATTGGTCCACGTAGAGACATGTTCGTCACGTAAGAATTTATTATCCTACTATTATATGAGAGCAGATCCTCTGTCCCCATTTTTTCTATCCTCTTGTGTCCCTCCACTTAAATTTTGAAACATAGCCTCTTACTTAACACCAATTAAATAAAAAGTTATGTGTCAAAATTTTAAGTGGTGGGACACAAGGAGACATGAAAAATGGGGACAGGGAATCTGTTCTCCTATTATTTCTATATATGCCACGTGATTTGACGAGTTATGGTCCACGTAGGGACATGTTCGTCACGTAAGAATTTATTTTGAATCGTTGGAGAACTTTAAATAATTTAATATTTTTTATTATATTTAATTTTTAACTCCTAAGAAAAGAATGAGGATAATATTCGACTTCCTTTTTTTAAGGAAATTCACTTCTAACCTATTATGTTATACCGTAATGAGTAGTGTGATGTAAGACCCCGAAAATTTTTTAAATAAAAAGGAATTTCCTTTATTTATTATTTTGAAATAGTAAGGGTTGATTTGATTAATGTGGTTAGTTATGGGTAAAATGCGCAAATATTTTAAATAAGCAGGTGGTTATAAAATATTCATTGTTGACGAGGAATATTCGTTTGGTCGTGGAATATTCTTGCTGTCGGGGAATATTCGTACGACGGCGCAGTCTTTTGTGGGCCCCATAACGGAAAGCGATTGGATGAAGAAAACGACAAGTATAAGTTGTTTATAAAAAAAACAGCGTAGTTGTTACCGTTAATACTGTTGGAATACCCGGTGGTTAAAACACAGTAATACGCGTTGTTGCACAGTAGCACACGGTATTGCACCAATTATTGATTCTTACGTAAGAAGGCACTACTCAATAATGGTTACAGTAATTACTGTTCAGTATTTTATGTTATTGATTCAATAATTGCTGCATTGATATTTTATATTACTGTTGTTTCAATAATTGTCATTACACAGTATTTTCCATTATCGAAGCAATAATTCATATTATCTGAATAATATTATTAGATAACATTATTGGCAATGTCTAGAAAGTTCTGTCTAAGGAGAGGTTTGGTCACCTAATTGCGCGCCAGTAAGGAGAAATCCTTATTGGAAAGCCCCCTCTTTCCTGGGAACGGCCTGGTTGCTAGTACTGTGATTCTGTAATATTATTTGTGAATAATTAAATTATTGATTTATATGATGAGGAAAATATTGATTTTATGTGGATATGGATGGAGAAAATTTTTAATGTGACAATTGTTGAAAATTAATATTTTATCTTTTTCTGATAAAATAATTCATTTAAATATATTATTTTAATAATATATTAATGGTGATATTTTTATAATGAATGTGGGATATATGAGTATATGAGGAGGAAGAGTATTTTTGTGGCATTAAATGTTTAACACATATTTTGTGTGTTGGTGGACACAATTATTGACTGAAATTTGATTATAGTCTGTAAAATCGCTCGTTTGTGAATTTCGGTCAATTTCTGTTTGGAATTTGGAAAAACTTCCTTCTGCAAAATTGTAGAGAATTGAATTTCCTATAAAAACTCGCGAGATTTGAATTTTCTGACAAAAAGGGCTATTTATTATGAATTATTGAAGTTCCGAAGCTCCGAAATAATTGATTTTTGGAAGTTTTAATTATTTTTAATAACAAAAACGTTTTTTTTGTTTTTGTCATTATTGTGGAGCAACAAAGATGGCTGAAATCAGTTCTTAAAAGGATGGCGTAGGAATATTTATATAATATATTATTATTATATTAAATTTTCTGCTTTGGTGTTCTAAGCAATTTCCTATAAATAGGTGCTTAGGTTAGAATTGAAAATCACACCAGAAACTGAAGTTTTCTCTCTCTATATTATCGAGTGTATTCTTGTGAGTATTTTGAGTATACTTTGAGTATTGCTATACGGTGCAAGTTCAAGTCATAGCCTATATCCGGTGTTTCAACTAGAAGTACTGTCTTTCGAGGTAAGGGATGTTATTTTCTTCTAAAATGATATTATTTCTTCAATATCATTATGCTGAAATGTTGGTTGGAACTTTTTATCAAATTTGGAACTTTTTCATGTCAGGGGTTACTATTCATGAGTTACTATTCACGAGTTACTATTCATGAGTTACTATTCACGAGTTACTATTCACGAGTACTATTCACGAAGCGTAATGATGTTTTTTTGTGAAATTTCTATCTGTTGGTGTCGGAGTTACTATTCACGTATACGGCACTATTCACGTATACGGCACTATTCACGAATACGACACTATTCATCGAAAAATGAAATTTCTTCTTTTTGTCCAAAATATCTATTCTGGATACTAGCTTTGATTGTATCCATGTTTTGATCATTCTTGAATTTTACTTCAGTATGATTATTTATGAAGTATTTTTTTTTACTCAGATTGTTTAAAGTACGAATCCTTAATACTTGTTATTTTGTTTCACTGGATTCGTTTCCTTTAAAATATTTTTCATCATCCTCAGTCCTAAATGATGTTGATACTGAATATCTTTGGCCTGTAGTGCAAAGATGGTTGATTTTATTATGAATATCTTTGGCCGTAGTGCAAAGATGTACATGTGTTGAGATGAATATGAATAATTGATGAATATCTTTGGCCTGTAGTGCAAAGATGAACAGGTGTTTAGATGAACATGACCGACTGATGAATATCTTTGGCCTGTAGTGCAAAGATGAAAATTTGATTTGATTTGAGATATATATTGATTGATGTTACAGGGATAAAATATTGATGATGGACTTTTAAATTCATAGATGTTAGTAGATTTTATTCTCTACTTAACTCTTCTAATGAATTGTTGTTTCCGTTGCAGTTGTTGATCTAAAACTTGTTGTCTATTGTATTCTATCAGATTTTTCCCTGTTGAAGACTAACGATAATTTGTTGTATATTATCTTAGTCATAATATTCTTTACTGGGCTAGTTGAGCTCACCCTTTTCCTTGTTGTTCCATTTTTTTTCTCAGGAGGCGAGAATGTAGCGAGTACTAGTCAGGGTATGGAATGAAGGTTCTAGAAAGAGTTGTTTAGTAGTCCTCACCATTTTTTTTGTAAAATTATGTATCAATAATTATGATGGGGATTTATTTGCATGTGGATATTGTCTAGATGACAATGTTTGTATTCAAACTCACAGCTTATGGGTTGTAAAAGTTGTAGTTGTTTCTGTACCATGTATTTGACAACTCAGAATGGGTTGGGTGGAATGGACCTATTTTGGGGTTGTCACAGTTGGTATCAGAGCTATAAGTAAAGAGCCCCGAGCCTCTCGCTGGTGACTTCCTGTTGATGGGGGATGCACCGAAGCCAGACTCTCCGTAGGGGACGCCGTTCTGCGGTGGCAAACTGATAGGTACCAATGTGAGGTGCTGTCCACTGATGGGACATTTGTCACAGTTGGTATCAGAGCTTAGGGATATGATCTCTGGCGGAGATCGGGGAATAGAACTAGGAGGGGAGAGACGAGTAAATCCTTCCCTAGTGTGTCCTACCTAAGCTTATTTGTTGGTTGGTCATAATATAGGGATATTATGTGATTTATTGATTTCCTGAATTAACCCTTGTTTTATGACAGTATTTGAGAATGTCGACTGAGAATATTAACAGTGGAGTAAACGAGACCGTGGAGATGCCTGTACTTACCAACGAGGAGAATGTGCAACAGGCTGGCAATGTTCCTCCTGTGAACAACGCCACTGAGCAGACGATAAACGACGGGATGTTTAGGAGCTTTTTCCAGTTCATGCAAAACCAGACGAGGGAGACTCGTGTTCAAAATACAGGAGGAAATGATAGCAATTCACGGGTGGTCACAGCCAAGCAGTTCAAAGAGTTGGGACCACCAGAATTTAAGGGAAAGCCCGATCCGATCATGGCGGAAACATGGGTCAAGCAAATTACCAAGATATTCGATGTATTGGGATGCACGGAGGAACAGAAGGTTCCATTCGCCACCTTTATGTTCCGTGGCGAGGCAGACTACTGGTGGGAGTCTGTGAAACGTACACATCCAGCCGCACTCAGCATGTCATGGGAGACGTTTCAGAAACTTTTCAACGAAAAATACTTTCCTGAAAGTATTCGCCATATGAAGGAAGTGGAGTTTATTAGACTAGAGCAGAATAACATGACGGTGTCCCTGTACGAGGCGAAGTTCGCGGAGTTATCCAGGTTTGCACCTCATTTGGTGGAGAATGAGGAACGTATGACGCGGATGTTTTTGAGAGGTTTGAAACCTGGCATACGTCAGTATCTCATTTCTCATAAATTTTCTATCTATTCAGATGTTGTCAACAGGGCTCAGTTGTTAGAGCGAGATAACGAGTACGTTCAACCGAGGGACCATAATCAGGATTATACCGAAGATAGCAGTCATCAGAATAACGATAACCAGCGTAGAAAGAAGAATATGGACAAAGGCGGTAACCACTCTGGTGGTAATCGTGGCCATGAAAATAGAAGAAGCGAGTCGGGAGGAGATTTTAAAAAGAGGAGATTTAACAACGACCATGGGAAGACGACAGTGCCAGCAGCAACTGGTTCCAAGGGAGGAGAAAGACCATCGGTCGTATGTTACAAATGCGGGAAAGAGGGACATATCAGCCCAAACTGCCCACAACAGTTCAAGGTATGCTATAATTGTGGAAAGGAAGGACATATCGCTCGAGAGTGTACGGTAGTGAAACCAATTCCAGCGGGGATGGTGATTCAAAAGGCTGTCCCAGAAAATTCAAAGTCAACAGTTCCTGGAAGAACGTTTGTCGTGACCGGTCAAAATGCGAGGAACCCGAACGAAGTTAGCACGGGTTAGTTAATTATAATTCTTGCAAAGTTTATACCTTACTAGGTACCGGTTCTACCCATTCTTTTATCTCTCTTGCTTGCGCTCAACTTTTGAACTTGACTCCGGAGAAATTAGACTTTGACCTATCTATGGAGACTCCGTTAGGAGAAACTTTCATTACATCCGTTGTTTAGAAATCTTGCTTGATTCAAGTTGGCACTATCACATTTCCTGTTAACCTTATTTCTATAGAGATATTTGTTTTTGATGTGATTTTAAGGTTAACTACTCATCATGCCAAAATTAATTGCTTTTGTAAGGTTGTTAGTTTTCATATTCCTAAGCAACCTGATATTCGAACTCAAGCAATCAAACCATTGAAGTCAAACATTTTTATATCAAGCCATGAAGTCATTCGTTTATTGAAAAATGGATGTTATGTTTTCTTAGCCCATGTCATGGACTTGAACAAAAGTACATCAGATTTGAATGATATTTCTGTTGTTAGTAAATTTTTGACGTATTTTCTAAGAATTTCTTGGCCTACTCCCAGAGCGTGATATTGAATTTGTATCGACTTTGAACCCGGTACAAAACCCATTTCTAAAATCTCATGGCTCCTATTGAACTTCAGGAGTTAAAAACCCAACTATAGAAGTTGATACCCGAGCCTTTATCTGGTGACTTCCTTTGTGGAATACACAGAAGCTAGACTCTTTGTAGGGGACGCAATATTCGTGCGATAGTAAACGGATAGGTGTCATTATGACGTGCTATCCAAGGTTTGGATATGAGTCGCAGTTGAGAACAACCTAAGTCGATAATCGAAATACGTAGCTTTCTAGTCTTAGTTGGTTATTATCGGAGATTCGTTTAAGGATATTCTCGAATCGCTATTCCATTAACGCAGCTGACTCGTAAAGATACAAAATTCGAATGGAGCAAGGAATGTGGGAAGAGCTTCGAAGAACTCAAGAGGAGACTCATTTCGGCACATGTTCTGACCATACCGTCTTAGAAAAACGAACGTGGTAGCTGACGTGTTGAGTAGAAGATCGTATACAAGTACGAGTACGATATTGTCAAAGACTAATTTCGTATAATTTATAAATAATGGAGATGGAGATGAAAACTTTAGGTACCCACGTGATGATATACGAGTATAATCGACTTTAATCGATAAAGTTAAAGTTGTTCAAGCTACACACTGGAGCTGATGAATTTGAAGAAGGAGGTGCAAGAAGTTGTTATTTCAAAAGCGAGAATTGGCGATGTGAGCAAAGCTCAAACCTTCGATTTATTAGTCCATTTCAAATCCTCGATCGAATAGGAACTGTGGCCTATAGACTCATTTTACCGCCAAGTATGTCGCGTGTTTATAACGTTTTTTTTTTGTACCGATGTGGACGACTCGAACCATGTCATCGAGTTAGAACCGGACAAAATAGCTGAAGACTTAACGTACGAAGAGGTACCTGTCAAGATGAGAAGAAGCATGTCCTACGCACGAAGGTCATACCACAAGTTAAAGTTTTGTGGAGGAATCATGTTATAGAGGAAATGACATTGGAGTTGGAAACGGAAATGAAAGCGAGGTATTCTCATCTTTTCGAAACACCAGTTACGTACGTCAATTTCGAGGACGAAATTTCATAAGGAGGGGAGGTTGTAAGACCCCGAAAATTTTTTAAATAAAAAGGAATTTCCTTTATTTATTATTTTGAAATAGTAAGGGTTGATTTGATTAATGTGGTTAGTTATGGGTAAAATGCGCAAATATTTTAAATAAGCAGGTGGTTATAAAATATTCATTGTTGACGAGGAATATTCGTTTGGTCGTGGAATATTCTTGCTGTCGGGGAATATTCGTACGACGGCGCAGTCTTTTGTGGGCCCCATAACGGAAAGCGATTGGATGAAGAAAACGACAAGTATAAGTTGTTTATAAAAAAAACAGCGTAGTTGTTACCGTTAATACTGTTGGAATACCCGGTGGTTAAAACACAGTAATACGCGTTGTTGCACAGTAGCACACGGTATTGCACCAATTATTGATTCTTACGTAAGAAGGCACTACTCAATAATGGTTACAGTAATTACTGTTCAGTATTTTATGTTATTGATTCAATAATTGCTGCATTGATATTTTATATTACTGTTGTTTCAATAATTGTCATTACACAGTATTTTCCATTATCGAAGCAATAATTCATATTATCTGAATAATATTATTAGATAACATTATTGGCAATGTCTAGAAAGTTCTGTCTAAGGAGAGGTTTGGTCACCTAATTGCGCGCCAGTAAGGAGAAATCCTTATTGGAAAGCCCCCTCTTTCCTGGGAACGGCCTGGTTGCTAGTACTGTGATTCTGTAATATTATTTGTGAATAATTAAATTATTGATTTATATGATGAGGAAAATATTGATTTTATGTGGATATGGATGGAGAAAATTTTTAATGTGACAATTGTTGAAAATTAATATTTTATCTTTTTCTGATAAAATAATTCATTTAAATATATTATTTTAATAATATATTAATGGTGATATTTTTATAATGAATGTGGGATATATGAGTATATGAGGAGGAAGAGTATTTTTGTGGCATTAAATGTTTAACACATATTTTGTGTGTTGGTGGACACAATTATTGACTGAAATTTGATTATAGTCTGTAAAATCGCTCGTTTGTGAATTTCGGTCAATTTCTGTTTGGAATTTGGAAAAACTTCCTTCTGCAAAATTGTAGAGAATTGAATTTCCTATAAAAACTCGCGAGATTTGAATTTTCTGACAAAAAGGGCTATTTATTATGAATTATTGAAGTTCCGAAGCTCCGAAATAATTGATTTTTGGAAGTTTTAATTATTTTTAATAACAAAAACGTTTTTTTTGTTTTTGTCATTATTGTGGAGCAACAAAGATGGCTGAAATCAGTTCTTAAAAGGATGGCGTAGGAATATTTATATAATATATTATTATTATATTAAATTTTCTGCTTTGGTGTTCTAAGCAATTTCCTATAAATAGGTGCTTAGGTTAGAATTGAAAATCACACCAGAAACTGAAGTTTTCTCTCTCTATATTATCGAGTGTATTCTTGTGAGTATTTTGAGTATACTTTGAGTATTGCTATACGGTGCAAGTTCAAGTCATAGCCTATATCCGGTGTTTCAACTAGAAGTACTGTCTTTCGAGGTAAGGGATGTTATTTTCTTCTAAAATGATATTATTTCTTCAATATCATTATGCTGAAATGTTGGTTGGAACTTTTTATCAAATTTGGAACTTTTTCATGTCAGGGGTTACTATTCATGAGTTACTATTCACGAGTTACTATTCATGAGTTACTATTCACGAGTTACTATTCACGAGTACTATTCACGAAGCGTAATGATGTTTTTTTGTGAAATTTCTATCTGTTGGTGTCGGAGTTACTATTCACGTATACGGCACTATTCACGTATACGGCACTATTCACGAATACGACACTATTCATCGAAAAATAAAATTTCTTCTTTTTGTCCAAAATATCTATTCTGGATACTAGCTTTGATTGTATCCATGTTTTGATCATTCTTGAATTTTACTTCAGTATGATTATTTATGAAGTATTTTTTTTTACTCAGATTGTTTAAAGTACGAATCCTTAATACTTGTTATTTTGTTTCACTGGATTCGTTTCCTTTAAAATATTTTTCATCATCCTCAGTCCTAAATGATGTTGATACTGAATATCTTTGGCCTGTAGTGCAAAGATGGTTGATTTTATTATGAATATCTTTGGCCGTAGTGCAAAGATGTACATGTGTTGAGATGAATATGAATAATTGATGAATATCTTTGGCCTGTAGTGCAAAGATGAACAGGTGTTTAGATGAACATGACCGACTGATGAATATCTTTGGCCTGTAGTGCAAAGATGAAAATTTGATTTGATTTGAGATATATATTGATTGATGTTACAGGGATAAAATATTGATGATGGACTTTTAAATTCATAGATGTTAGTAGATTTTATTCTCTACTTAACTCTTCTAATGAATTGTTGTTTCCGTTGCAGTTGTTGATCTAAAACTTGTTGTCTATTGTATTCTATCAGATTTTTCCCTGTTGAAGACTAACGATAATTTGTTGTATATTATCTTAGTCATAATATTCTTTACTGGGCTAGTTGAGCTCACCCTTTTCCTTGTTGTTCCATTTTTTTTCTCAGGAGGCGAGAATGTAGCGAGTACTAGTCGGGGTATGGAATGAAGGTTCTAGAAAGAGTTGTTTAGTAGTCCTCACCATTTTTTTTGTAAAATTATGTATCAATAATTATGATGGGGATTTATTTGCATGTGGATATTGTCTAGATGACAATGTTTGTATTCAAACTCACAGCTTATGGGTTGTAAAAGTTGTAGTTGTTTCTGTACCATGTATTTGACAACTCAGAATGGGTTGGGTGGAATGGACCTATTTTGGGGTTGTCACATGTGACGCCCCCAAAAAAAGTATAAATCACTCATTCTGAGTCGCCAAATACATGGTACATAAATCAAATACAAACTTCTTTTATACAGTACGACAAAACGTAGCTGAGAGTTTCAACACGGATAATGTCTCGTAGAGAATATCCAAAATCAAATAAAGTCCTCATTACATTTATTGTCACACTATTTTATAGAATAGTGAGAACTACTAAAATAACCATCTGAACCGTCAATCTGTCCCCCGACTCGTCCCAGCTATATTCTCATTTCGTGAAGAGAACAGTGAAAGAAAGGGTGAGCTCAACTAGCCCAGTAAGAAATATTATGACTAAGATAATGCAAAATAAATTATCTTTAGCCTTCAACAGTATAACAACTGATAAAATATAATAGACAACAAGTTTTAGATCAACAACTGCAGCGGAATATGCAGTCCATTAGAAGAGTCAAGTAGAGCATAAAATCTACTATCTTCTATGATTTAAAAAAAATTTCATCAACTTTATTGCTGAGACTCGTCTTAATAAATAAAATTAAATCATCCTTGCACCACGGCCAAGGATATTCATGTAATCATCAATGATCATGATTATACCGAATAATCTTTGATCATAATCATACCAACAACTGTCCGTCAATGAACTACAGGCCAATGAGGACTTTCACCACATCATTCGTCACATTACAGTCATGATTATACCAAATAATCCCTTGTCATAATCATACCAAGTTCATCTCTGCACGTAAGCCAAAGATGACTTTCATCACAATATAAGCATGAGGATGATGACAATGACATAATAATTCAATAAAACAAGTTCAATGATAAATTTTAAAGATTTATAATTTAATTTATCCAGAAATCAATATCGTCCAAAATGTCAACATGATATTGCTTTGTGGAGTAAAATTCAAGAATAATATTCATTTACTAAAAATAATTTGGACAGAAAAGAAATATGTTTTTTGGGTAAATAGTACCCCGTGAATAATACTTCGGGAATAGTACCTCGTGAATAGTACCCCGGAATGAAAAGTATCCCAAATATTCGAGTGAATAATATTCGGATGAATAATAATTTGGGTGAATAGTAACCCGTGAATAGTAACTCATGAATAGTACTCTGACACGAAAAGTATCCCGAATACCCGAGTGAATAATACTAGAGTGAATAGTAACCGGGTGATTAGTAATCCGTGAATAGTAACTCGTAAAAAAATACCAAAGAAAATGATATTCCATGACGAGTACAAAAGAAATGATATCTTATACGAGTATAATAGAATATACGAAACTGCAAATGAATTTTCACCCGCCATGCGGTAATCCACGTAGACAGATCATTTCCACAATTTAATAAAGAATAAATACAAATGATCATTCACCATGCATGCAGTAATCCACATAGACAGGTTATTCCAACAGAATAATAAAGAATGAAATAACAGAAGAATTCATCAGGCATGCGATAGACCGCACAGACAGGTTATTCCAAAAGAATAATAAATAATGGAACCAGGTCATGCATAATATGCACATACAGGATATTCCAACAGAATAATAAAGAATTAAACCAGGTCATGCGTAATCCGCACAGACAGGATATTCCAACAGAATAATAAAGAATGAAATAACAGAAAAAATTTCACCATGTATGATGTACTTCGCATAGACAGGTTATTCCAACATAATAATAAAAAATGGAATAATAGAAGCTCTCTTCATGAATAAGAAAGAAATAATACCCCTTACCTTAGAAGAAAACTGGATACTGGAATAGTGAGGTAGCAGACTTCTCTTCTTCTTTCTCTCTATAATTTATCTCTATAATAATTGCTCTTGTGAGACTTAGTGAATTGGTGAGAAATTAAGGAAGAATGAGCTTCTATTTATAGGAAAATATAGTTTCAATAATTGCTCGTTTTGGGTCTCGAAATATTACAGTATAATACCTTCCTCTTTTTCTTCATTTTTAATTTAGTCCTGCAAGTATTATCGAATTTGCACCACCTCCCCTAATAGTAAATAATATAAATTAATAGTTCATTCATATGACTCAATAGTATAATCACGTAAAAAACTAATTACAGTATAGTACCTTCAACTATACCTCTATTTCTAATTTAGTCATGTAAGTATTATCAATCTTGCACCAACTCCCCTAATAGTAAATCATGTGTATCAATAGTACACACATGTGAACACATAGTTATAATTATGTGAATTAATAGCAATTACTTACTCATTTATCTGGTTAATTATCCGATTGGTCAATATAACCTCCAGATATCAATTATTATCGAAATAAATGTCGATTTTCACTAACACTAATAATTTTAACACAATGGAACTATCAATTTCATCTTTAATCAACACGACCTTATTCATCATTAATATTATAATTCACAATATTTAACATCCAGGTCGTTCCCAGGAAAGAGGGGGCTTTCCGATATGGATTTTTCCTTATTGACATTCAATTAGGTGACCAAACCTCTCCTTGACAGAACTTCTAGACATTGTCAATATTTCAAATGATAATATGAATAACTTTGTCGTCTCAATTATTGATTTAATAATATAACATATTATACAGATGATACTGTGACAATAATTAAATCAATAATATGATAGATATGATGCAGCAATTACTGTAGAAATAATTGAGTATAACTGAGTGACTTCTTACGTAAGCATTAATAATCAATATTGTGTGCTACTATACAACCACGCGTATTACTGTACTTTTACTACCGGGTAGTTCAACACTTTTAACGGTAACACTTTCACCGTTATTTTTATAAAAAGATAATTCTATCATTTTCTTACTACGACAATACTTCCGTTTTGGGGTCCACCAATGATTATGCCATCGTACGAATATTCCCTGTTAAAAAAAAATATTCCCCGACCAATCGAATATTCCCCGACACAACGAATATTTTATATCAACTTGCATACTTTGCAAAATTTTCAAATATCACCCTTAACTTTAACCTTTTATCAATTTAACCATTTACAAAATAAAATAATAATTATAAGAAAATTGAATACTTTAATTTCATAAAATTTGGGATCTTACAATCTCCCCTCCTTATGAAATTTCGCCCTCAAAATTTACGTACGTACCTGGTATGCCAAAGAGGTGAGGATATCTTGACTTCATTTTAGATTCTAACTCTTGAGGTATAACCTTTGAGTGTCGAATATAATCCTTCTTATCCAATATTTTAACATGTATCTCCTCATACGTTAAATCTTCTGCTATCTCATCTAATTTCAATTCAATAATGTGGTTCGGGTCATCCACATATTTACGTAACATCGATACATGAAAAAAAATGTTATGAACACGCGACATACTTGGCGGTAAAACGAGTCTATAGGCCACAGTTCCTACTCGATCAAGTATTTCAAATGGGCCAATTAAATCGAGGGTTGAGATTTCTTCTCTTCGTCGATTCTTGCTTCTAGAATAACGCCCTCTTGAACCTTCTTCTTCACATTCATCGGATTCGGGTGTGTAGCTTGAGCGGCTTTCACTTTATTGATTAAAGTCAATTCTACTTATATATTCGTTATCTTTACGTGGGTCCCTAGAGTCTTTAACTCTATCTTCATCATTTGTAAGTTATACAAAATGGGTTTTTGTGTTAACAACATCATATCGCACTCGTGAACGCATACGATTTTCTACTCAACGCGTCAGCTACCACGTTTGCTCTTCCACAATGATATTAAATGGTATAATCGTAATCTTCAATAGCTCGAGCCAACGTCTTTGGCACATGATACGTTCGTTTTGGTTGAAGAAATATTTAAGGGTTTTAGAAATGGGTTTTGTACTAGGGTCAATACAAAATTCGATTTCACGCTCTAGGGGTAGGCTAGGAAGTCTTCAAGAATATGTCAGGAAATTTATTAACAATAGAAATATCATTCAAAACTGTGACTCTCATCCAAAGACTTGGATAGCACATGTAATGAAGGTTTCTCCTAACAGAGTTTCAACCGATAAGTCAAAGTCTAATTTCTCCGGAGTCAAATTTAAACATTGAGCTTAAGCAAGATAGATAAAAGAATGGGTAGAACCGGTATCTAATAAGGTATAGACTTCGCAAGAATTTATAATTAACTAATCTGTGTTAACTTCTTTTGGGTTACTCGCTTTTTGAGAAGTCACGAAAAACGCTCTTCCTGAAACCACCGACTTTATTTTGTCCGTATCCACCTTTAGTGCCACCGTCCCAGCTGGACTTGACTTTGGTGCATGACAAAATTGGGCTAGGTGACCTTCTTTTCCATAATTATAACATGATTTGGACTGCATCACGCAGTTTGGACTGATATGTCCCTCCCCTCCGCATATGAAGCATACAATTGGTGGTCGTTCTCCTTCCTTGAAAACGGGTGTTGGTGCTGCTATCTTTCCATCGTTGTTGAATCTCCTCTTCTTGAAATTTCCATTCTTATTATCTTGGCCATGATTACCACCGAAGTGGTTACCATTCTTGGCATGATAATTTCCCCCACAATGGTTATCATTGTTCCGTTGGTCGTTGCCACCGGTATGATTATTATCGTGTTGTTGGTCGTTGCCCTTTGTTTGTACTGACTCATTATTGCGTTCCAATAACTGAGCCCTATTCACAACATCAGAATATAAACAAAGCTTATGAAAAATGAGGTATTAACGTATATCGGGTTTCAAACCTCTTAGAAACATTCGCGTCATTCGCTCCTTATTATCGACCAAATGGGATGCAAAACGGGATAACTCCGCAAATTTAGCCTCGTATTGCGACACGGTCATATTGTTTTACTCCAACTTGATAAACTTCACCTCCTTCATGTGACGAATACTTTCGGGAAAGTACTTGTCATTGAACAGCTATTGGAACTTCTCCCAAGATATCTTGAGTGCGTCAGGCTGGGTACGTTTTACAGATTCCCATCAGTAATCTGCCTCTTCACGCAACATAAATGTGGCAAAGGGAACCTTTTTCTCCTCTGAACATCCCAAGACATCAAATATCTTGGATGATCAGCTTTAACCGCGTCTCCGCCTTAAGTGGTTCTGGCTTTCGCAAAAACTCCGGCGGTCCAGTTCCTTGAACTTCTTAGCGGTGACCGACCGTGGGTTACCATTATTTCCACCTATATTTTGAATAGGAGTCTCTCTTACCTGATGTTGCATAAATTACATAAAGCCTCTGAACATCCCATCGTTCATCATCTGATCGGTGTTGTTGTTTACTTGAGTATTATTGTCTTCCTATTGCACATTATCCTGGTTATTGGTAGTTGTTGACTCAACGGTCTCATGTGTTTCATTGCTTATCTCGACATTTTCAGATGTCTATTTTAAAAAACTTTCACAAAACAAGGGTTAATTAACATATCACATATTATCCCAATACTCAGACCGACCAATTAAATACCAAATAAACTTAGGTAGGTCATACTAGCGAAGGAATTCCCCGTCTCTCCCCTCCTAGTTCTTGTCTCACATCTCAGCCAGGGATCATATCCCTAAGCTCTGATACCAACTGTGACGCCCCCAAAATAGGTATATATCACCCATTCTGAGTCGCCAAATACATGGTACATAAATCAAATACAAACTTCTTTTATACAGTACGACAAAACGTAGCTGAGAGTTTCAACACAGATAATTTCTCGTAGAGAATATTCAAACTCAAATAAAGTCCTCATTACATTTATTATCACACTATTTTATAGAACGGTGAGGACTACTAAAACAACCATCTGAACCGTCAATCCGTCCCCTGACTCGTCCTAGCTATATTCTCATTTCCTGAAGAGAACAGTGAAAGAAAGGGTGAGCTCAACTAGCCCGGTAAGAAATATTATAACTAAGATAATGCAGAATAAATTATCCTTAGCCTTCAACAATATAACAACTGATAGAACATAATAGAACGTAGCTGAGAGTTTCAACACAGATAATTTCTCGTAGAGAATATTCAAACTCAAATAAAGTCCTCATTACATTTATTATCACACTATTTTATAGAACGGTGAGTACTACTAAAACAACCATCTGAACCGTCAATCCGTCCCCTGACTCGTCCTAGCTATATTCTCATTTCCTGAAGAGAACAGTGAAAGAAAGGGTGAACTCAACTAGCCCGGTAAGAAATATTATAACTAAGATAATGCAGAATAAATTATCCTTAGCCTTCAACAATATAACAACTGATAGAACATAATAGACAACAAGTTTTAGATCAACAATTGTAGTGGAATAAGAAATCCATTAGAAGAGTCAACTAGAGAATAAAATCTACTATCTTCTATGATTTAAAAAAGTTTTTCATCAACTTTATCGCTGAGACTCATCTTAATAAATAAAATTAAATCATCCCTGCACCACGGCCAAGGATATTCATGTAATCATCAATGGTTATGATTATACCGAATAATTCCTGATCATAATCATACCAACAACTGTCCATCAATAAACTACAGGCCAATGAGGACTTTCACCACATCATTCGTCACATTACGGTCATGATTATACCGAATAATCTTTGGTCATAATTATACCAAGTTCATTTCTGCACGTAAGCCAAAGATGACTTTCATCACAATATAAGCATGAGGATGATGACAATGACATAATAATTCAATAAAACAAGTTCAAGGATAAATTTTAAAGATTTATAATTTAATTTATCCAGAAATCAATATTGTCCAAATTGTCAACATGATACTTCTTTGTGGAGTAAAATTCAAGAATAATATTCATGTACCAAAAATAATTTGGACAGAAAAGAAATATGTTTTTCGGGTAAATAATACCCCGTGAATAGTACTTCGGGAAATAGTACCTCGTGAATAGTAACCTGGCATGAAAAGTACCCCAAATATCCGAGTGAATAATATTCGGGTGAATAGTAATTTGGATGAATAGTGACCCATAAATAGTAACTCGTGAATAGTACTCCGACACGAAAAGTGTCCTGAATACTCGAGTGAATAATACTAGAGTGAATAGTAACCTGGTGATTAGTAACCCTGTGAATAGTAACTCGTAAAAAAAATACCAAAGAAAATGATATTCCCTGAGGAGTATAAAAGAAATGTTATCTCATACGAGTATAATAGAATATACGAACATGCAAATGGATTTTCACCCGTCATGCGGTAATCCACGTAGACAGATCATTTCCACAATTTAATAAAGAATAAATACAAAAGAATATTCACTATGCATGCGATAATCCACATAGGCTGGTTATTCCAACAGAATAATAAAGAATGGAATAACAAAAGAATTCACCAGGAATGCGATAGACCGCATAGACAGATTATTCCAACAGGATAATAAATAATGGAACCAGGTCATGCGTAATACGCACAGACAAAATATTCCAACAGAATAATAAAGAATAGAACCAGGTCATGCGTAATCCGCACAGACAGGATATTCCAACAGAATAATAAAGAATGGAATAATAGAATAATTTCACTATGTATGCGGTACTTCGCATAAACATGTTATTCCAACATAATAATAAAGAATGGAATAACAGAAGCTGTGGGACCCCAGATTTTATGAATAAATATTTAATTTTCTCAAAATAATTTTTTAAATATTATGGTGTGGATTTGATATAATGTTATAGTTGTGGGTTATATTTATAAATTTTGCAAAGTACGCAAGTTGTTATATAATATCCAATTGGTCGGGGAATATTCTTTTTGTCGGAGAATATACGTACGATGGTACAATCATTGGTGAAACCCGCAACGGAATTATTGTTGGATTGAGAAAATGACAAAAATATTTTATAAAAATAACGGCGGAAGTTTTACCATTAACTGTTAAAACACCCGGTGTTAAAAGTACAGTAATACGCGTGGTTGCATAGTAGCACACGGTATTGATTATTGATGCTTACGTGAGAAGTCACTCAGTTATACTCAATTATTGCTACAGTAATTGCTGCATCATATCTTTCATATTATTGATTCAATTATTATCACAGTATCATCTGCATAATATTTATTATTATTAAATCAATAATTGAGACGATAAAGTTATTCATATTATTATTTGCAATATTGACAATGTCTAGAAATTCTGTCAAGGAGAGGTTTGGTCACCTAATTGCGCGCCAATAAGGAGAAATTCTTATCGGAAAGACCTCTCTTTCCTGGGAATGACCTGGTTGTTAAATATTCTGAGTTATAATATTAATGATGAATAAGTTGCATTGATTAAAGATGAAATTAATTGTTCCATTGTATTGGGATTGTTAGTGTTAGTGGAAATTGACATTTATTTTGATGATAATTGATGTCTGAAGGTTATATTGTTCACTCGGGTATTCGGAGCACTTTTCGTGTCAGAGTACTATTCACGAGTTACTATTCACGAGTTACTATTCATGAGTTACTATTCACAAGTTACTATTCACGAGTTACTATTTATGGGGTACTATTGATTCACATTCTTATACTATTAGGGGTGGTGGTGCAAGGTTGATAATACTTGCATGACTAAGTTAAAAATAGAGGTATAGTTGAAGGTACTAAACTGTAATTAATTTTTTCACATGATTATACTATTTTTTCACATGATTATACTATTTATTCACATGATTGTACTATTGATTCACATGATTTACTATTAGGGGAGTTGGTGCAAGATTGATAATACTTGCAGGACTAAATTAAAAATGAAGAAAAAGAGGAAGGTATTGTACTGTAATTTTTTGAGCCCCAAAACGTGCAATTATCGAAACTATATTTTCCTATAAATAGAAGCTCATTCTCCCTTCATTTCTCACCAATTCACTAAAGCTATAGAGCAATTATTATAGAGAGAAATTATAGAGAGAAAGAAGAAAAGTATTCTGCTACTTCACTACTTCTATATCCAGTTTCTTCTAAGGTAGGGAATATTATTTGTTGTACTCATAAGGGGTATTCTTTCTTTCTTATTCAGTAAAAAAAACTTCTATTATTCCATTCTTTATTATTCTGTTGGAATAACCTGTATACGGGATACCCTATACTTGGTGAAATTCTTCTGTTATTTCATTCTTTATTATTCTGTTGGAATAACCTGTATACGCGGGATACCCTATACTTGGTGAAATTCTTCTGTTATTTCATTCTTTATTATTCTGTTGGAATATCATGTTTGTGCGTTTTATGCCGGACCTGGTTCCCTATTTATTATTATTCTGTTGGAATATCATGTCTGTGCGTTTTACGCCGGACCTGGTTCCGTCTTTATTGGTATTCTGTTAAAATAACCTATCTATGCGAAGTACCGCATGCATGGTGATTTCTGTAAATATTTCATTCTTTATTATTCTGTTGGAACATCCTGTCTGTGCTTTACGCATGACCTGGTTCCGTTAATTATTATTCTGTTGGAATAACCTGCCTATGCGAAGTACCGCATGAATGGTGATTTCTTTTGTTATTCCATTCTTTATTATACTCAGTTGGTTAAAACTTTGACTTCCATACTCCGTGAAATTAGTAGAATATCCTTGATATTTGCGCTTCATCCAGTATCTTTTCATGGAAATATTCTTCTGAGCATTATTGAATTTTACTCTACAAAGCAGTATCATGTTGACAATGTGGACGTTATTAGTTCCTAGATAAATTAATTCTTGAACTTGTTTTATTGAATTCTTATATCATTGTCATCATCCTCATGCTTATATTATGTTGAAAGTCATATGTGGCCTGTAGTGCACAGATGGACTTGATATGATTATGACCAGGGATTATTCGGTATAATCATAACTGTAATGTTATAAATAATGTGGAAAAAGTCCTCATTGGCCCGTAGAGCATTGATGGACAGTTATTGGCATGATCATGACCATTGATGAATACACGAATATCCTTGGCCCGTAGTGCATGGATAATTTTTGGTTGTGATACTAAAGAATATCCTTGGCCGTAGTGCAGGGGTGATTCGATGATGTGGATTATTTATTAAGCTGAGTTCCAGCGATAAAAGTGATGAAAAACCTTTTAAATCATATAAGATAGTAGATTTTATTCTCTACTTGACTCTTCTAATGGATTGCTTATTCCGCTACAGTTTTTGATCTAAAACCTGTTGTCTATTATATTCTATCAGTTGTTATACTGTTGAAGGCTATTGATAATTTATTCTGCATTATCTTAGTCATAAATTTCTTACTGGGCTAGTTGAGTTTACCCTTTTCTTTTACTGTTCTCTTCAGGAAATGAGAATGTAGCTAGGACTAGTCGGGAAACAGAGTGACGGTCCTAGATGTTTGCATTAGTAGTCCTCACTATTTTGTGAAATAGTGTGATAATAATTGTAATGAGGACTCCTTTTGAGTTTGTATACTCTCTAGTAGACAATATTTATATTCAAACTAACAGTTTATGTTTTGTCGTATTGTACACGACAGTTGTATTATTAAGTTGTATGTATCTGGCGACCCAAGATGGGTGACGTATACCGATTTTGGGGGCGTCACAGTTGGTTTCACAGCTTAGGGATATGATCCCTGGCTGAGATGTGAGATAAGAACTAGGAGGGGAGAGACGGGGAATTCCTTCGCTAGTATGACCTACCTAAGTTTATTTGGTATTTAATTGGTCGGTCAGAGTATAGGGATAATATGTGATATGTTAATTAACCCTTTCTTTGTGATAGTTTTTGCAAATGACATCTGAAAATATTGAGATAAGCAATGAAGCACATGAGACCGTTGAGTCAATTCAACCAAAAGGTAACGAGCATTAACACGATAATAATCGTACCGGTGTCAACGGCCATCGGAACAATAATAACCATCGTGGGGAAAATTATCACGCCAAGAATGGTAACCACTTCAGTGGTAATCATGGCCAAGATAATAGAAGTGGAAATTTCAAGAAGAGAAGGTCATTTAGCCCGATTTTATCATGCACCAAAGTCAAGTCCAGCTGGGATGGAAGCATCAAAGGGTGTCCCAGACAAGACAAAATCGGTAGTTCAAGGGAGAGTGTTTGTCGTAACCTCCCAAGAAGCGAGGAATCCGAACGAGGTGATCACAGGTAAGTAAATCATAAACGCTTGCGAAGTCTATACCTTATTCGGTACCGGTTCTACCTATTCTTTTATCTCTCTTGCTTGCGCTCAACGTTTAAATTTGACTCCAGAGAAGTTAGACTTTGATTTATTGGTTGAAACTTCGTTCGTAGAAGCCTTCGTTACCTCCACTGTTTATAAATCTTGTTGATTCAAATCAACACTTTCACGTTACCTGTCGATCTTATCTCTTTGAAAATATTTGCATGGATGTGATTTTTGGAATCGATTGGTTAACTACTCATCATCCTTTTTGTAAGGTTGTTAGCTTTCATATTCCTAACTTTTTAAGTAACCAAACCACTAAAGTCAATCATTGTCATATTAAGCCATAAGTAAAGAGCCCCGGGCCTTTCGTTGTTGGCTTCCTTGTGTGGAATACACCGAAGCCAGACTTTCTGTAGGCAACGTCGTGAATGATGATGGAAAGTTGATAGGTATCAATGTGACGTACTATCCAAGTCATGGATGAGAGTCACAGTTTTGAATGACATTTCTATTGTTAATAGATTTCCTGACATATTCTTGAAGACTTCTTAGCCTACCCTAGAGCGTAAAATCGAATTTTGTATTGACCCCTGTAAGACCCCAACTTATTAATGAATAAAATCAAATTTCCTCTAATTATTATTGTGAATAATAAGGTATTAATTTGATATAATACTTTGGTTATGGGTGAAATGTGCAAAAATTTTCAAAATAAGCAAGTGGTTATAAAATATTCATTTATCTGGGAATATTCGTTTGGTCGTGGAATATTCTTTCTATAGGGAAATATTCGTACAACTGGCGCAGCCATTTATGGGCCCCATAACGGATAACGGTCGGATGAAGAAAATGACAAAATTGAATAACGGCGTAGTTGTTACCGTTAACACTATTGGAATACCCGGTGGTTAAAATACAGTAGTACGCGTGGTTGCACAGTAGCACACGGTATTGCACAGTATTGTTGAATTATTAATTCTTACGTAAGAAGGCACTACTCAATAATTGTTACAGTAATTACTGTTTAATATTTTATTTTATTGATTCAATAATTGATGCGTTGATATTTTATATTATTGTTGCTCAATAATTTTCACTGCACATCATCTCCATATCAGATCAATAATTCATATTATTTGGAATAATATTATTAGATAGCATTATTGGCAATGTCTAGAAAGTTCTGTCAAGGAGAGGTTTGGTCACCTAATTGTGTGCCATTAAGGAGAAATCCTTATTGGAAAGCCCCCTCTTTCCTGGGAACGGCCTGGTTGTCATAAATGTGATTCTGTAATATTATTTGTGAATAATTAATTATTGATTCATATGATAAAGAAATATTTATTTTTGTTGATATAAATGTTAGATATATCTATTTTATATGGATAAAAATGAAGGAATTAATGCTGAGGTATTTATCAGTATTTTATAGGATTGGAAGTATTAAAAATCATCTGCTTGTGGATTTCGAGTATTTTCTGATTGGAATTTGAAATAACTTTCTTCTATAAAGTTGTAGAGAATTAAATTTCCTATAGAAACACCCAAGTTTCGAATTTTTCTGATAAAAGGGCTATTTTTTATAAATTACTGAAGTTTTGAAAAATAAAATGATTTTTATTAAATTGAGCGAGACCCACTATTATTTCAAGCATGTGGGCTGCCAAATTTTGGGTTCAAAAGAGGTGGGCTGGTCTTGGTTGGTGGGAGTACGTAGAAATGAAGAAAAAATAAAATAATATTTTATTATTTTAGTCTCCTATGGCGTTCTAGCATTTTCCTATAAATAGGCGCTTAGGTTAGAATTGAAAATCACACCAGAAACAAGTTTTCTTTCTCTCTATATTGTCGAGCGTATTTTAGTAAGTATTTTGATGCTTTGAGAGTTGTTATTCAGCGAGTTTCTGTCAGCACTATATCCGAAATTCAGTCAGAAGTACAGTTATTTTAAGGTAAAAGATGTTATTTTCTTCTTAAAATGATATTTTCTTCAATATCATTATGCCAAAATATTGGTATGAACTTTTTTTTATCAAATTTGGAACTTTTTGTGTCGGGGTTACTATTCACGTATACGACATTATTCACGTATACGGCACTATTCACGAATACGGCACTATTTACCGATAAATGAAATTTTTTTCTTTTTATCCAAAATGTCTAATATGGTTACTATCTTTGATTGTATCTATATTTTGATCTTTATTTTTGAATTCTGCTTCAAAATTGGTTATTATGAGGTATTATTAAACTTGGATAAACTGTGATACGAATCCCTAATATTTGTCCTTCTGTCTCACTGGATTCTTTTTTTTTAAATATTTTTCATCATCCTCAGTCCTAAATGATGATATTACTGAATATCTTTAGCATGTAGTGCAAAGATGAATGATTACCTAATGAATATCTTTGACCCGTAGTGCAAAGATGAACAGGTGTTGAAATGAACATGACCAACTGGTGATACAAATGAATATCTTTGGCCTGTAGTGCAAAGATGAATATTTGATTAAAGATGAATATTGATCGTTGTTACAGGGATAAAATATTGATGATGGACTTTTAAATCTTAGAAGATAATATAATTCTTTCTCTACTTGACTCTTCTAATGGATTGTTGTTTCCGCTGCAGTTGTTGATCTAAAACTTGTTGTCTATTACATTTTATCAGATTTTTCCCTATTGAAGACTAGTGATAATTTGTTGTATATTATCTTAGTCATAATATTCTTTACTGGGCTAGTTGAGCTCACCATTTTCCTTTTTGTTCCATTTTTCTTCTCAGGAGGTGAGAACATAGCAGGATCTAATCGGGGTATGGAGTGATGGTTCTAGAAAGATGTTTTAGTAGTCCTCACTATTTCTGTAAAATAGTGTTTGAATGATTGTAATGATGACTCCTTTTGAGTTTGTATACTCTCTAGTATACAATATTTGTATTCAAACTTATAGTGTAGGCGTTGTCGTATTCTGCACGACAATTGTATTACTGAAGTTGTATTTATTTCTATACCATGTATTTGGTGACTCATAATGGGTGTTGTATACCTGTTTTGGGGGCGTCACAATTGGTATCAGAGCTTAGGGATATGATCCTTGGCTGAGATGTGAGAAAAGAACTAGGAGGGGAGAGACGGAGAATTCCTTCGCTATTATGACCTGACTAAGTTTATTTGGTATTTAATTGGTCGGTCAGAGTATAGGGATAATATGTTGCATGACAATTAACCCTTGTTTTATGGCAGTATTTAAGAATGGCAGCTGAGAACGTTAATAATGGAGTAAATCAGACCGTGGAGACACCATTGATCACCACCCAGGGGAACGTGCAACATGAAGGCAATATTCCTCCTGTAAACAACACTACCGAACAAATGATGAATAATGGGATGTTCAGAAGTTTTTTGTAGTTTATACAAAACCAGACGAGGGAAACTCGTGCACAGAATACGGGTGAAAATGCTAGCAATGCGCGGCTTGTCACAACCAAGCAGTTCAAAGAGTTGGGACCACCAGAATTTAAGGGAAAGCCGGATCCGATCATGGCGAAAACGTGGGTCAAGCAAATTACCAAGATATTCGATTTCTTAGGATGCACGGAGGAACAGAAGGTTTCATTCGCCACCTTTATGTTCCGCCGTGAGGCAGACTACTGGTGGGAGTCTGTGAAGCGTACCCAGCCAACCGCATTCAGCATGTCTTGGGAAATATTTCAGAAACTGTTTAATAATAAGTACTTTCCGGAAAGTATTCGTCATATGAAGGAGGTGGAGTTTATCAGACTGGAGCAAAACAACATGACGGTGTCCCAGTACGAGATGAAGTTCGCTGAGTTATCCAGGTTTGCACCTCAGTTTGGTCGAAAATGAGGAACGAATGACGAGGATGTTTCTGAGAGGTCTAAAGCCCGAGATTCGGCAATATCTTATATCTCATAAATTTTCTTTATATTCAGATGTTGTAAACAGAGCACAATTATTAGAGTGAGATAATGAGTATGTGCAACCGATGGACCACAATCAGGGTTATACTGGTGGCAGCAGCCATCAGAGCAATGACAACCAGAAGGAAGGAAAGCATTCGGACAAAAGCAGTAACCACTCTGGTGGTAATCGTGGCCGTGATAATAGAAGGAGCGAGTCGGGATGAGATTTTAAGAGGAGAAGGTACACCGATGATAACGTGAAGACATCATCACAAACATCAACTGTTTTTAGGGGATGAGAATGAGCACTGGTCGTTTATTACAAATGCAAGAAAGAGGGACACATCAGCCCAAACTACCCACAACAATCCAAGGTAGTGTTATAATTGTGGAAAGGAATGTCATATAGCTAGAGATTGTCTAGTAGCAAAACCAAGTTCAACGGGGATGGTGACTCCAAAGGCTGTCCCGGACAAGTTAAAGTCGGTGGTTCCTTGAAGGGCATTTTGTAACACCCCCAAAATAGGTCCATTCCACCCAACCCATTCTGAGTCGCCAAATATATGGTACAAAAATAAATACAACTTCAGTAATACGACAACACATATACTGTGAGTTTGAATACAACTATTGTCTAATAGACAGTATAAAAACTCAAAAGGGGTTTTCATTACAATTATTGATACGCTATTTCACAGAATAGTGAGGACTATTAATGCAACCATCTGGACCGTCAATCCATTTCCCGACTAGTCCCAGCTATATTCTCATTTCCTGAAGAGAACAGTGAAAGAAAGGGTGAGCTCAACTAGCCCAGTAAGAAATATTATGACTAAGATAATATACAACAAATTATCATTAGTCTTCAACAGTATAACAACCGATAGAATATAATAGACAACAAGTTTTAAATCAACAACTGCAGCGGAATAAACAATCCATTAGAAGAGTCAAGTAAATTATAAAATCTACTATTTTCTATGATTTAAAAAGTTTTTCATAATCTTTATCGCTGAGACTCAGCTAAAAAAATAATCCACATCATTAAATCATCCCTGCACTACAGGCCAAGGATATTTTTTAGTATCACGACCACGAATTATCCATGCACTACGGGCCAAGGATATTCGTGTATTCATCAACGGTCCTGATCATGCCATAAAACAATTCATCGTTGCACTACGGCTAAAGAGAATCCCATAGCCATAATCATACCAAAAACTGTCCATCAATGCACTACGGGCCAATGAGGACTTTTACCACATTATTTGTAACATTACGATCATGATTATACCGAATAATCCATGGTCATAATCATACCAAGTCCATCTATGCACTACAGGCCACATATGACTTTCAACAGTTGGTCATGTTCATCTCAACACCTGTTCATCTTTGCACTACGGGCCAAAGATATTCATCAGGTAATCATTCATCTTTGCACTACAGGCCAAAGATATTCATCATTTAATCATTCATCTAGGAATGAGGATGATGAAAAACATTTTAGAGAACGAATCCAGTAAGATAAAAGATCAAATATTAAGGATTCGTATTACAGTTTATCCAAGTTCAATAATACTCCGAAATAACTAATTTTGAAGCAAAATTCAAAAATAATGATCAAAATATGGATACAATCAAAGATAGTAACCATAATAGACAACTTGGACAAAAAGAAGAAAATTTCATTTTTCGGTGAATAGTGTCGTATACGTGAATAGTAACCCCGACACAAAAAGTTCCAAATTTGATAAAAAGTTCATACCCGTATTTCGGCATAATGATAATGAAGAAAATATCATTTAAGAAGAAGATAATATCCCTTACGAATATTAAACGAAAATAATATTCCTTTCGAATATTGAATGAATATAATATTCCTTACGAATATTAAATGAAAATAATATTTCTTGCGAATATTGAACGAAATAATATTCATACGAATACGAAAAATAATATCTCTTCAGAATATGAAATAAATAATACCCCTTACCTCAAAAAGACAGTACTTCTGACTGAAATACTGGATATAATGCTGAAGGAAATTTGCACTGATGAATAGTAACTCACCAAGAATTTAAATACTCACAAAATACACTCGATAATCTAGAGAGAAAAAGAGAGAAAACTTATGAATTCTGGTGTGATTTTCAATTCTAACTTAGCCCTCTATTTATAGGAAAATGTTAGCACGCCAAAGCAGACTTGACCTGCTACCTGGTGGCTTTACCTGCTACTATTCCACCCACCAAAAATCAGTCATTTTTCCCAACAACCAAAAGTGGGGCCCACCCATTTCTAGAATTTTCTACCTAAATTATTTATAAACCTAATTTCCAAATCAGTCACCTCTTAAAATTCATAACAAATTATTCGTTCATTTTTAACGGTTCAAAATTTGTGAACATATACTCAACTTATATATGTATAACATATCCAAAAATCAAAATGATCCAACGGTCGGATTAAAAATTATAACTCACACAATAGAGATGTAAGAACACCGACTTGATCTTTTAATACCTCCAATCCGACAAAACACTGATAAAATACCTCAACATTAATTCCTTCATTTATAACCACATAAATAAATATATCATTTATATCCACATCAAATAAATATTTTATTATCATATAAATCAATAATTAATTATTCACAAATAATATTACAGAATCACAATTATGACAACCAGGCCATTCCCAGGAAAGAGGGAGCTTTCCGATAAGGAATATTCAGGGAATATTCATTCGACGGTGCAGCCATTTGTGGGCCCCATAACGGATAACGTTCGGATGAAGAAAACAACAAAATTGAATAACGGCGTAGTTGTTACCGTTAACACTGTTGGAATATCGGGTGGTTAAAATACAGTAATACGCGTGGTTGCACAGTAGCACACGATATTGCACGGTATTGTTGAATTATTGATTCTTACGTAAGAAGGCACTACTCAATAATTGTTACAGTAATTACTGTTCAATATTTTATTTTATTGATTCAATAATTGCTACGTTGATATTTTATATTATTGTTGCTCAATAATTTTCACTGCACATCATCTCCATTATCAGATCAATAATTCATATTATTTGGAATAATATTATTAGATAGCATTATTGGCAATGTCTAGAAAGTTCTGTCAAGGAGAGATTTGGTCACCTAATTGCGCGCCATTAAGGATAAATTCTTATTGGAAAGCCCCCTCTTTCCTGGGAACGGCCTGGTTGTCATAAATGTGATTCTGTAATATTATTTGTGAATAATTAATTATTGATTCATATGATAAAGAAATATTTATTTTTGTGGATATAAATGTTGGATATATCTATTTTATATGGATAAAAATGAAGGAATTAATGTTGAGGTATTTTATCAATATTTTATCGGAATGGAAGTATTAAAAATCATATGTTTGTGGATTTCGGGTATTTTCTGATTGGAATTTGAAAAACTTTCTTCTACAAAGTTGTAGAGAATTAAATTTCCTATAGAAACACCCAAGTTTCGAATTTTTTTGATAAAATGGCTATTTATTAGGAATTACTGAAGTTTCGAAAAATAAAATGATATTTATTAAATTGAGCGAGACCCACTATTATTTCAAGCATGTGGGCTGCCAAATTTTGGGTTCAAAAGAGGTGGACTGGTCTTGGTTGGTGGGAGTACGTAGAAATGATGAAAAAATAAAATAATATTTTATTATTTTAGTCTCCTATGGCGTTCTAGCATTTTCCTATAAATAGGCGCTTAGGTTAGAATTGAAAATCACACCAGAAATAAGTTTTCTTTCTCTCTATATTGTCGAGCGTATTTTAGTAAGTATTTTGATACTTTGAGAGTTGTTATTCAGTGCAAGTTTCTGTCAGCACTATATCCGAAATTCAGTCAGAAGTACAGTTATTTTAAGGTAAAGGATGTTATTTTCTTATGCCAAAATATTGGTATGAACTTTTTTTATCAAATTTAGAACTTTTTGTGTCAGGGTTACTATTCACGTATACGGCACTATTCACGTATACGACACTATTCATGAATACGGCACTATTTACCGATAAATGAAATTTTCTTCTTTTTATTCAAAATGTCTAATATGGTTACTATCTTTGATTGTATCTATGTTTTGATCTTTATTTTTGAATTTTGCTTCAAAATTGGTTATTATGAGGTATTATTGAACTTGGATAAACTGTGATACGAATCCCTAATATTTGTCCTTCTGTCTCACTAGATTCGTTTTTTTTAAATATTTTTCATCATCCTCAGTCCTAAATAATGATATTACTGAATATCTTTAGCATGTAGTGCAAAGATGAATGATTACCTAATGAATATCTTTGACCCGTAGTGCAAAGATGAACAGGTGTTGAAATGAACATGACCAACTGGTGATACAAATGAATATCTTTGGCCTGTAGTGCAAAGATGAATATTTGATTAAAGATGAATATTAATTGTTGTTACAGGGATAAAATATTGATGATGGACTTTTAAATCTTAGAAGATAGTTGAATTCTTTCTCTACTTGACTCTTCTAATGGATTATTGTTTCCGCTGCAGTTGTTGATCTAAAACTTGTTGTCTATTATATTTTATCAGATTTTTCCCTGTTGAAGACTAATGATAATTTGTTGTATATTATCTTAGTCATAATATTCTTTACTGGGCTATTTGAGCTCACCCTTTTCTTTTTTGTTCCATTTTCTTCTCAGGAGGTGAGAACATAGCAGGATCTAGTCGGGGTATGGAGTGATGGTTCTAGAAAGATGTTTTAGCAGTCCTCACTATTTCTGTAAAATAGTGTTTGAATGATTGTAATGAGAACTCCTTTTGAGTTTGTATACTCTCTAGTATACAATATTTGTATTCAAACTTACAGTGTAGGCGTTGTCGTATTCTACACGACAATTGTATTACTGAAGTTGTATTTATTTCTGTACCATGTATTTGACGACTTAGAATGGGTGTTGTATACCTGTTTTGGTGGCGTCACAGTTGGTATCAGAGCTTAGGGATTAGATCCCTGGCTGAGATGTGAAACAAGAACTAGGAGGGGAGAGACGGGGAATTCCTTCGCTATTATAACCTGACTAAGTTTATTTGGTATTTAATTGGTTGGTCAGAGTATAGGGATAATATGTTGCATGACAATTAACCCTTGTTTTATGGCAGTATTTAAGAATGGTAGCTGAGAACGTTAATAATGGAGTAAATCAGACCGTGGAGAAACCTTTGATCACCACCCTAGGGGAATGTGCAACAGGAAGGCAATATTCCTCCTGTAAACAACACTACCGAACAAATGATGAATGATGGGATGTTCAGAAGTTTTTTGCAGTTTATACAAAAACCAGACGAGGGAAACTCGTGCACAGAATACGGGTGAAAATGCTAGCAATGCGCGGCTTGTCACAGCCAAGCAGTTCAAAGAGTTTGGACCACCAGAATTTAAGGGAAAGCCGGATCCGATCATGGAGGAAATGTGGGTCAAGCAAATTACCAAGATATTCAATTTCTTGGGATGCACGGAGGAACAGAAGGTTCCATTCACCACCTTTATGTTCCGCGGTGAGGCAGACTACTGGTGGGAGTCTGTGAAGCGTACCCAGCCAACCGCACTCAGCATGTCTTGGGAAACATTTCAGAAACTGTTTAATGACAAGTACTTTCCGGAATGTATTCGTCATATGAAGGAGGTGGAGTTTATCAGACTGGAGCAAAACAACATGACGGTGTCCCAGTACGAGACGAAGTTCGCTGAGTTATCCAGGTTTGCACCTCATTTGGTCGAAAATGAGGAACGAATGACGAGGATGCTTCTGAGAGGTCTAAAGCCCGAGATTCGGCAATATCTTATATCTCATAAATTTTCTTTATATTCAGATGTTGTAAACATGGCACAATTATTAGAGTGAGATAATGAGTATGTGCAACCGAGGGACCACAATCAGGGTCATGCCGGTGGCGGCAGCCATCAGAGCAATGACAACCAGAAGGAAGGAAAGCATTCGGACAAAAGTGGTAACCACTCTGGTGGTAATCGTGGCCGTGATAATAGAAGGAGCGAGTCGGGAGGAGATTTTAAGAGGAGAAGGTACACCAATGATAACGTGAAGACGTCATCACAAACATCAACTGTTTTTAGGGGATGGAACGAGCACTGGTCGTTTATTACAAATGCGGGAAAGAGGGACACATCAGCCCAAATTGCCCACAACAATCCAAGGTGTGTTATAACTGTGGAAAGGAAGGTCATATAGCTAGAGATTGTCTAGTAGCAAAACCAAGTTCAACGGGGATGGTGACTCCAAAGGCTGTCCCAGACAAGTTAAAGTCAGTGGTTCATTTCTGGCAAGAATTAGACATGTTATTGGTGATTGGGCGCACTGACGAATCTTGACGTTAACATTGGTACTAGAAGGAGGGCACTTTGGTGCTAGTTAATTTTTCAATCACCCAAGAGTTTAATTGGAGTAATAGCAACAAGCAAGGCGAAAATAGTCTTAGGATGGGACAAATCAATATTTGATCCCTCTCAACTTAGAGGTTCATTCAAAGACAGGCTGGAGCCTTCCCCACACATCTCTGACAGGCTTGGCTCTCACGGCCACTCTGTTGGCCCATCAATGGTGAAGACGACATCAGTTAGGAGGCAGTTGTTCTCGGTCACACAAAAAATCGATGATAGTCCCCATTAGTCGAGCCAAAGACCAAAATTCAAAGCCAGACAATCGAGATGAAAGGGAGCTGATCTTGGCCAAGAAGATGCAGCAGGATAAAGATGCCATGGAGGCCCTACGCCTTCAGCAGATAGAGTTAGATGCCCATATGGCGTTACCGATGGGTGGGGAGGAGGCCTCTTCTAATCACCGTCGGCGTCAGGAAAACATCGACATGGAACAGATCCAGGGAATACAGTTCGGATGGTTCTCGACGTGAAAAGAGCAGGTAAAGGAGCCGTTATAGGGAGGGTAGAAACGAAGGACAAAGGAGGTCAGAACGAAGGCAGCGGGTGGCTTCTTTCGAACCATGAGCGGGATAAACACATGTCATGCATCCCCCCGATAGGAGGATTCGATCCAATTAAGAAAGTCTCGCACTTGGAGATTTACGATGGAACTGATGATCCCTATAACCACACCCAGGCGTACAATCGGCTGATGAAATATTATGACTATTCAGATGCGACCAAGTATCAGGTGTTCATCACAACCCTGAGGAAAGAAGCTAGATAGTGGATGACGTCACTTGCACCGAACTCAATCTCGTCATGGAAAGAACTTTGTGATAAATTTTATGGTCGATTCGGGAGCAACAAGAGGAAGGGTAAGTCGACCAATTCCCTGGTACAGATTAGGCAGTACTCTAACGAGACCCTTAGTTAGTATGTGAAGAGATTCCAAGAGGCGTTCGGAGTAGTGACATACTTGAATGGTCCTCAGGCCCTCAAATATTTCCAGATGGGATTGGACGTGGTGAGGTTAAGGAAGTTGGTAAAAGATATGGTGTTCAATGCCTGGAAGAATCTATCTAAAGCATATGATAGGGCGAAGAGTTTCATCACGATCGAGGAAGCTGTGGGGAGTTTGAAGTAAAATGCACCATCTTCGGAGAAGACTAGGGATCGGGAGAGGAATAACCATCTTAGATAATAACAACAACAAATCAAACAACCAAACGAAGAAGAACTTCAACAATAGGAGTTCGGGAGGAGGCCAACCACCCTTCCTAAATTGTGGAGTCAACAAAGTCTATAACCCACTCAATACAGATCGGGAAAATATATTGGAGGAGATAAGAGATAAGCTATACTTTGAACCCTGCCTAAATAATACCCGTCCGGAGAGAGAAAACCATAATAGATATTGTACTCCTTCTATCCCCTAAAGATGAGATAAAGTGCATAAAGTGAAGGGAAAATATGTCATTTAGTAGGGTCCATTAATATTAAAAGATAAAAGTATTCTTCACTTTATATAAACTTGTGGGGCTACTAAGGATAAATTTGAAATTTTTTTACTTTTTTTCCTCTGCTTTTACTTTTCTTAATATCTGTGCAAATTATATTTTGCTCATCCTTTTGGAGACAGAAGGAGTACTACTTAGTTATAAGATTTATTGTTTTCAAACTTTAAATGAGTCGTATCAATTTTAAATTTAAAAATATCTAAAATTAACTTTTAGAAAGTTAATGTTGATCTTATAATTCACATAATTTTATTATTACAATTTTATTAAGATATTAAGAAATCAAACAAATTTGTGAACATATCACCGATTTGATTTTATTAATATTAGTCGTGAATTTTATTATTACATAACTAAATTAAAGTAGTATATTTTCCTAAATAATAAATATAAATACACCAAATTCCATATATTCTAGAATATGAAGAAGTCTTGATCTTCGTAGCATTCTTGTATTGCATCAATCATAAAATACAAGTAGATGGTCTTTAAATTCTTATTTGCTTTCATTTTTCTTTCTTGTTACTGTTCAACTTACAAATTTCAACCCCTAAAACTTAACAAGGAAATTAAAAAGTAAATTTTAGCTTAATTTATACAGGAGGTGGCGGCAAGTCCAACAGGAGCCAAAATCCACAACAGTCATCTGAATTTAAGTCATCTTGAATGGCAAGGAAATGTAAGCCTCCACATGCCTTCTTTGCTGCTTCCCAAGCTTCAGCTTCACTTGTGCTTTCAGGGGTTTTCTTATAGGTGGCATAAACGTAGCGAGTAGAAATCCCAACTGATAAAATCAAGCTAGCCCGAGCTACATCAGCTTCAATTGAACAGACTTCTAAACCATTCATCCAAGCTGCAATCATTCAGTATATAATGAGATCTACTTGATTAGTTACATGAATGAACGATGCACAAAACTACTCAAGGCATAATCGGAATGAAGTATCATAATAGCGTATAGAAACAAAACCGAATAGAGGCATATTCCATTCAATAATCATCTTCATTTGTTATCAAAGCATCACCAATTCTTCCTAGTGAGGCCCAAACATCCCCCACCCCCACCCCTGGCATGTACCTCATTCATCGTTCTCCCTGACCAATTATGATATATGACTGATGTTGAAAGCTTAAGCACGGGGTCATGGAAAAGTCCAAATATAGTGTGTATGACTAGGTATGTGGCATCTATGCAAGACCTGGGCAGCCCCATTGTTACCAAGAAAATATATTTATCTAGAAAAGCCCGTGTGGTGGTAGTGTTTCGTCAAGTAACATAGGTTTCAGTATTCAGTCTTGCCAGGGAGACCACAAAGGCCAGTTTGGAGCTTATTGGGAACTGCAAAAGTTGGATTTTGACTTCCATAGCCTCCATCCTGCTGTTTTAATCCACCAACACCCTTTGGGAGTTCTAGGTTAGCAAGCAGTTAGGCACCGTAACAAGGATTCCGGTTCATGCCGCATCGCCAATTTCAAACTAGTTTTAAATCAATAGATGAAAAAATATTTGATTACATATTTGTTCAATTTATAGCAAAACAGCAAACTAACTAGCAATGTTGAAATATGACTAACATAGTGGACTTCCTTCCCATGCAAAAGGAAGAAGTCATATCATAATGTGTTTAAACATTTTCTCGAGAATTATTGTGTACATATAATGCTCAAGTTGACATCTTTTAGTTGATTAAAATTTATGTGATCAGTTTAACACCCCCCCCCCCCCCCAACACACACACACACAGCAAATAAAGAAAAATGAATCTGGATTAGTTGACATTGGAATGAAAACTAAAAACACACAGCAGTACAAACCTGCTAATGGTTTAGCACGTGAAGATGAGACAGCCAATCCAGGAACCAATGTCTTCTCATCAATTTCAATCCCCAATAGATCCAAATCCAGACTTGCTCCAAAGGAAAATGTTGTCTCTAAGGATGAAACCTCCTTCTTAACATCTGAAAATGTATACTGTGATGAATTCATCTTGAGACAAAACTCAAAAGTTAATTCATAATATCAACGTTCACAAAATGGTTAAAAGATGGTTGAAAATAAGTTGGATTGAAAATATGTGATAAAGATATAAGTCAGTTGATAATCACTTTCACAACGAATCTGAAAGGTTTGAGTTTCCTATTTCAACTTGCACTTTTTACATTAGATACGAGAATTTCGGTTGGCGAGTAAAGCTAACAGATAAAACAATAATGATCGAGTTGTCAATTGTCCTAAAAAGCTTAATAGCTATAGAATGAATCTGACAATATATATATATATATATATATATATATATATATATATATATATATATATAATGCTATATATATAATGCTTTAACACTCCCTCACGTATGCAAAGCCTTAATGCTCAAGAGGCAAAATATCCTTTATATGAACTCCTACACAACCCTAACCCGAATATTACTTCTCACTTATTACATAATAATATCCCCAAATGTCCTAATATTACTGCATTACCCTAACATTAGTAATACTACTAAATCATTCCATGCCTATGACTTGCTTTATCCAGTGTAACACTAACACATCCCTAATGTTTGGTTGACTTGAACAAAACATGTGCACACCTTAAATTATTTAATGTGGAGTGCGTTTGACATTGAGACCAAGCACCAAGATGAAATTCCCTTTCTTAAATGTTTAAAGCATCCAAACAAAAACCAACGACTACGGTAGGATTAGCTCATAGTGCTTATATATAAGACTGCTAGACTAAAATTGTCCAATGTGGGAAATCTTATTCTCAAATAACACATGATAATTTTTACATTAATATGACTGCACAGAAATATAGTAGATATACTTATCATTGAAATTTTTATTTAAGTATACCTGAAAAGGGTAACTGGACAAAAGCCCATTTTTCTCCAAACAAATTATCTGGAAGATTCATTGGGAATGGGTTATCTAGCGCAAGAAGTGGTTTAGATCCTTTCTGAAAACCAGGATGTCGCATATATACATTTTCATACCGATCTTCCAGCCAAAGAAGTAGTGATAGACACTGAAATATCATAAAGCAATTGACAGGAGATATAGATATGGAAAATTATACATCCAGTATGTAGGAGCATATGTAGAAGCACAAGTATGCAATTTCGGGCTATCAATAGTAGTTCTATCTTCATATTTGACTTTTGGTGCTATTCATAGCTAACAAAAACACATTGATAATACAGAAATATCAGAAAGAAATTTACAAGAAAATATAAATATGGGAAATATACATTCAGTTTGTAGTAGCTTATGCAGAAGCAAAATTGCATTTTTGGGGTATACAATATTCACAACACTTCTGGTCATTCGCATCAAGTAAAGGAGTTCATAAGGAAACCTCCCCAGTAATTTTCTTAGCAAGCAATTTAAAGATATATTCTGATTAACTGAGTCAACAGGTGGTAAAATACCTCCCCCCCCCCCCCCCGGAACATGCACGCGGAAGGAGATAATAGCATCCACAAAAATCATGCTAAACTGATAAATTACAAGATGTGAGTGCCTTCACGTACTGCAAAACAAGAAAATTAGTCTTTAACATCTTCCAAAAAACAACCTAACCAGCACGGATGCCCACCTTTCACACCTAAATTTAAACTCTCTATTAAATATTTCCGCAGCCAGTTATAAAACAAAACACAAAGGAACAGAGCCAATATTTTCACTTCCAGGCACAGACATAAATAAAACATGCTCTCTCCTTTTGAGCTTTCCCAAAGAATCTTTCAACTTCGTGAACCTTATAGCTAGAAATATAGGCCTCACGGCAGCGCTACGAAGTAATAAGTGGGTACACTAGAAACAGTACTCTTGGTTAAACTAAATCTTATAGACTTATACGGTTATACAGATGTTGATGTTTACAATTAGGTAAACTACTCTTGAAATGCTCAAGAACCCAAGCCTAGATATTTGGTACCAAAGAGTTCAACATACAACCAAGAGAACGTGCAAGGTCTTGATCATTCACCCACCTCTCTTATCAACATTATCTTATTTCCTGTCTAAATTCAGCTTTATCGGTTTATTCCAGAACAAGTGTTTGAAAGAACAAAAGAACCAAGCAAGACACCTCTATTAATCCCATTCACTCCACAAAAAAACGGCAAAACTAATGATTTAGCCACCAAAGTTGACACGTTTTATTGAATACCTGATTGAACTTTTAATTTTTTAAATTAACTCACTGAACTAATTTTTATTTTCAAATTGGGTCATTCCGTTAAAAAAAGTTGACAGACGTTAATTTTTTATCTACGTGGCGCTGACGTGGACGTAAAAAAAAGAAAAAAGAAAATGACATGGAAATTCCACTTGAGTGTCCTCTTGCTGCAGAAGGGTAAATCCGTCATTATAGATAAAATATCTCTCCACTCCCATTCTCATCTATACTATGCTCTCCCTCTTCTTCAGCTCCGGCGCTAATGTTGTTCAAGGCATCAGTATCCATAAGCTCAGTACTAAACTCGTTGACGTCTTCGTCGGTGGCGGTGCCGGATTCTGGATGGAGACAACAAGTCCTAATGCCAGAGTAGTTGTCGCCGTCACGGCCATCGTCGGAATCACCATATCCGCCGCTGTATTCTACAGTAGTAGGTAAAATTAAAGTAGTAGAAGCAAGACATCAATTATTGACCCTAGAATCTGATAGGTTTATTCATAGTAAAAAAACAGTAATTGTA
Source organism: Panax japonicus (assembly GCA_020205505.1). Classification (NCBI taxonomy): domain Eukaryota; kingdom Viridiplantae; phylum Streptophyta; class Magnoliopsida; order Apiales; family Araliaceae; genus Panax; species Panax japonicus. The sequence goes on along the minus strand of CM035096.1, from coordinate 84,358,763 downwards.
GATAAATGAAAGGTCTCCGGCGAAGTCAAACTTCGTCGTCATCGTCCTCGAAATCATCTTCACCTTCGTCGTCGAAATCATTTTCACCATCGTCATCGTCGTGGATTCATTTGAGATCAGTTTTTTTTTAGTTGCCTCATCCTCACCAGCATCATTTTCTTCTTCTGATCGGTGAGTTTCTCTGTAGAATCTTTCTCTTTCTTTCCATTTACTCATAAAATGAAATGAATAATTGATTCTCATTTGCAAAAAGTTGTTTTTATTTTCCATCTCATTTTCTTTTTTTTCCTTTTTCTTTACGTCCACGTCAGCGCCACGTAGATAAAAAATTAACGTCTGTCAACTATTTTTAACAGAATGACCCAATTTGAAAATAAAAATTAATTCAATGAGTTAATTTGAAAAATTAAAAGTTCAATCAGGTATTCAATAAAACGTGCCAAACTTCGGTGGCTAAATCATTAGTTTTGCCCACAAAAAACTAAGTACGTCCACAAATAACGATGAGAGACACCCACATCAGCACCTTGTTACAATAAGCATGCTTCATGAGTGTTGTTTAGTATATTCATCAGCACATTACCACATTCTTATATATAACTGCAGGAGTTATCTTAAAAAGTCATAAAGGCTGAATCTTTAATTATCAAGAAAATGTACTAAAGTCCTAACCCCATATTGGAAAATTTATACTCTGATGGTATGCTTTGTACAAACATGGCGAACAAATTCAAGATTATTTCAGGTGTTAGCAGAACATAACAGATACGAACCCGTTTACTCGCAACTGGCTTTATAGCGAGCTCTTTGCATGCTTTTGTAATAATTGTCTGCATTTGCGACCTACAAGCCATTAAAAACATCAATTTTATATATTATACAAAACACAACACCAAAAAAACAGAGATTAAGTTTCATACACTAACATGTTACTCTAAACACGAGTGGTCTTAGAATTATGACACATTATTAATGAAATAATTATGTTGAACAAAATACTTATTTTCATGACGTGTCTGTTAGTTCCGAATATTTAGCTATTTCAGTTTGTTAATAAGTCCTATTCTTCAGGTCTAGTGGTTAGTGTGGTTAGTGCTTTGATGAATTCCTCTTAGTTTGTTACCACGTTCTAGGATGTTGTAAACGTGGGTTGTGGGTTGTTATTTCAATTTTATGTCTTTGTAAAAGGCTATATATATGCCTGCAGTTTGTTATCAATATATTATCTTTGAGTGCTATATTTCTTCTGAGTGATCTTAACATTTGGTATCAGAGCTCCATCACAGGGGCCTGATTGTGAGTGTGTGGAAAGAAACTGCAGTTTTCTTTCAGAGTAAGGGAGTCAAACACAATGGCGGAAAACAATAGTAGTGTTTTTGTGCAGCCGTCCATTCCCAAATTTGACGGACATTACGATCACTGGGCAATGTTGATGGAGAACTTTCTTCGTTCCAAGGAATATTGGGATCTCATAGAGAATGGGATTTCAGGAGTGGTGACACAAGGAGTCGAGGACCAGGCAAAAGCACAACACAAAGTGATCGAGGGGCAGAAGCTGAAGGATTTAAAGGCAAAGAACTACCTTTTTCAAGCTATAGACCGAAATATCTTGGAGACTATACTTGACAAAGACACATCAAAGGGTATTTGGGACTCAATCCAAGGCTCTACCAAGGTGAAGAGGGCACAGTTGCAGGCACTTCGGAGGGACTTTGAGATTCTCCACATGAAGGAGGGTGAGACTGTTGATAACTTCTTTGCTCGTACTCTCACTATAGCCAACAAAATGAAGGCTCATGGTGAGACAGTGAGCCAAACCATTATCAATGAGAAAGTTTTGAGGTCCATGACCTCAAAATTTGATTATGCGGTTTGCTCAATTGAAGAATCCAATAATTTAAACACAATGACCATTGACGAGTTGCAGAGCAGTTTGTTAGTCCATGAACAAAGAATGAATGGCCATCGTGGAGAGGAGCAGGCTCTCAAGGTGACTCATGAAGACAACAGTAGCAAAGGAAGAGGTCGAGGGGTGTTCAGAGGAAGAGGAAGAGGTCGTGGCAGACAACCTTTCAACAAGACTACTATCGAGTGCTTTAAGATGTCACAGATTAGGACACTTCCAGTATGAGTGTCCTAGTGAAGAGAATGGAGCCAACTATGTTGAGCTAGACGAAGGAGAAGAGCTGCTATTAATGTCCTATGTAGAGCTTAATCATGCTCAGAGAGAAGCGGCCTGGTTCCTCGATTCAGGATGTAGTAATCATACGAGTGGGGATAAAGAATGGTTTTCGGATTAGGATGTTCAATTTAAGCAAACTGTGAAACTAGGCAACAACTCAAGGATGGCAGTTATGGGGAAAGGCAACATTCAAATGCAAGTGAATGGTTTCACTCAGGTGATCTCTGAGGTTTACTACATTCCTGAGTTGAAAAATAACTTGTTAAGTATGGGGTAGCTTCAAGAAAAAGGTGTAGCAATTCTGATTCAACAGGGGAAGTGCAAAGTTTTTCATCCTAGTAAGGGTTTAATTATTCAGTCCGAGATGAGCGCAAACAGGATGTTTGTTGTACTTGCAGCAATGATGCCTAAAGCTATTAACTATTTTCAAGCTGTGACAGAAGATGAGAGTTATTTGTGGCACTGCAGATTCGGACACTTGAGCTTCAAAGGGTTGAGAACCCTTCAATACAAAAAGATGGTCAGTGGTTTGCCTTCAATTAAAACACCTGCAAAGTTATGCACAACGTGTTTGGTTGGAAAACAGCACAAGGAATCCATTCCAAAAAGAAGTCTTTGGAGGGCGTCACAGAAGCTGGAGCTGGTGCATGCCGATATATGTGGTCCTGTAACGCCTGCATCAAACAGCAACAAGAGGTATTTCTTGAGTTTTATCGATGATTTTAGTCGTAAGACTTGGATTTACTTCTTGCATGAAAAATCAGAGACTTTTACCATGTTTAGAAGTTATAAGGCTTATGCTGAAAAGCAAGCAGGTACTTACCTTAAATGTCTAAGGACTGATAGAGGTGGTGAGTTTACCTCAAATGAGTTTGGGGAGTTTTGCAAGGCTAATGGCATAACCAGGCAATTAACCACAGCCTATACTCCTCAGCAAAACGGAGTTGCTGAGAGGAAGAATAGGACTGTGATGAATTTGGTACGTTGTATGCTCACTGAGAAGCAGGTTCCAAAGGTTTTCTGGCCAGAAGCTGTGAGATGGTGTGTGCATGTCTTCAACAGGTGTCCTACTTTAGCCATGCAAAACAGAACTCCAGAGGAAGCATAGAGTGGTATAAAGCCTACAGTAGAATATTTCAGGGTTTTTGGGTGCTTGGCTCATGTGCACGTACCAGACCAGAAAAGAATCAAGTTAGATGACAAAAGCCTTCGATGTGTTTTATTGGGAGTAAATGATGAATCGAAAGCTTATAGATTGTTTGATCCGGTTTCTAAGAAAATAATTGTTAGTAGGGATGTTGTTTTTGAGGAGAATGAGGGATGGAATTGGAACATGAGCAGTGAAGAAATGGTTTCGGATGTGTTAGAGAGGGGTGATAGTGAAGAAGAGAGAGATGCTACCGAAAATGAAGAGGAATTTGGGGCAGAGGCTAACGAAAATGAAGAAGCAGGTTCAAATGGCACAAATGGAGTTGGTTCAAGTAGCACTAGCTCACCTTCCAGTGAGTCACATGATGAGAACTCCCCGGGTTCAGTTCAAGGGAGGGCAAGACGAGTTCCACGTTGGATGCAAGACTATGAAACCGGAGAAGGTTTGTCAGAAGAAGAAGACTTGAGTGCCACGGCAGTTCTCACAGAAGTTGATCCCATTACTTTCGAGGAAGCTGTGAAGGGCAAGAAATGGAGAGATGCCATGAATGCAAAGATTGAGGCCATTGAACGTAATAAAACATGGGACCTGACTATTCTACCTGAAGGAGTGAAGACTATTGGAGTTAAATGGGTTTTTAAAACAAAACTAAATGAAAATGGTGAGATAGACAAGTACAAGGCTAGAATTGTGGCAAAGGGATATGCACAACAATATGGGGTTGATTACACAGAAGTTTATGCTCCAGTTGCAAGACTAGATACCATACGTTTAGTAATTGCGAAGGTTGGAATATTTATCAGCTTGATGTAAAAAGCGCATTTTTGCATGGTGAGCTTAGTGAGGAAGTGTATGTCCAACAGCCTCAGGGATATGAGCAGAAGGGCGAGGAACACAAGGTTTATAAGTTGAATAAAGCGTTGTATGGCCTTAAACAAGCCCCGCGAGCTTGGTACAGTAAAATTGAAGGCTATTTTGCTAAAGAGGGCTTCGAAAAATGCCATTATGAACACACCCTATTCACAAAGTCGAAGGAAGGAGGTAAGCTCTTAATTGTCAGTCTTTATGTTGATGATTTAATTTTTACTGGGAATGACAAGAGCATGTGTGAAGAGTTTAAGAAGTCAATGATGTTAGAATTTGACATGTCTGACTTGGGAAAAATGAGATATTTTCTGGGGATTGAAGTACTACAACATTCTGATGGGATTTATGTGTGTCAAAGGAAATATGCTCATGAAGTTTTAGAAAGATTTGGCATGGACAGAAGCAATTTGGTGAAGAACCCCATAGTTCCAAGTTGCAGACTGTCAAAGGAGGAGGGAGCTAAGGTTGATGCAAGTTTGTTCAAGCAGGTGGTTGGCAGTCTCATGTACTTAACTGCAACCAGACCTGATTTGATGTATGGTGTGAGTCTTATCAGCAGGTTCATGTCATGTCCTACAGAGCAACATTGGTCGGCAGCAAAGAGGTTGCTAAGATATTTGAAAGGAACGACTGATCTGGGAATTTTCTACAAGAAAGGAGACTGTAAGCAATTAACAGCTTATTCAGATAGTGATTTTGCTGGAGATCTAGATGATCAGAAGAGTACAACGAGGTGTGTATTCATGTTTAATTCTGTAGCGGTGTCGTGGTCATCCAAAAAACAGCCTGTGGTTAGCTTATCCACCACTGAAGCCGAATACATTGCAGCTGCCTCATGTGCTTGTCAGTGTGTTTGGTTAAGAAGAGTTTTAACAGAGCTTGGTTACATGCAGGAGGAATGTACTACAAGTTTGAGTGATAACAGTTCAACTATAAAACTTTCCAAGAATCATGTTCTTCACGGAAGAAGCAAGCACATTGACATCAGGTTTCATTTTCTTCGTGAACTGGTAAGAGATGGTGTGGTAGATTTAAGACATTGTACTACTCAAGATCAGATAGCTGACATTATGACAAAGCCACTCAGGTTGGAGGTATTTTTGAAACTTCGTAGTTTGCTGGGCATGTGTGAAGTTCCTAATATAAACTGAATGCATTCTGCATACAGTTTAAGGGAGGGAATGTTAGTTCCGAATATTTAGCTATTTCAGTTTGTTAATAAGTCCTATTCTTCAGGTCTAGTGGTTAGTGTGGTTAGTGCTTTGATGAATTCCTCTTAGTTTGTTACCACGTTCTAGGATGTTGTAAACGTGGGTTGTGGGTTGTTATTTCAATTTTATGTCTTTGTAAAAGGCTATATATATGCCTGCAGTTTGTTATCAATATATTATCTTTGAGTGCTATATTTCTTCTGAGTGATCTTAACAGCGTCATGATCTTTAATACCGCTCATTACAGTATCAAATTTTAACTCAACAAAAAAACAGCAACACTTAATTAATCACCTAAATAATAATAAAAACTACCAATAAATTCACCTGAAGAATCGAATTTTATCAGGCAAAGGCACATCCAGCTCATCACAAACCGATTCAATTGCATCCTTTAAAGTGACACTATTAATAACATTGTTGGGAAAATACTTCGTATACTGAAGAGACAGAGAATTATCACAAACTACAAGCTCCCAAATCTTCTTCCCTCTAATATCAAGAATGGGTCTAGAACAGAAATCCAATTCCCACTCTGAAATGCTCTCTGGGTCAATTTCCGGGTCCAAATAGCTCAATTCTGCAGTTGGGTCATCAAGTATTTCCTCATCAATTGTTTCAGCTTCCAACGGCAATGCAACTGAGCTCTCGGATACTGAATCGGGTCGAAATTGGCGGGTTTTTCTGGGTTGTTTGGTAGATGTGGATATTAGAGGGGAGAATTGAAATGGGATTTTTATGGATTTTGAGAATGAAGAAGAAAAGTGGGAGACGGGTTTGTGAGATTGAACAGGTGGGTGTCTAATTCTTGTTGGATTGAAGCTCAGACTCGCCATAGAAATTCTTTCTCTCCCTCTCTGATAATAAGTTGAGAATAACTAAAATACCGCTATGAAGATTTTGGGTAGAGTATCCACCACATGTATATATATCCGTTAATGATGATAGAGCAAGGGGTGTATTCCATTAATATTTTTAAATATTTTTAAAGATTTTAAAAGTTTAGTTGTATTCAATTAAAACATTTAAAAAATTTATAAAAGTTTATTAATATTCAATTACAACTTTTTTAATGTCTTTAAAAGTTAGGTGGTATTGAATTAAGATTTTTACAAAGTCTATAAAAGTATTTTAGTATTCAAAAAGTCATAGATTTTTTAAATTTATATCAAATGGTATAGTTTGATAAACTTTAAAATAAGAATTATAACTATCAATCCATATCCAAAGTCTGACATCATCTCTAAAGACTTCTAAATATTAAACACAAAAGTAGAAATTCGGATCGTCAGTAAAGAGAGAACCAAGAAAATCGCGATGTAATACTCAGGAAAAAATAATAAAAAAGAAATGAAATAAAATAAAATTTATATTTATATTTTAAATAATTTAATTGGACTTTGTCTTTTATTGGGTCAAACTAGTTATTTATTTTATATGGGCTAATAAGTATTAATATGCGAAGGATAAATTAATTTGGTAAAATTTTAGCCTTAAAACTAATTAGATTTAATTTATATGTGGATAAAATTAAATCATATTATAATTAAGAGAATTAACAAGAAATATTAATAAGTAAACAAATAACTAAATACCTAATTTGTCTCGCGGTACGTGTAATCGAGAAAAGAGAAAAAAGTCACAGTAAATTGGTAAGGGAGAAAGCGACAGTTCGAAAGCTTCAATACAAAGACCAAAGAAATTTGTTTAATAAATGTGAGATAAAATCATGAAACTCTCATATCAATTGTGAAGATTATGTATGTATATATGTTTAAAGCTTTTATCTTATTAATAATTATACTACATGATTTGATAAAAGGAGGGATTATATATATATATATATATATATAGTAGTAAAGCAATCAATGTGGTATTGATCTCATACGCTCACACAAGAGTGGATTTCGATTTTTGCAAAGGAAAAAAAAGTGAAATCATGGAGCCAATAATTGATTGATCAGAAGATTATACATTACTCATTCTGAATCGCTAAATACATATATGGTACACAATTCAAATACAAACTTAATTTATTCAATTGTTAAGTGTCGTACAGAATACGACAAAAACATAGGTGCGAATTTTAATACAAATATTGTCTCTCCTAGACAATATTCAATCTCAAATAAGTTCTCATTATAATTATTATCACACTATTTTTATAGAATAGTGAGTACTACTATAACAACCATCTTGGACCATCACTCATTCCCTGACTAGTCTCAGCTATATTCTCATTTTCTGAAGAGAACAATAAAAGAAAATGGTGAGCTCAACTACCCAAGTAAAGAATATTATGACTAAGATAATGTTGTTAGAGTTTATGCCCTAGAGGCCAATTATTTGATATAATTGCTTAACGTTTTGATATTATATTTAATTGAATAAATATATGATTTTATTATGGTTTTATTTACTGTGTAATATAATTGTTAACATAATAAAATTCCTTAGAATAGTGATTCAAATTATATAGTTTCAAGTATGTGACTTGAACATGAGATTATATATTACCATTAGTATCAGTGTTCTTAAATGTCCCTAGTCGAGTATCATTATTGATGGGACAACAATGATGCATTATATTGAGACTAGTATGTGAATTGACTGATGACCAAATCTCATTGGTCATAAATATATGAGATATTAAGTCAATGCATAGGTACATGTTAGAGAACGATGTACTGGACAGACCCACCATGAGAATTCTATATGGAGCATTATGCGAAGTGTCATTAGCAATTCTCATAGTGACAATGATGTAATGGTCTTTCGACCTGAAATCGTTATATTACTACACGAGAATTTATGTACTTTGATATCATCAAATGTCACCTTTAATAGGGTGGACTATAAAGGTGATTATTGGATTCATCATTAATCGTGTGAGAAATATGAGTGATCTAGATGGAATTTAACCATCCTATATATTACGGGTGATATCCATAGGCCTCTTGATTGAGTAGGACTATGAAATGCATGGCCATGCTCAAATAGTGATTTGTTTCATATAGTCTACTCATTAATCAAGAAAACTCAGATTAAATTATAAAAAGTATGACACATTCCATGACTCGAGTTTAATCTAGGATATTAAGGTTAAAAGGATTAAATTACATTGAAACATTGGTCACGAAAAGGTTGCATCGAATCATCGATCTTATTATCACTTGGGTAGCAGTGATGCATTACTAGATGCCGCTCATTGTTTATAATTTTATAATATGATTTTAAAATTATTGCCAACGTAATAATAACCTATAGGGTCACACACATAGAACGTTATTTAAAAGGGAGTTAATTTAAATTTTAAGGATTTAAATATATTAATATGATTAATAGTATTTAAATCACGAATTTAAATTAAAAGGATAATTTGTATATATGTATATTAATTAAGTAAGACTTAATTAAGAGATATATATATATATATATATATATTCGAATTTTATGAAATTAGGTTTTGATTTGATTAATTCCTTTTAACTACTATATATATGATATATAGCAGCTACTTAGGGACATATCATATTTAAAAAATCCTAGCCGCTCTTAGAGAGAGACTACAGAGAAAACAGTTTCAGAAAATCCATTTCTTTTGGTGGCTAGTACCGTAAGTCCTTCTTATTGCAGAATCGTTCGACGGTTCGTGCGGCGTTCGTGTGGATACCATAGAGGCGCAATCGGTTTGTATTGTGTTGGAGATTCTAGGCGCAGTCGGTTTCAGATTCTCATTTTTTTCATATCTGGTATAATCTCTAAACCTCTGAATTAATTGATTTTTCGCATGGATCCTGTTTTAGGGTTTCGGAAATTGCTTTAAAATTTTAATTTTCGGCTGTGCGTTTCTGTGCCGAAGCCCTACAAATGCAAAATAAATTATGGTTAGGCTTCAACAGTGTTAAACTGATAGAATATAATAAACAACAAGAAGAGAACTTGCACTATTTTCTACACTCAAAGCTTCCTTAAACTCTAAAGAAATACGCTCAATATTATATAAGAAGAATTCTCTGATTCTGGTGAGATTTTCATTTCTAAACTGAGCATCCTATTTATAGGAGAAATGACATGATACTATTTGAATTTTAGAAATCACGGACCAATAGTGAAACCATCACGGGCAAATTCAAATCCGTCTGGATTTTTTTTTCTGATTTACTATGCTGCACTATGCAGCACTATACAACACTATGCAGATAATAAAATAAAATATATTCTATTTTACATAAAAAACAAAACTTATATAATACATATATATATATATATATATATATATATAAAATAACCAATTCCCCCTACCCATTCCCCACCCACCCACCCACCCATCCCCTCCACTTATATATATATATATATATATATATATATATATAACAAAATTGAGATAACTTTCTACCGACAGTTTTAAAAAATGTCCATGCAATAAGTCAAAATTACAACAAATACACCATAAAAATCTTCTCTTTTTATCTCAATTCATTTGGCTTCACAAAACACATTTTAACAATATTTATTCATCATTAATATCATAATTTGCAATATTAACAACCACATCATATCCAGGAAAGAGGAGACTTTTCGATAAGGATTTATCCTTATTGGCGCGTAATTAGGTGACCAAACCTGTGTCGCCCCCAAAATAGGTATACAACACCCATTCCGAGTCGCCAAATACATGGTACAGAAATAACTACAACTTTATTAATACAATTTTCGTGCAAAATACGACATCACTTAAACTGTGAGTTTAAATACAAATATTGTCATCTAGACAATATCCACACTCAAATAAGTCCTCATTACAATTATTGATACACTATTTTATAAAATAGTGAGAACTACTAAAACAACTTCTAGAACCATCATTCCGGATTCTAGGAGTGGAACAACTTCTAGAACCATCATTCCCGGTTCATCATTTACCTTTTTAAGATTAAGATGAGTTTGTTTCTTTTACTTCAAACTAGCTAGTTTGCAAAATCACACCCCCAAATTGTAATTAATCTTATACCTAAAATTTGAAAAGATTTATCATCGTCAGTCAACACATTAAGAAAAAAAATTCTCAAGGTAATATATCACATACAAGAGATGATAATATAATTCTCCCACAAATAAAAATATATCAATACTTGTTGGATAAATTAGCAGAATTAACAAGACAATTGCCAAATAAAACTAGAACAACTTAGCTGAAAACTGAAGAAAGCCGAGGTGTAGCAAAGCTACTGTCCTAAAAAGTGATTCCGCCCTCACTGGTTATAACCTTCGGTACAGATGAGCTCCAATGGCGTTCACCCTCCAGGATTAAACGGCGAAGCCTCAATTGCGTGTACTCGTAGAAGAAGGCTGTGGACTTGTCTTTTGTGGATTGTCCTAATTCAGAGTATAATAACAAAGTATGTAAATAAAAGAAGAAGAAACTGTATACTTTGGTATTATTGTGTGTCTTATTATGAAGAACAACAACTGATATTTATAAGGAGAAGAAAAACGCTGGTACAAGAATGTTGAGGAAGAAAAACGGTAAAGAGACCGTTTGGGAAATAAACGTTGGACCATAAAGAACGTGAGCGTTGGACATTTATGCTAATGAACGTTGGGAAAGACAAATAACGCTCAGAAACGACTAGGGTAATTAGAGTTAGGCTTGGCATAAAAAGATTAGGGATTTAAGCAAAACAGTGGGCTACCTGGGTGCACCCGCAAGGCATGTTTGCTCGGATCGGCACCCCCCATGTGCGGGCGTATCGCGCACACACACGCACTAAGGTTTTCTGGCTAAAAGTCCGAGAACCAAGCTTGGCCTCGCCCAATTCCTTAGTCGCCCTCATGTGCGCGAGCCCATCCCTTTTCCACAACCAAGTTACTAAGCCCAGAACAACAAGTGATAATTAATATGTACCATGAGAGTTCCAAAAATAGCCAATGTGGGACATTAACAAAACTATGAATTTTGGAGCATCACACCAACAATCCCCCACATGGTCCAAAATTATCATAGAGATAGGAAAAATTAAAAAGAAGTAAGAAGGGAAATGGTTTTTAGATACATAAAGTCGATACCTTGTGGGTTTGAATCGACACTTAGTGGAACAAGCTCATTATTATAGATTATAGGTGAAATATATTCTTGAACCCATTATCTATGATACAATTAATTGAACTTGCACACATATCTAAAAACCTGAATCCACACAAGTCCACGGTTGGGCGCGTTCTAGGCCATGCGCCATATCCCAGATTTTCATAAAGGCTCTAGAGAGTTTGCCAAAGACTCTCATAGGAAGCGGCCTACACTTCCACCTTTATATAGGTGAACCCATCAAGTGTATACTGACATACACTACCCTTTAGGGCAATGAGTTTCATTAAGAATCTAAATGATTCATCCTATCACAATTTGCCAGTAATCACCACATACACACATGGAGAGATATAAATAATTGTAGTGCTTTAATTAAATAATTACATGACTTGTTATTACCCATTGAACCCAATTCATGGGATCTCCAATCACATGAGTTGGGTTTCCATCACATATTATTTACTCAAAATATTGGCAATAGTCTCATCCCTCTGGATGCTTCTTGGACTACCTTTTTACTCAATCCCTTAGTAAGCGGATCCGCTAGGTTCTTTTCAGACCTTACAAATTCCATGGAAATAACCCCGTTACTGATCAGTGCTCGTACAATATTATGCCTCAAGCGAATATATCTCTGTTTTCTATTATAAACATGGTTCATTGCCCTGCCAATAGCTGCTTGAGAATCACAATGCAGAGAAATAGAAGGAATTAGCTTATACCATAATGGTATATCAGCCAATAAATTCCTTATCTACTCTGCTTCTGTACCTGCCAATTCTAAAGTAATAAATTTAGATTTTATAGTAGATCTAGCAGTACAAGTTTGTTTAGCAGATTTCCAAGAAACAGCTCCTCCACCTAAAGTAAACACATAACCACTAGTGGAGTTTGTTTCATCATTATCAGATACCCAATTAGCATCACAATATCCTTCTAAAACACTAGGATGACCAGTAAAATGTATACATACATTAACTGTTCTTTTAAATACCTCATTAGTCGTGACAATGCATTCCAATGTTCTTGTGAAGGATTATGTGTATATCTGCTAAGTCTACTAATGGCATATGCAATATCAGGTCGAGTACAGTTCATTAAATACATTACACTACCAATGATTCTAGCGTATTCTATTTGTGCAATACCATTCCCTTTATTTTTCTTTAAATGCACACTAGAGTCATAAGGTGTTCCTAATAACTCTTCATTAAAGAAATTAAATTTCTTAAGAATATTTTACACATAATGAGACTGTGATAAAACTAAAACACTTGCATGTTTATTTATTTTAATGCTAAGAATCAAATCAGCTTCTCTTAAATCTTTCATGTCAAATTTAGAAGATAAAAAGTCTTTAGTAGTTTTCACAACTTTCTCATCAGTACCAAATATTAGCAAATCATCCACATATAAACAAATAATCACACCACAACTTCCATTGAATCTACTATAAACACAACTATCAGATTCATTTGTCACAAAATTATTAGACAAGAGAGTTTTATTAAATTTATCATTCCATTGTTTTGGTGCTTGTTTTAAACCATACAAAGATTTTACAAGTCTACACACTTTTTGTTCTTCACCTGGAACAACAAACCCTTCAGGTTGACACATATATATTTCTTCATTTAACTCTCCATTCAAAAAAGCAGTTTTAACGTCCATTTGGTGGATTATCAATTTATGAATAGAAGCCAAAGCAATTAAAATTCTTATAGTTGCTAATTTAGTTATTGGTGAGTAAGTGTCAAAATAATCAAAACATTCCTTTTGAGTAAACCCTTTTGCTACAAGTCTTACCTTAAATTTATCAATAGACCCATCAGCTTTTAACTTCTTTTTAAACACCCATTTGCATCCAATAGGTTTACATCCTCTAGGAAAATTAACTAATTCCTATGTATGGTTAGACATAATAGATTCTAGTTCACTATTAATAGCATCCTTTCAAAAATTTGCATCAATAGATTTCATTGCTTCTTCATAAGTTGTAGGGTCATCTTCAGTTATAAAAGCAGTTATAAAATCTGGACCAAAAGTTTTCTCAAAACGTTGCCTTTTACTTCTAGTAGATGCAGGTACAGGTTCTTTATCTTTCCTTTTAAGAGGTTCACTAGAGGAAGGATTGTCCTCATCTCTTATTTTCATTGGGAATATATTTTCAAAAAATTCTGCATCCTTTGTTTCCAAAATTGAATTATTTTGATAATTATTAGTTGCATCTTTAATTACCAAAAATCTATAAGCAGCACTATTAGAAGCATATCCAATAACAATGCAATCCATTAGTTTTAGGTCCAATTTTATTCTTTTTAAATTCCGGTATAGCTACTTTAGCTAGACACCCCCACACTTTAAGATACCCCAAATTAGGTGCATGTTTCTTCCATAAATGATATGATGTTGAGTCTATCTTTTTATGTGGAACTCTATTTAAAATATGATTTGCAGAAAGACAAGCTTCTCCCCACATATTAGAAGGTAAACCAGAACTAATTATCATTGCATTCATCACATCTTTAAGTGTTCTATTTTTCCTTTCTGCGACTCCATTAGACTGTGGAGAATAAGGAGGAGAAGTTTCATGAATTATTCCATTTAGTTCACAAAATTTTTTAAGATTTCCCGAATCATATTCACCTCCACGATCAGATCTAAGTCTTTTAATTTTTCTTTCTAACTGATTTTCAACTTCTGCTTTATATTTAATAAACATTTCTTCCGCTTCATCTTTAGAGGAAAGAAGATAAATCCGAGTATATCTAGACATATCATCTACAAAAGAAATATAATATTTCTTACCACCTCTACTCATAGTATTTTTAAAATCAGCTAGGTCACTATGAATTAACTCAAGTAGCTCAGTTTGTCTTTCAACACTTTTAAAAGGTTTCTTAGCATGTTTTGCTTCTACACAAATTTCACATTTGTTAAACTCGGTATTTGCAAGATTAGGTATAAGTTCAAGTTGTTTCAATTTTTTAATAGAAGCTACATTCACATGTCCTAATCTAGCATGCCACATATCCAAAGATTCAACAATATAAGTAAAAGAAGCATTCTTATTATTCAATTCAGCAGAAGCATCAAGTACAAATAAACCCCCATTACAAAAACCTTTCCAACAAATTCCCCATTACGAGTAAGTACTAGTTTATAAGATTCAAACACAAGCTTAATTCCAGATTTGTTCAACAAAGACCAGGACACAAGATTTCTACGAATATCGGGCACATGAAGTACATCTTGTAGGGCAATTTTTTTCCCAAAAGTTAATTTTAGTAAGACTTTCCATTTTCCCGCAACGTTGGTGGCTCGAGAATCCCCCATAAAAATATTTTCTCCATTAGTCACGTTTTTGTAGTTGAAAATTACGTCTCTATTCGCGCAAATGTGTCTAGTGGCCCCAGTATCTACTACCCATTCTGTGAAGTTGTCAACAAGGTTTACTTCTGAGACAACAACAACAATAATGTCGTCGAAGTCAACCAAGTTTGCTTGGGGCTTAGGCTGAGAGTTATTATTTTTGTTATCTTGCCCCTTGCGAAAGTGACACTTCATAGCAATATGGCCAGGTCTGCCACATACAAAGCAAGGACCTTTAGTGAAAGGTAAAGGTTTCTGAATTTGAATGGAATTGTTGAACCTATTATCCTTTCTTCCCATTGATTTAGAATTTTTCCCTTTGTAGTTTTTGGACTGATAATTTTGGCTCTTCCACTGTTGCTTTTGTTCTACGAGATTAGCTTTGACTGTTTGACTTGGAACTACGTCTCCCCTTTCTTTAGCCCTGTTTTGTTCTTCAATATGGATGTGTGCCACTAATTCCTGCATAGTGAAATCTTTAGTTTCATGTTTGAGATTCATTTTATAATCTTTCCACGAGGGTGGTAATTTTTCGATTAGCACAACAACTTGAAACGTCTCACATATTTTCATTCCTTCCCCAATGACTTCCCCCACAATTGTTTGGTATGTATGAACTTGATCTATAACAGATTTCTCATCTTGCATCTTAAAATCTAAAAATTTCCCCACAACATATTTCTTAAGTCCTAGAGTTTTCAACGACATATTTAGATTTTAACGCTTACCAAATTTTCTTAGCACTTTCATAAGGATAATAAATCTTAAACAATGGATTAGACAAGCAGTGCAACAAATATCTATGACACGTACGATTATCCTTAACATAATTCCCTTTTGCAGACTTATCAACATCCGTTTGTTCAACAATTTCAATAGCAGCAGAAGTAATATCATTAACAGTAACAGCAGGAGCATCCACATATAACACATTCTAAATTCATGGTTTCCAGATAAAACAGTACATCTTCAGACCATCTCTTAAAACTATTACCATCAAAACGTTCAATTTTAGATAAGTCCAAATTAGGGTAATTCGGCACCCCCCCCTGCGCGGGCTTACCGCGCGTACTAAGGTTTTCTGACCGAAAGTCCGAGAACCAAGCTTGGCCTCGTCCCAATTCCTTAGTCGTCCTCTTGTGCGCGAGCCCATCCCTTTTACACAATCAAGTTACTAAGCCCATAACAACAAGTGATAATATGTACCATGAGAGTTTCAAAAATAATTAATGTGGGACTTTGACAAAACTATTAATTTTGGAACATCACACCAACAATACTTTCATTGAGAAAACAAGTTGGTCCTTTTTTACCTGTTTACTTGTATTATACTATAGTTGTTATGAATATTAAGTACGCATACTTGGACTTTTTACATGTTTACTTGCATGACAGTCATGGGCGGATTCATGAATTTTTTGAGTAGGGACGGATTTTAATTAATTTTTTTTTGTTGAAGTTAAATAAAAAAACTTGAACTAATCATAATATTAAGTAATCATAATAATGTCTACAAATTACAATAAATATTCATAATCCAAACTACAAAATAAATTTCAAATAAAAAATATATAGATACAATTTAGAAATTTATTTCAGTTAGTTGTCATAGTTTAATTTGAATGATATATTCTTCAAATGCTCAAAGTCCTCAAACCAAATTTATTTTCTATAGTTAAACAAAGTCATGAATTAATTTCAAAGCATAAACTAGTTTGGTATCTTTTTATAAGTCTTACTTGAAATAAATTATAACAACTAGAAATGAATAAAGTAATTATAACAACTAGAAATGAGCGGATGCTAAAGGCTCATAGTCATTTTCCATTTTTCATTTCCAATTATAAAATAAGTCAAACTCATTGTAAGCTATCACAATATAAGACATAAATTACTCAACCAATATTCAATTGAAGATCAAACAACTCAAAAACAAAAACTCAATCAGACCAAACAAATAGTAACCACAAGTCAACCAAATCAATAACCAAAAAAGAAATAAACAATCATTCACAGTTTACACGCTGATTAACATTCAAAATCAAAAACTATACAAAAAATACTTCTAAGATTTCACCAAGCTTTAAAACTAAGAAGATTTTTGTACTTGTATTTAAAATTGGTTTATGAAATTTTTTTTAGCCCTCTCCAAATTTAACTTTTATATTAATATGCTTCCTTAAATTTATTAAATTACATATTTGTCATGCCCTTATTCTTATATAAAAAAATCGACCAAGGTGATGACAGCTCTTATAAAGCTAATGAAGATGGAAGTTGAGTTTATTAACATTTGAAAATTTGAATCTCGGTTACTTAGGAAGACCATTAGAGAATTGATTAAAGAATGTCTTTATTGACTAACCATATTATATTCCACCAAAGTAAAAACGTTTTTAACGTGAAAAGTGAGAGGAGGAAGCAAGAAACATGTAAAAATGGAATGAGTTGTTGTAATAAGTTAATTATATTTTTACCTTTTCACCTCAAATATTGAGCTTTCATAACTAAATGTAGTGGCGTATACTTGGTCCTAGGCTGCCAAATTTTGACCTTTCATCATGTTGGTTCTTCATTGGTCTAGTGCGTTCAGAAGAATTCTCCTAAGTACTATCCCCAAGTTTTAAACTTATTAAGTCAAGAAATGGAACAAACCTCTTTGACTACCAGACAAAACTTTAGGGTTAATTTGGCCGAGTCAAGCTCATACTCTTGTTGAAAGGCCAAGATAAGTAGGATAAAAGACTAGAAACTGAGGTCTGATGAAACCTGCTAGCCAAGGCCGGTCCAGTCTAAATAGGTGTGGATTTTGAAATATAATGCCTTCAAAATTGGGACAATACATTAGTGATTATATATCCAAAAAAAAAGACGATACATTAATGATTAGACCAATATAACTCTCTCACTTAAAAATAAAGGCTTGAAAGAGGTTAATTTTAGATAATGTTAAGAGTCCCAAATAGTATTTTTAGATGAGCTGAATCATTACATTCAGGGACGAAACTAGGATTTGATCTTGGGGGGCCAAGAATTTTTTTAACAACATAATATATATTCATCATTAAAAAGTAAAGTTCCACCATTACAAAACATATTTTTACTAATACAAAGATAATGTAGTAATAGATTTGCTTTACCAAAGACAACAAAACATAACAAAAAAAGTCTTTTAGAACATATCTTCGTCAAAATTGCAACCGACGTTCTTTCAAATCACGAAATCCATCTATGATAGATTTTGTACTGAATTGTTTCGCAATTTCTTTTTTAAATGTAGACAATAAGAGAATTTGTAAGATATTCATCCTCCATCTTGTTTCGAAGTTCAGATTTGACAAGACTCATAGTTGAAAATGCACGTTCTGTAGTTGCAGTAGAAATTGGAAGAGTTAGAACAAGCCTGATCAGTCTATCGATTAGTGGATAGATTGTTGACTTTCTTGTTTTCACCAACCATTGACAGAGATCAGAAATAGTGGACAACATTTGAAATTCTTGATGTTGGAGTACATCAAACGTGTAATGTTGCAATTGTATCCTCAAGTCTTCTTTCTCATTCTCTGTGAAGTCTTTGGGGTAAAATTCATCCACAAGCTTACAAATATCATCAATACTGAAAGACGTATGCCCATTTTGAGGATCCAGTGTAGAGCTGTGAACGAATAACTTCACTGCATGCTCACTAAACCTATTGTTTAGCTCTTGTAACTGAGAGTCTATTATAGCTGCAAATATGTCAATCTGATAATGCTCAATCACTATAAATTTATCTTGTTGATGTCGAGCTCGGCCTCTTCTCTCAACATATAAAGAATCTAAATCTGGGACATTTATTGTATGTCGTTCACAAAAAGACTTCACATTTACTATGAAAAGTATCACATCCATCATCTTTGAACTTCTGAAGAAGTTTCTTTGTGGTTTTCACAAGGTGCATAACATTTAAAATATCTTGAGATTTTCGCTGCAAAGCTTGAGAAAGTATATCAGTGATTTCCATAATTGCTTTCATAAGATGCAAGATGAACACAAACTCAAAAGAAGTCGAAGAAGTGTAAGCCGAATCAGCATCTCCACGTTGATCCCAAGTTCCATCATCGATGATGTTTAATAAAACCTGACAAGTTGCACTAAACATCTTTATCAAGCTAGAAAGAGACCTTAAGTGAGAACCCCATCGTGTATCTCCAGCCCTTTGTAAAGTACAAATCTGATTCATTCATGTCCCAGTCTCAAGCTCTTCAGTGGAAATCAAATGAGCAACATCGGAAGATTGAGCAGCTTTTAATTCATCGTTATGTTTACAAGAAGCACCAACAATATTTACAATAAAACTCAATTTTGAAAAAAAATTGATGTACAAAAGTAACTTCTCTAGATGTTGCAACTAATGCCAATTGCAAATGAGCGTGTATTGAAAATTGATGTATAATGAGGACATGAGTTTGATGGCGCTACCGAAAATCAGGCGGTAGGCCGGATCAACGAGCGTGTATTGAAAATAATATAGTAGTGTTATTGGGTCCATGCCTTGAACAATAAAATATATTATTGAACAAGTGGGCCTAAAAAATTGTTCACATCACTTAATTAGCAAAAAAAATAAAAATAAGATCTTGGGGGGGCCATGGCCCCATTGCAGCCCTGAGTTAGTTTCGTCCCTGATTACATTAGTTTGTAAGTTGTATTTTTTGGACACTTAGTCGGATGTGGACGCCGAACAACGTATTGACCCTTGTCCAATTTTGTGCCAATTTTTCTCTTCCTACTACCAAATAATAAAATTCTCGTTCGATCCAAAATTGCTACTTCTAATCGTAAAATAATTCGTAATGATAATAAATTTGAATAAATAATCATATAAAATTTCACGTTGATCGTGTTATTAAATCAGAGAGGATAAAGGATATATATATATATATGTGTGTGTGTGTGTGTGTGTGTGTGTGTAAACTTATCTGATGTGAATCAAAATTACAAGAAATGAATATATCAAAGATAGTATTGTATATTATGTCCTTAAAATAATTATGTTCTCCTTATTGGTGCTTAGAGTTAGTGGCACTTGTTTCCCAATATACAATGACAACGTGTATTATAGCAGCACTATAAATAACACATACAACGAACCAAACAAATGTTATGAACTTTTCTCTCAAAATGAACTATGAATAACTTATGAAATAATGAAGACTAAAATGCTTGATAATTCGATGAATGTAATGCTCCAAATGGCTACCCCTAGGCTATTTATAAGAGGGTTTAGTGACCCGTCAGATGGGACAAAACCCCTTGAAAAGGTTTGGACGCTTATAAAAAGGTATGACATGACATTCGTTCGACAAAAATGAAGTAGTTTTGGACCTATCAACCATATGAAAAGGCATGGTAGGATTAATGGGAGCGTCCATTCGGGTAGAAACGACACAATTTTGGGCCCATCAGCGCTGCACGATGTAGCGCCAGACCAAAACCCAAAACGACACGATTTTGACCAAAAGCTCAAAACGACACATTTTTCGTTCAGTTGATAATAAATAAAATTGAAACTAAGCAAAACAAAATTTAAATAAGTTTTACCCAAAAAGATATATACAATGTGTTAGGATATTTCACATAAATTCTATATCAGATAAATTCAAGAATATAGATGGGTTAATAAATATGGTGGAGAGCATCAACCTAAGATGTTAACTTTTTAGGTAAGAAGGTGGTCCAACATGTTTATTGGCCTAGTATACACAGGGGTGTGATGAATTGATGCGGAATGGATCGTGCAACTTCATTACAAATGGTATCAAAGCTCATGGTTGCCTAAGTATCAGATTGACACTCCAGGGTGAAGCACATTCGCAGGTCGCGTGTTACTCATTTCGCGTAGTGGAGCAAATAAAGTTGAGTCAGGTGGATCACAAGATGATCACTTATATGTTTGGCATCATGTAGTGAAGTATGAT
This sequence comes from Panax japonicus, assembly GCA_020205505.1. NCBI lineage: Eukaryota > Viridiplantae > Streptophyta > Magnoliopsida > Apiales > Araliaceae > Panax > Panax japonicus. Next base: position 84,337,930 of record CM035096.1, on the reverse strand, counting down.
TTGAGTCAGGGTGGAGCGGGCTCTGAAAAAATTGCTCACAGTGAAGGGTTCACAAGGAGCAAGGTTGTACTCCCATGTTTGTCTCGAGCGTGGTGGAAGTAGTATTAGAAGTCGAGTAGAGCTCTTGAAGAACTCAAAGAAACGTAGTAATGTATGATTTGAGTCAGGTGGAGCAGGCTTAGGATGGCTCTGGAAAAGTTGCTCAGGGTGAAGGGTTCACAAGGAGAAGGTTGTACTCCCACATTTGCCTCGGGCGTTGTGTAGTATTAGAGTCGAGCAGAGCTCTTGAAAGACTCAAAGAATATGTGCTTAATGGTGACTATTGTAAGATCCCAACTTTCATAAATAAAGATTAATTTTTCTCGAAATATATTTTTAATATTATGGTGTGGTTTTGATATAATGTTATAGTTGTGGGTAATATTTATAAATTTTGCAATGTATGCAAGTTGTTATAAAATATTCGATTGGTCGGGAAATATTCGTTTAAACGGAAAATATTCATACGACGGCACAATCATTGGTTGACCCCACAACAAAATTATTATCGGAGTTAGAAAATGACAGAAATATCTTTTTATAAAAATAACGGCGAAAGTTTTACCATTAACTGTTGAACTACCCGGTGGTAAAAGTACAGTAATACGCGTGGTTGCATAGTAGCACACGGTATTGATTATTGATGCTTACATAAGAAGCCACTCAGTTTACTCAATTATTGCTACAGTAATTGTTGCATAGTATCTCACGTTATTTGATTCAATTATTGTCACAGTATCATCTGCATAATATTTTATATTATTAAATCAATAAGTGAGACAACAAAGTTATTCATATTATTATTTGCAATATTGACGATGTCTAGAAAGTTCTGTCGATGAAAGGTTTGGTCACCTAATTGCGCGCCAATATGGAGAAATCCTTATCGGAAAGCCCCATCTTTCCTGGGAATGATCTGGTTGTTAAATATTGTGAGTTATAATATTAATGATGAATAATTGTTGAAGTATTAAGAATGTGTTAATTGAAGATAAGTGAATTACAAAAGTTAGAGGGGATTAATGCAAACTTGGAAAACTTTAGGGGTACTAAAGTGTAATAAGTTAAATCAATCTGGACCATTGGTGGTGGTTTTAATAGTAAATCAATATGGACCGTCGATGGTGGTTTTAATAGTAAATCAATCTAGATCGTCGATGGTGGTTTTAATAGTACATCAATCTGGACCGTCGATAGTGGTTTTAATGGTAAATCAATATGGACTGTCGGTGAAGGTTTTAATAGTAAATCAATCTGGACCGTCAGTGGTAGTTTTAAAAGTAAATCAATATAAACCGTCGGTGGTAGTTTTAAAAGTAAATCAATCTGAACCGTCGGTTGTGGTTTTAATAGTAATCAATCTGGACCGTCTGTTCTAATAGTAAATCAATCTGGACCGTTCGTGAATTAGTTACTATTTAGTCATTTCTCCTATAAATAGAAGCTTAATCCTTCTTTCATTCTCACCAATTCACTGAGACTCACATGAGAAACTATAGAGAGCAAGAAGAAGAGTATTCTGCTACTTCACTATTGCAGTATCCAGTCTTCTACTAAGGTAAGGGGTATTATTTCTTTCGTATTCATAAGGAATACTATTTTTTTTGTATTCATCCTTTAATATGTCGGAATAACCTGTCTACGCGGATTAAGTATCGTATGATTGGTGAAAATCTATTTGCAGTTTTGTATGTTATTTCTTTTCATATTCTTCAATCTAAACTTACTATGGTAAGTATTGCTTCTATAATCCCTGAAATTTGTGGGATATTCTTGAAGTTTTGTGCTTCATCCATTATCGTTTCATTGGAATATTGATCTAAACTTTCTTATTAAATATCAATATTTTCACCTGGGGTACTATTCACGATTTACTATTCACCCGGTTACTATTCACTAGAATATTATTCACCCATGTATTTGGGCCACTTTTCATGTCAGGGTACTATTCACGAGTTACTATTCACAGGTTACTATTCACCCAGTTACTATTCACTTCAAATATTATTTATTCGGGTATTCGAGGTACTTTTCATGCCGAGTTACTATTCACAGGATACTATTCACTCGGATACTATTCATCTGTAGTACTATTCACGATAAAAATTAATTTCTTTTTTGTCCAAGATTATTTTTGATACATGAATATTATTCTTGAATTTTACTCCACAAAGCAGTATCATGTTGATAATTTCGATATTTTTAAACTCTAGATAAATTTAAAGTCTTTAATATTTATCCTTGATCTCGTTTGATTGAATTCTTATATCATTGTCATCATACTCATGCTTATATTGTGATGAAAGTCATCTTTGGCTTACGTTCATAGATGGACTATTGATTGGTATGATTATTACCAGGGATCATTCGGTATAATCATGACCCGTAATGTTACAAATGATGTGGTAAAAATCCTCATTGGCCTGTAATGCATTGATGGACAGTTGTTGGTATGATTATGACCAGATATTATTCGTTATAATCATGGCCATTGATGATTACATGAATATCCTTGGCCCGTAGTGCAGGGATGATTCGATTATGTGGTTTATTTATTAAGCTGAGTCTCAGCGATAAAGTTGATGAAAACCTTTTTAAATCATAGAAGATAGTAGATATCATGTTCTACTTGATCTCTCTAATGGATTGCTTATTCCGCTGCAGTTAAACTTGTTGTCTATTATATTCTATGATCAGTTTAACATTGTTGAAGGCTAACGATAAATTATTCTGCATTATCTTAGTCATAATATTTCTTACTGGGGCTAGTTGAGCTCACCCTTTTTGCTTTCATTACTCTCTTCAGGAATGAGAACATAACCGGGACTAGTCGGGGAATGGAAGTGATGGTCCGAGATGGCTGTTTTAGTAATCCTCACTATTTAGGGTGATAATAAATGTAATGAGGATTGAATTTGAGTTTGGATATTGTCTATGAGACAATATTCATGTAAAAACTCTCAGCTCTTGTTGTATAATTAAGTTTGTATTTGTATTCTGTACCATGTATTTGGCGACCGAAAATGGTGTTAGAGTTTATGCCCTAGAGGCCAATTATTTGATATAATTGCTTAACGTTTTGATATTATATTTTGTGAGACCCCAAATTTTATGAATAAAGATTTAAATTTCTCGAAATATTTTTTAAATATTATGGTGTGGATTTGATATAATGTTATAGTTGTGGGTAATATTTATAAATTTTGTAAAGTATGCAAGTTGTTGTATAATATTCGATTGGTCGGGGAATATTCTTTTTGTCGGGGAATATCTGTACGAAGGTACAATCATTGGTGGACCCCACAACGAAATTATTGTCGGATTGAGAAAACGACAAAAATATTTTTATAAAAATAACGGTGGAGATGTTACCGTTAAAACTGTTGAACTACCCGATAGTAAAAGTACAGTAATACGCGTGGTTGCATAGTAGTACATGGTATTGATTATTGATGCTTACGTGAGAAGTCACTCAGTTATACTCAATTATTGCTACAGTAATTGCTGCATCATATCTCTTATATTATTGATTCAATTATTATCACAGTATCATCTGTATAATATGTTATATTATTAAATCAATAATTGAGACGACAAGTTATAAAATTAAGGATTAATAATTGTTGAAAGATTAAATATGTGTTGATTAAAAATAAAATGATTTGTGGTAATATTTATTCAATCCTTGATGTATATAAAGAGTCTATTATGAGACGTTTGTGGTAAATTTGGTTATTCTATGGGGCCCATATGTCATCATCTAAGAGTCTCTTTTGCCAATAGTAATTACCTTTACCAGACGTCAAACCACTTGCCGTTTCATATTACAGGCGTCGAACCAATTGTCGTTTCACATTACAGGCGTCGAACCAATTGTCATTTCACATTACAGGCGTCGAACCAATTGTCATTTCACATTACAGGCGTCGAACCAATTGTTGTTTCACATTACAGGCGTCAAACCACTTGGTGTTTCACATTACATGCATCAAACCACTTTTCTTTTCACATCACCAGTCGTCAAGCCGCTTGTCTTTTCACATTGCAAGTGCTAAGCTAGAAATCTTCTATAAATAGAGGCCTAGTGCTTCATTATTTTTCACGAATTCATTCAAGCTATAGAGAGAGAAAGTATTGAGAGAATAAGAGAGAAAGAAGAAGAGTATTCTGTTACTACACTACTGCAGTATTCAATCTTCTACTAATGTAAGGGGTGCTATTTCTTTTGTATTCATGAAGAGAACTTCTGTTATTCCATTATTTATTATTCTGTTGGAATAACCTATATACGCGGGCTACCCTATACTTGGTGAAATTCTTCTGTTATTCCAGTCTTTATTATTCTGTTGGAATATTCTGTCTGTGCGTTTTACGCCAGACCTGGTTCTAGTCTTTATTATTCTGTTGGAATATCCTATCTGTGCGTTTTACGCCGGACCTGGTTCCAGTCTTTATTATTCTGTTGGAATATCCTGTCTGTATATTTTACGCTGAACCTGGTTACGTTATTTATTATTCTATTGGAATAACTGCATGTGCGGTGTTGGGTTTCGGCACAGAAACGCACAACGAAAATTAAAATTTTAAAGCAATTTTTGAAACCCTAAAACAGGATCTATGCGAAAAATCAATTAATTCAGAGGTTTAGAGATTATACCGAATATGAAAAACGAGAATCTGAAACCGACTGCGACTCGAATCTCCAACGCAATACAAACCGACTGCGCCTCTACGGTATCCACACGAACGCCGCATGAATCGTCGAACGATTCTGCAATAAGAAGGACTTGCGGTACTAGCCACCAAAAGGAATGGATTTTCTGAAACTATTTTCTTTCTAGTCTATCTCTAATAGCGGCTAGGGTTTTTCAATTATGATGTAATCCTAAGTAGCTGCTATATATCATATATATAGTAGTTAAAAGGAATTAATCAAATCAAATCCTAATTTCATAAAATCCAAATTTATATATATATCTCTTAATTAAATCTTAATTAATATACATATATAAAAATTACCCTTTAATTTAAATTCGTGATTTAAATACTATTAATCATATTAATATATTTAAATCCTTAAAATTTAAATTAATTCCCTTTTAAATAACGTTCTATGTGTGTGACTGTGACGCCCCCAAAACAGGTATACAACACCCATTCTGAGTCGCCAAATATATGGTACATAAAGCAAACTACAACTTCAATAATACAAATGTCGTGTGAAATACGACAATACATATTGTGAGTTTAAATACAAATATTGTCTTCTAGATAATATCCACGCATAAATAAGTCCTCATTACAATTATTCAAACACTATTTTATAGAAATAGTGAGGACTGCTAAAACATCTTCCTAGAACCATCACTCCATACCCTGACTCGATCCTGCTATGTTCTCACCTCCTGAGAAGAAAAATGAAACAAAAAGGAAAAGGGTGAGCTCAACTAGCCCAGTAAAGAATATTATGACTAAGATAATATACAAAAAATTACCGTTGGTCTTCAACAGGAAAAAATCTGATAGAATATAATAGACAACAAGTTTTAGATCAACAACTACAGTGAAAACAGCAATCCATTAGAAGAGTCACGTAGAGGATGAATTCTACTATTTTCTAATATTTAAGAGTCCATCATCAATATTTTATCCCTGTAACAACAATCAATATACATCTTTAATCATCTTTGCACTACAGGCCAAAGATATTCATTTATATCACCGGTTGGTCATGTTCATCTCAACACCTATTCATCTTTGCACTACGGGCCAAAGATATTCATCAATAATCATTTATCTTTGCACTACAAGCCAAAGATATTCATCAAGTATCACCATTAAGGACTGAGGATGATGAAAACATTTTTAAAAACGAATCCAGTGAGATAGAAGGACAAATATTAGGGATTCGTACAACAGTTTTATCCAAGATCAATAATACTCCATAATAACCAATTTTGAAGCAGAATTCAAAAATAACGATCAAAACATGGATACAATCAAAGATAGTAGCCAAAATAGATATTTTGGACAAAAAGAAGAAATTTTATTTTTCGATGAATAGTGCCGTATTCGTGAATAGTGTCGTATACGTGAATAGTGCCGTATACGTGAATAGTAACTCTGACACCAAAAGATAGAAATTTCACAAAAACGTCATCACGCTTCGTGAATATTACTCGTGAATAGTAACTCGTGAATAGTAGTAACTCATGAATAGTAACTCGTGAATAGTAACTCCGACATGAAAAAGTTCCAAATTGATAAAAAGTTCAGAACAATATTTCGGCATAATGATATTGAATAAGATAATATCATTTAAGAAGAAACAACACCCCTTACCTCAAAATAACCGTATTTCTGACTGAATTTCGGTATAGTGCTGACAGAAACTCGCACCGTATAGCAACACTCAAAGTATACTCACAAGAATATGCTCGATAATATAGAGAGAGAAATAGAGAAAACTTGTTTCTGGTGTGATTTTCAATTCTAACTTAGTCCTCTATTTTATAGGAAAATGCTAGAACGCCAAAGGAGACTAAAATAATAAAATATTATTTTATTTTATTTTTTTTCTTAATTGCTACGTACTCCCACCAACCAAGACCAGCCCACCTCTTTTGAACCAATAATTTGGCAGCCCACATGCTTGAAATAATAGTGGGTCCCGCTTAATTTAAAAATCATTTTATTTTCTAAAACTTCAACAATTCATAGAAAATAGACAGTTTATCAGAAAAATACAAATTTTATGTCCATTCTACCTGAAATCGAATTCTCTACAACTTTGTAAAAGAAAGTTTTTCCAAATTCCCAACAGAAAATATCCGAAATCCATAAACGGATGATTTTTAATTCTTCCAGTTCGACAAAATACTGATAAAACACCTCAGCATTAATTCCTTCATTTTTATCCACATAAAAATAAATATATCCATCAATTATATCCACATCAAATAAATATTTCCTTATCATGTGAATCAATAATTAATTATTCTTAAATAATATTACAGAATCACAATTATGACAACCAGGCCGTTCCCAGGAAAGAGGGGGCTTTCCAATAAGGATTTTTCCTTACTGGCGCGCAATTAGATAACCTAACCTCTCCTTGACAGAACTTTCTAGACATTGCCAATAATGTTATCTAATAATATTATTCAAATAATATGAATTATTGATCTGATAATGGAAAATACTGTGCAGTGGCAATTATTGAAACAATAATAATATAAACTAACAATGCAGCAATTATTGAATCAATATAATAAAATAATGAACAGTAACTACTGTAACAATTATTGAGTAGTGCCTTCTTACGTACGAATCAATAATTCAACCATACTGTGCAATACCTTGTGCTACTGTACAACCACGCGTATTACTGTATTTTAACCACCAGGTAACCCAACAGTGTTAACGGTAACAATTTATGCCGTTATTTATAAAACTCAATTTTTGTCGTTTTCTTTCATCCAACCGTTTTCTGTTATGGGGCCCACAATTGACTGCGCTGTCGTACAAATATTCCCGACAAAAAGAATATTTCACGACCAAATGAATATTCCTCGACAACAATGATTATTTTATAACCACTTGTTTATTTTGTAAAAATTTTCACATTTCACCCATAACCAAAGTATTATATCAAATTAACCCTTATTAATTTAGAATAATGAATAAAGGAAAATTCAATTTTATTTATAATAAGTTGGGGTCTTACAACCTCCTCTCCTTATGAAATTTTGTCTTCGAAATTGACGTACGTACCTGGTGTATCGAAAAGGTGAGGCTACCTCACTTTCATTTCTGACTCCAACTCCCATGTCATTTCCTCAATAGCATGGTTTCTCCACAAAACCTTAACTTGTGGTATAATCTTGGTGCGTAGGACATGCTCTTTCCTATCCAAGATCTTAACAGGTACCTCTTCATACGTTAAATCTTCGGCTATCTCGTCTGGTTCTAACGTAATAATGTAGTTTGGATCTTTCACGTATTTACGAAGCATAGATATGTGAAAAACATTATGAACACGAGACATGTTTGGAGGTAACGCGAGTCTATAAGCCACATTTCCTATTCGGTCAAGAATCTCAAATGGACCAACAAATCTTAGATTGAGCTTTCCTCTCTTTCCAAATCTTGTAACTCCCTTCCATGGAGCAACACGTAACAGTACATGATCCCCAATATTAAACTCCACGTCCTTTCTATGAAGATCAACATAACTCTTTTGTCGATCTTGTGAAGTTTGAATACGTTGTCGAATCATTTGGATTTTTTCTGTAGTCATGCGTACTAATTCTGGTCCCAACAATGTTGCTTCTTCCACCTCGTCCCAGCATACTGGAGATCGACACTTTTGTCCATACAATGCCTCAAATGGAGCCATGCCTATACTTGCTTGATAACTGTTGTTGTAGGAGAATTCCACCAGTGGCAAGTACTTATCCCAACTTCCTTTAAAATCTAGGACACAAAGTCTTAATAGATCTTCAAGGGTTTGAATAGTCCTCTCTGATTGTCCGTCCGTTTGAGGATGGTATGCCGAACTGAATCGTAAATCCGTGCCCATAACTTTCTGCAAGCTATCCCAAAATCGTGAAGTGAATCTTGGGTCACGATCCGAAACTATGGATACTGGTATGCCATGCAATCTCACAATCTCATTCACGTACATACGAGCAAGACGTTCAAGGGAATAAGTCTCACGTATCGGCAATAAATGGGCGGACTTGGTTAATCTATCAATAATAACCCAAATCGCATCTATACCTTGAGAAACCTTGGGAAGACCTGTAACGAAATCCATTGTAATGTGTTCCCACTTCCATTCCAGAATCTCAAGTGGTTGCAATGGACCTTTTGGCATTTGATGCTCCACCTTTACACGTTGACAAGTTAAACACCTCGAGATAAACTCCGCGATCTCTCTCTTCATATTGTTCCACCAAAATCTGTGTCGAATATCATGATACATTTTGGTACTCCCAGGATGGATTGCAAACGGGGTGTTGTGTGCCTCCATCATGATTCTATGCTTCAAGTCAGAATCGTTAGGAACGCAAAGTCTAGAGTTGACTCGAAGTATTCCTTCTTCATCGATTCTTGCTTCTGGAATAGCACCTTCTTGCACTTTCTTCTTCATTTGTATCAGCCCCAGGTCCGTAGCTTGAGCAGCTTTAACTTTATCAATTAAAGTCGATTCTTGTGGGTCCTTGGAGTCTTTAATTCTACCTCCATCCTTTCCAAGTCATACAAAATGGGCCTTTGCGTTGACAATATTGCACTCGTACTCGCATATGATCTTCTACTTAATGTGTCAGCTACTACGTTCGCTTTTCCAGGATGATATTGAATAGTGTGATCGTAATCTTTCAACAGCTCAAGCCAACGTCGTTGCCTCATGTTGAGTTCTTTTTGGGTGAAGAAATATTTAAGGCTTTTATGGTACGTATAAATCTCCACTTTCTCCCCGTACAAGTAGTGTCTCCATATCTTCAACACGAATACGACTGCTGCCAACTCCAGATCATGAGTAGGATAATTCCTCTCATATTCTTTGAGTTATCGTGAGGCATAGGCTATGACTTTCCCATGTTGCATGATAACACATCCTAACCCCTTGCCAGAAGCATCACTGTAGATAACAAATCCATCCGAACCAGATGGTATTGTCAGAACAGGTGCCGAAATGAGTCTCCTCTTGAGCTCTTGGAAGCTCTTCTAGCATTCCTCGCTCCATACGAATTTTGCATCCTTCCGAGTCAGCTGAGTTAACGGAGTAGCGATTCGAGAAAATCCTTCCACGAATCTCCGATAATAACCAGCTAAGCCCAGAAAGCTACGCACTTCGGTCACCAACTTTGGCTGCTCCCAACTTTGTATTACTTCAATCTTCGCCGGGTCCATAGATAATCCATGTTTTGACACCATGTGCCCAAGGAATGCTACTTCCTCAAGCCAGAACTCGCATTTCTTTAGCTTGACATAAAGCTTGTGTTCACAAAGTCTTTGAAGTACTAGCTTCAAATGGTGCTCATGATCTTCATGACTTTTGGAATAGATGAGGATGTCATCAATAAAGACAACAACGAATTGATCCAAATATTCCTTAAATACACGGTTCATTATATCCATGAAGGCAGCAGGGGAATTAGTCAATCCGAAAGACATGACTAAGAATTCATAATGCCCGTACCGAGTTCTGAAGGCAGTCTTTGGAATATCCCTAGTTTTAATCTTCAGCTGATGATATCCAGAACGAAGATCGATCTTTGAAAAGAATTGTGCTCCTTGCAACTGGTCAAACAGGTCATCAATGCGAGGTAGTGGATATCTATTCTTGATGGTGACATGGTTTAATTCTCGGTAGTCAATACAAAGTCGCATACTCCCGTCTTTCTTCTTTACGAATAAAACAGGAGCACCCCAAGGAGATGTACTAGGACGAATAAATCTGATGTCTAACAATTCCTGTAGTTGGACTTTTAACTCCTGAAGTTAAATAGGAGCCATTCGATATGGGGTTTTAGAAATGAGTTTTGTACCCGGTTCAAGATCAATAAAGAATTCAACTTCACGTTCCGTGGGTAGACCGGGAAGTTCTTCGGGAAATACATCAGGAAATTCTTTAACAACAGAAATATTATCCAAATCTGACTTGTCTCTGTTCAAATCCATAACATGGGCTAAGAAAGCTTGACATCCATTTTTCAATAAACGAATAGCTTTGTGGCTTGATATGACAGTGACTGATTTTAGTGGTTTAGTGGTTTGAATTCGTATGACAGGTTGGTTAGGAATATGAAAACTAACAACCTTACGAAAATAATCAATTTTGGCATGATGAGTGGTTAACCAATCAATTCCTGAAATCACATCAAAAGCAAGTATCTTTAAAGAGATAAGATCTTCAGGTAATGTGATAGTGCCAACTTGGATCATGCAAGATTTATAAACTGTAGATGTAACGAAGGTTTCACCCAATGGAGTTTCAACAGATAAATCAAAATCTAATTTCTCCGGAGTCAAGTTTAAACGTTGAGCAAAAGCAGGAGAGATAAAAGAATGGGTAACATCGGTATCCAGTTAGGTATAAACTTCGCAAGAATTCATGATTAGCTTACCCGTGATCACTTCGTTTGGGTTCCTTACGTTTTGGCCAGTCATGACAAACGCTCGTCCAGGAACCGTTGATTTTGACTTATCCGGGACAGCCCTTGGAATCACCACTTCCGCTGAACTTGGTTTCGCTATGGTACAATCTCGAGCTATGTGGCCTTCCTTTCCAAAGTTGTAACATACCTTGGATTATTGTGGACAGTTTGGGCTGATATGTCCCTCCTTCCCGCATTTGTAACATCTAACTGGCGGTCGTTCTTCTCCCCTAGAATTTGTTGTTGGTGCTGGTGCTGCTGCTAATGTCTTCCCGTCGTTGTTGAATCTTCTCTTTTTGAAATTTCCACTTGAGTCACCTCTTCTATTATCATGGCCACGATTACCACCTGAGTGGTTACCGCCTTTGTCCGTATTCTTCCTTCCTCGCTGGTTACCATCGTTCTGATGATTGATGTCACCGATATGACCCTGGTTGTGGTCCCTCGATTGAGTATACTCACTATCTCGCTCTAACAACTGAGCCCTGTTTACAACATCTGAATATAAAGAAAATTTATGAGATATAAGGTATTGACAAATCTCGGGTTTTAAACCTCTCAGAAACATCCGCGTCATGCGTTCCTCATTCTCTATCAAATGAGGTGCAAACCTGGACAACTCTGCGAACTTTGCCTCGTATTGAGACACCGTCATGTTATTCTGTTCGAGTCTAATAAACTCTACTTCTTTCATATGACGAATACTTTCAGGAAAGTACTTGTCATTGAAAAGTTTCTGAAATCTTTCCCAAGACATGTTAAGTGCATCTGGTTGGGTACGCTTCACAGATTCCCACCAGTAATCTGCTTCACCACGAAATATAAAGGTAGCGAATGGAACCTTCTGTTCCTCCGTGCATCCCAAGACATCGAATATCTTGGTAATTTGCTTGACCCATATTTCTGCCAAGATCGGATCCGGTTTTCCCTTAAATTCTGGTGGTCCCAACTCCTTAAACTGCTTGGCTGTGACAGACCGCGCGTTGCCATCATTTCCACCCGTATTTTGTACACGAGTCTCCCTCGTCTGATTTTGCATGAACTGCAAAAAGCTCCTAAACAGTCCATCGTTCATCGTTTGCTCGGTAGTGTTGTTTACAGGAGGAATATTGCCTTCCTGTTGCACGTTCTCCTGGTTTGTGACTAAAGGTTGCTCCACAGTCTCGTACACTCCATTGTTAACGTTCTCAGCAGCCATTCTTAAATACTGCCATAAAACAAGGGTTAATTAAACATATCACATAATATCCATATATTATGACCAACCAACAAATAAGCTTAGTAGGACACACTAGCAAAGGATTTACTCATCTCTCCCCTCCTAGTTCTATTCCCCGATCTCCGCCAGAGACCATATCCCTAATCTTTGATACCAACTGTGACGCCCCCAAAACAGGTATACAACACCCATTCTGAGTCGCCAAATATATGGTACATAAAGCAAACTACAACTTCAATAATACAAATGTCGTGTGAAATACGACAATACATACTGTGAGTTTAAATACAAAAATTGTCTTCTAGACAATATCCACACACAAATAAATCCTCATTACAATTATTCAAACACTATTTTATAGAAATAGTGAGGACTGCTAAAACATCTTCCTATAACCATCACACCATACCCCGACTCGATCCTGCTATGTTCTCACGTCCTGAGAAGAAAATGGAACAAAAAGGAAAAGGGTGAGCTCAACTAGCCCAGTAAAGAATATTATGACTAAAATAATATACAACAAATTATCGTTAGTCTTCAACAGGAAAAAATCTGATAGAATACAATAGACAACAAGTTTTAGATCAACAACTACAGCGGAAACAGCAATCCATTAGAAGAGTCACGTAGAGGATGAATTCTACTATCTTCTAATATTTAAGAGTCCATCATCAATATTTTATCCCTGTAACAACAATCAATATACATCTTTAATCATCTTTGCACTACAGGCCAAAGATATTCATTTATATAACCGGTTGGTCATGTTCATCTCAACATCTGTTCATATTTGCACTATGGGCCAAATATATTCATCAGTAATCATTTATCTTTGCACTACAGGCCAAAGATATTCATCAAGTATCACCATTAAGTATTGAGGATGATGAAAACATTTTTAAGAACGAATCCAGTGAGATAGAAGGACAATTATTAGGGATTCGTACAACAGTTTTATCCAGGATCAATAATACTCCATAATAACCAATTTTGAAGCATAATTCAAAAATAACGATCAAAACATGGATACAATCAAAGATAGTAGCCAAAATAGATATTTTGGACAAAAAGAAGAAATTTCATTTTTCGATGAATAGTGCCGTATTCGTGAATAGTGCTGTATACGTGAATAGTGCCGTATACGTGAATAGTAACTCCGACACCAAAAGATAAAAATTTCACAAAAACGTCATCACGCTTCGTGAATAGTACTCGTGAATAGTAACTCATGAATAGTAACTCGTGAATAGTAACTCCGACATAAAAAAGTTCCAAATTGATAAAAAGTTCAGAACAATATTTCGGCATAATGATATTGAATAAGATAATATCATTTAAGAAGAAACAACACCCCTTAACTCAAAATAACCGTATTTCTGACTGAATTTCTGTATAGTGCTGACAGAAACTCGCACCGTATAGCAACACTCAAAGTATACTTACAAGAATGTGCTCGATAATATAGAGAGAGAAAGAGAGAAAACTTGTTTCTGGTGTGATTTTCAATTCTAACTTAGCCCTCTATTTATAGGAAAATGCTAGAACGCCAAAGGAGACTAAAATAATAAAATATTATTTTTTTTTCTTCATTTCTACGTACTCCCACCAACCAAGACCAGCCCACCTCTTTTGAACCAAAAATTTGGCAGCCCACATGCTTGAAATAATAGTGGGTCCCGCTTAATTTAAAAATCATTTTATTTTCCGAAACTTCAACAATTCATAGAAAATAGACCGTTTATCAGAAAAATACGAATTTTATGTCCATTCTACCTGAAATCGAATTCTCTACAACTTTGTAAAAGAAAGTTTTTCCAAATTCCCAACAGAAAATATCTGAAATCCATAAACGGATGATTTTTAATTCTTCCAGTTCGACAAAATACTGTTAAAACACCTCAGCATTAATTCCTTCATTTTTATCCACATAAAAATAAATATATCCATCAATTATATCAACATCAAATAAATATTTCTGTATCATATGAATCAATAATTAGTTATTCTTAAATAATATTACAGAATCACAATTATGATAACTAGGCCATTCCCGGGAAAGAGGGGGCTTTCCAATAAGGATTTCTCTTTACTGGCGCGCAATTAGATAACCTAACCTCTCCTTGATAGAACTTTCTAGACATTTCCAATAATTTTATCTAATAATATTATTCAAATAATATGAATTATTGATCTGATAATGGAAAATACCGTTCAGTGACAATTATTGAAACAATAATAATATAAACTAACAATGCAGCAATTATTGAATCAATATAATAAAATAATGAACAGTAACTACTGTAACAATTATTGAGTAGTTCCTTCTTACGTACGAATCAATAATTCAACCATACTGTGCAATACCGTGTGTTACTGTACAACCACGCGTATTACTGTATTTTAACCACCAGGTAACCCAACAGTGTTAACGGTAACAATTTATGCCGTTATTTATAAAACTCAATCTTTGTCATTTTCTTTCATCCAACCGTTTTCTGTTATGGGGCCCACAATTGACTGCGCCGTCGTATGAATATTCCCGACAAAAAGAATATTCCACGACCAAACGAATATTCCCCGACAACAATGATTATTTTATAACCACTTGTTTATTTTGTAAAAATTTTCTCATTTCACCCATAACCAAAGTATTATATCAAATTAACCCTTATTAATTTAGAATAATGAATAAAGGAAAATTCAATTTTATTTATAATAAGTTGGGGTCTTACAGTGACCCTATAGGTTATTATTACGTTCGCAATAATTTTAAAATCATATTATAAAATTATAAACAGTGAGCGACATCTAGTAATGCATCACTGCTACCCAAGTAATAATAAGATCGATGATTCGATGCAACCTTTTCGTGACCAATGTTTCAATGTAATTTAATCCTTTTAACCTTAATATCCTAGATTAAACTCGAGTCATGGAATGTATCATACTCTTCATAATTTAATCTGAGTTTTCTTGATCAATGAGTAGACTATATGAAACAAATCTCTATTTGAGCATGGTCATGCATTTCATAGTCTTACTCAATCAAGAAGCCTATGGATATCACCCATAATATATAGGATAGTTAAATTCCATCTAGATCACTCATATTTCTCACACGATTCATGATGAACCCAATAATCACCTATAGTCCACCCTATTAAAGGTGACATTTGATGATATCAAAGTACATAAATTCTCGTGTAGTAATATAGCGATTTCAGGTCGGAGGACCATTACATCATTGTCACTATGAGAATTGTTAATGACACTTCGCATAATGCTCCATATAGAATTCTCATGGTGGGTCTGTCCAGTACATCGTTCTCTAACATGTACATATGCATTGACTTAATATCTCATATATTTATGACCAATGAGATTTGGTCATCAGTCAATCCACATAATAGTCTCAATGCATCATTGTTGTCCCATCAACAATGATACTCGACTAGGGACATTTAAGAACAATGATACTAATTGTAATTATAATCTCATGTTCAAGTCACATACTTGAAACTATATAATTTGTATTACTATTCTAAGGAATTTTATTATGTTAACAATTATATTACGCAGTAAATAAAACCATAATAAAATTATTTATTTATTTAATCAAATATAATATCAAAACGTTAAGCAATTATATCAAATAATTGGCCTCTAGGGCATAAACTCTAACATGTGGTCTATCGCATGCCTGGTGATTTCTTTTGTTATTCCATTCCTTATTATACTCAATTGGTTAAAGTTTTGACTTTTATACTCCATGAAATTAGTGGAATATCCTTGATATTTGCACTTCATCCAGTATCTTTTCATGGAAATATTCTTCTGAGCATTCTTGAATTTTACTTTACAAAGCAGTATCATGTTGACAATTTGGACGTTATTAGTTCCTGGATAAAATAATTCTTGAACTTGTTTTATTGAATTCTTATATCATTGTCATCATCCTCATGCATGTTTATATTTTGTTGAAAGTCATCTGTGGCCTATAGTGCATTGATGGACTTGGTATGATTATGACCAGGGATTATTCGGTGTAATCATGACCGTAATATTACAAATGATGTGGAAAAAGTCCTCATTGGCCCTTAGAGCATTGATGGACAGTTGTTGGCATGATCATGACCATTATTGAATACACAAATATTCTTGGCCCGTAGTGCATGGATAATTGTGGTCGTGATACTAAAGAATATCCTTGGCCGTAGTGCAGGGGTGATTCGATGATGTGGATTATTTATTAAGCTGAGTCCCAGCGATAAAAGTGATGAAAAACCTTCTAAATCATAAAAGATAGTAGATTTTATTCTCTACTTGACTTTATTAATGGATTGCGTGTTCCGCTACAGTTAAACTTGATGGTTATTATATTGTATCATTTTAACACTGTTGACGGCTAACGATAATATATTCTGCATTATCTTAGTCATAATATTTCCTACTAGGCTAGTTGAGCTCACCCTTTTACTTTCATTGTTCTCTTCAGGAAATGAGAACGTAGCAGGGACTAGTCGGGGAACGAAGTGACGGGACAGATGATAGCATTAGTAGTCCTCACTATTCTGTGAAATAGTGTGATAATAATTGTAATGAGGACTCCTTTTGAGTTTGTATAATCTCTAGTAGACAATATTTGTATTCAAACTCACAGCTTATGTTTTGTCGTATTGTACACAACAGTTGTACTATTAAGCTGTATTTGAATTCTGTACCATGTATCTAGCGACTCAAGATGGGTGACGTATACCGATTTTGGGGGCGTCACAGTTGGTATCATAGCTTAGGGATATGATCCATGGCTAAGATGTGAGAATAGAACTAGGAGGGGAGAGACGGGGAATTCCTTCGCTAGTATGACCTACCTAAGTTTATTTTGTATTTAATTGGTCGGTCATAATATAGGGATAATATGTTACATGTCAATTAACCTCTGTTTTGTGGCAGTATCTGAAAATGACATCCGAGAATGTTGAGAATAGCAATGGAGCACAGGAGACCGTTGATTCTCCACAGATCAATAATCAGGACAATGTGCAATAAGATGACGATAATCCTCCTGTAAACAACAACACTGATCAATTGACGAACGACGGTACGTTTAGGAGCTTTTTAGAATTCATACAACATCAGGCGAAGGCGGCTCCTGTTCATAATATAGGAGGAAACGATGGCAACCCACGGTTGGTCACCACTAAGCAATTCAAGGAGCTGGGACCACTGGAGTTTTTGGGAAAGCCAGAACCACTTAAGGCGGAGACGTGGTTAAAGCAGATCACCAAGATAATTGATGTCTTGGGATTCTCCGGGGAGCAAAAGGTTCCCTTTGCCACCTTTATGTTGGGTGAAGAGGCAGATCACTGGTAGGAATCTGTAAAACGTACCCAGCCTAACGCACTCAAGATGTCTTGGGAGAAGTTCCAAGAGCTGTTCAATGACAAGTACTTTCCCGAAAGCATTTTTCATATGAAGGAGGTGGAATTTATCAAGTTGGAGCAAAATAACATGACCGTGTCACAGTACGAAGCCAAGTTTGCCTAGTTGTCCCGATTTGCATCCCACTTGGTTGATAATGAAGAGAGAATGACGCGGATGTTTTTAAGAGGTTTGATGCCGGAGATACGTCAATATCTTATTTCTCATAAACTGTGTTTGTATTCAGATGTTGTAAATAGGGCTCAGTTAGTGGAGCGCGATAATGAGTCAATGCAACCAAAAGAGAGCAGACGGTAAAATGATAATACCGGTGATAACAGTCATCAAAACGGTGACAATAAGCATGGAAGGAATCAACATGTCAGAAATGGTAACCACTTCAGCGGTAATCATGGTCAAAACAATAAGAATGGACATTTCAAGAAGAGGAGATTCAACAATGATGGAAAGACATCAGCACCAGCACCCGTTGTTAAGGAAGGAGAACGACCACCTATCATATGTTTCAAATGCGGAGGAGAGGGACACATCAGTCCAAACTGCGCGATGCCGTCCAAAGCATGTTATAATTGTGGAAAAGAAGGTCACTTAGCCCGATTTTGTCGTTCACCGAAGACAAGTTCAGCTAGGATGGAGGCACCAAAGGCCGTCCCAGAAAAGTCAAAGCCGGTAGTTTAAGAGATGGCATTTTTTTTCGTGACAAGGAACCTGAATAAAATTATCACAGGTATGTTAGTCATAAACTATTTTGAAGTCTATAATGTGTTAGATACCGGTTCTACTTACTCTTTTATTTCACCTAGTTGTGTTCAATGTTTGAAGTTAACTCCGGAGAAGTTAGACTTTGATATATATGTTTAAACTCAGTTGGGAGAAACCTTCGGTACCTCCACTATTTATAAATCTTGTTCAAATCAACACTTTCACCTTACGTGTCGATCTTGTCTCTTTGAAAATACTTGCCTTTGATGCGATTTTAGGAATCAATTGGTTAACTACTCATTATGCTTTTCGTAAGGTTGTTAAATTTCATATTCCTAACCAACCTGTTATGCGAATTCAAGCAACCAAACCACTAAAGTCAATCATTGTCATATCAAGCCATAAGTAAAGAGCCCTGATCCTTTCGTTGTTGAATTCCTTGTGTGGAATGCACCGAAGCCATACTTTCCGTAGGAGACGTTGTGAATGACGATGATAAGTTTATATGTATCAATGTGACGTATTATCCAAGTCTTGGATGAGAGTCACAGTTTTGAATGATATTTTTATTTTTAATAAATTTCTTAACGTATTCTTAAAGACTTCTTAGACTACCCTAGAGCGTGAAATCAAATTTTTTATTGACCCCAATATAAAACCCATTTCTAAAACCCTCAAATATTTCTTTAATTAAAACAAACGTAACATGCGCCAAAGACGTTGGCTCGAGCTGTTGAAGATTACGATCGTACCAGGCAATATCATCGTGAAAGTGCGAACGTGGTAGCTGAAGTGTTGAGTAGAAAATCGTATGCGGTTACAAGTGCGAATATACGAACCCACGTGAAGATAACAAATATACGATTAGAATCGACTTTAATTGATAAAGTTAAAGCCGCTCAAGCTACATACTCAGAGCTGATGAATGTGAAGAAGAAGGTTCAAGAGGGCGTTATTCTAAAAGCAAGAATTGATGAAGAGAAGAAATCTCAACCCTCGATTTAATTGGCCCATTTGAGATTCTCGATGAAGTAGGAACTGTGGCCTATAGACTCGTTTTACCGCCAAGTATGTTGCGTGTTCAAAACATTTTTTTTCATATCGATGTTATGTAAATATGTGGACGACCCGAACCACATTATTAATTTAGAACCGGACGAGATAGCAAAAGATTTAATGTATGAGGAGATACGTGTTAACATCTTGGAAAAGAAGGATCATATTCAACGCTCAAAGGTTATACCTCAAGAGTTAGAATTTGAAGTGAAGTCAAGGTATCCTCACTTATTCGGCATACCAGGTACATACGTAAATTTCGAGGGCGAAATTTCATGAGGGGAGATTGTGAGACCCCAAATTTTATGAATAAAGATTTAAATTTCTTGAAATATTTTTTAAATATTATGATGTGGATTTGATATAATGTTATAGTTGTGGGTAATATTTATAAATTTTGCAAAGTATGCAAGTTGTTGTATAATATTCGATTGGTCGGGGAATATTCTTTTTGTCGGGGAATATCCGTACGACAGTACAATCATTGGTGGACCCCACAACGAAATTATTGTCGGATTGAGAAAACGACAAAAATATTTTTATAAAAATAACGGCGGAGATGTTACCGTTAAAACTGTTGAACTACCCGGTAGTAAAAGTACAGTAATACGCGTGGTTGTATAGTAGCACGCGGTTGATTATTGATGCTTACGTGAGAAGTCACTCAGTTATACTCAATTATTGCTACAATAATTGTTGCATCATATCTCTTATATTATTGATTCAATTATTGTCACAGTATCATTTGTATAATATGTTATATTATTAAATCAATAATTGAGACGACAAATTATAATATTAAAGGATTAATAATTGTTGAAAGATTAAATATGTGTTGATTAAAAATAAAATGATTGTCATTATTAGTTCCTGGATAAAATAATTCTTAAACTTGTTTTATTGAATTCTTATATCATTGTCATCATCTTCATGCATGTTTATATTTTGTTGAAAGTCATCTATGGCCTATAGTGCATAGATGGAATTGGTATGATTATGACCAGGGATTATTCGGTGTAATCATGACCGTAATGTAACAAATGATGTGGAAAAAGTCCTCATTGGTCCGTAGAGCATTGATGGACAGTTGTTGGCATGATCATGATCATTATTGAATACACAAAATATTCTTGGCCCGTAGTGCATGGATAATTGTGGTCGTGATACTAAAGAATATCCTTGGCCGTAGTGCAGGGGTAATTCGATGATGTGGATTATTTATTAAGCTGAGTCCCAGCGATAAAAGTGATGAAAAACCTTCTAAATCATAAAAGATAGTAGATTTTATTCTCTACTTGACTCTTTTAATGGATTGCTTGTTCTGCTGCAGTTAAACTTGATGGTTATTATATTGTATCAGTTTAATACTGTTGAAGGCTAACGATTATATATTCTGCATTATCTTAGTCATAATATTTCCTACTAGGCTAGTTGAGCTCACCCTTTTACTTTCATTGTTCTCTTCAGGAAATGAGAACGTAGCAGGGACTAGTCGGGGAACGAAGTGACGGGACAGATGATAGCATTAGTAGTCCTCACTATTCTGTGAAATAGTGTGATAATAATTGTAATGAGGACTCCTTTTGAGTTTGTATAATCTCTAGTAGACAATATTTGTATTCAAACTCACAGCTTATGTATTGTCGTATTGTACATGACAGTTGTATTATTAAGTTGTATTTGAATTCTGTACCATGTATCTGGCGACTCAAGATGGGTGACGTATACCGATTTTGGGGGCGTCGCATAATTAATTGAATAAATAAACGATTTTTTATGGGTTTATTTACTGCGTAATATAATTGTTAACATAATAAAATTTCTTAGAATAGTAATACGAATTATATAGTTTCAAGTATGTGACTTGAACATGAGATTATATAATTACAATTAATATCATTGTTCTTAAATGTCCCTAGTCGAGTATCATTGTTGATAGGACAACAATGATGTATTGAGACTAGTATGTGGATTGACTGATGACCAAATCTCATTGGTCATAAATATATGAGATATTAAATCAATGCATAGGTACATTTTAGAGAACGATGTACTGGACAGACCCACCATGAGAATTCTATATAGAGCATTATGCGAAGTGTCATTAGCAATTCTCATAGTGACAATGATGTAATGGTCGTCCGACCTGAAATCGCTATATTACTACTCGAGAATTTATGTACTTTGATATCATCAAATGTCACCTTTAATAGGGTGGACTATAAAGGTGATTATTGGGTTCATCATGAATCGTGTGAGGAATATGAGTGATCTAGATGGAATTTAACCATCCTATATATTATGGGTGATATCCATAGGCCTCTTGATTGAGTAGGACTATCAAATGCATGGCCATGCTCAAATATTGATTTGTTTCATATAGTCTACTCATTGATCAAGAAAACTCATATTAAATTATGAAGAGTATGACACATTCAATGACTCGAGTTTAATCTAGGATATTAAGGTTAAAAGGATTAAATTACATTTAACATTGGTCACGAAAAGGTTGCATCGAATCATCGATCTTATTATTACTTGGGTAGCAGTGATGCATTACTAGATGCCTCTCACTGTTTATAATTTTATAATATGATTTTAAAATTATTACCAACGTAATAATAACCTATAAGGTCACATACAAATAACGTTATTAAAAGGAAATTAATTTGAATTGTAAGGATTTAAAAATATCAATATGATTGATAGTATTTAAATCACGAATTTAAATTAAAAGGATGCTTTGTATATGTATATATATTAATTAAGTAAGACTTAATTAAGATATAATATATATATATATATATATATATAAATTTGGATTTTATTTTAATTAGATTAGGGTTTTTGATTAATTCCGATTTATTGCTATATATATGATATATCAGCGTGTTTGGAAAGTTAATCAAAAAAAACCCTAGCCGCTCTTAGAGAGAGACGAGAGAAAACAGTTTCGTAAAAATCCTCATCCTTGGTGGCTAGTACCGCGATTCCTTCTTCTGCAGATCGTAGGACGATTCGTGGAGCGTTCGTGTGGATACCGTAGAGACGCAGTTCGTTCAAATTGCGTTGGAGATTCGACCGCATCAGTTTAATCACTTTCTTAATCGGTATAATTTCTAACCACTGAATTAACTAATTTTCGCATGGATCCTGATTAGGGTATCAAAAATTGCTTTAAAATTTTATTTCTGCTGTGCGTTTCTGTGTTGAAACCCTACAGATGGGTGATGTATACCTATTTTGGGGTCGTCACAACTACTCTAGTATGAATGATACTTGTGATGGGTATTCAACTGAAAGGTGGAGATTGTTGAAATATTTCACATAAATCCCACATTAGATAAATTCAGAAGTATATATGGGTTAATAAGTATGGTGGGAGGTGGTCCAACATGCTTATTGGGTTAGTCTACATAGGTGTGGGATGAATCGTTCAACTTAGCTACACAATGACTCAAACCCACGAAGCCGGAGCCTAGCCTGACCGGTCAGCGACATGATTGTGATTCAAACCAAGACTATGTCCTCTCTCATCCACAAAAGTGAAGTGCCCCTTGTTGGAAATGGGTTTGAAACATTAAATATTAGAGCATTTAGAGGCTCAAATTAATGAGGGACCCACACTCTTAAAATGTCGGGTCCATGCACAAATGCGTTCTCCTCTGCGAGGAGTATAATGTGGTATATTTATATGTTCAAATCCATTAAGAATTGAATGAAAAAATTGACTCCAAAGTCACCTACTTAAAATGTTGTAAATTGTAAAAGTCCCACATAGGGCATTAGAGGGAAAAATGAAGAACGTTATTTTCCCGTTGCACATTATTTTTACCTTTGCAGTACATTCCTTATCCATCTATAGTCTGCAATTTTTTCATTCTCAGAATCATATCATCATAGTATAGTTCGAGTATAACATAGAAATTGTGTTCGTAGAATTCTTAATTTCGTAGTGCTACCAATTAAGAGTTGAAATCCGTTTTATCTTGGGAAGCAATTATTCAACAAATCATTTAGCACCAGTGAGGGAATAAATCTGCTTTAAGGAAACTTTGTGAATTCAAAAGACTCGGATTTAATAATCTTCTGTTTTCAGATTCTGATTTTACAAGTATGTATAGTTTATATTCTAAATTTGATTTGCATATTAAATTTAAATAACTTAGTTATTTATATTAAATATTACTATATGTTTACAGAGAATACAATCTTAAAGCAAATTTATACAATCTGTAATTTATAGTATTATTTAATATCGATTATTTATGTGAACAGAAAATGGATTTTTAAAACAAATTTTCTGTACATATAGTATACTGTAGAATTAGTATTTTAACATAATATTAATACACAGTATTATGGAGTTTTATTGCATATTATTACATAGTATTATGTTGTTATATATATGTATATTTCGAATCTGCAAATATTGTTTACATATATATATATATATATATATATGAGTAATATACATATATATTGTAAGACCTCAACTTTTTGAATAATGATTAAATTTTCTCAAAATATATTTTTGAATATTATGGTGTGGATTTGATATAATGTTATAGTTGTGGGTAATATTTACAAATTTTGCAAAGTACACAAGTTGTTATATAATATTCGATTGGTCGGGGAATATTGTTTTAACAGGGAATATTCGTACAACGACACAATCATTGGTGGATCCCCCACAACGGAATAATTGTCGGATTGAGAAAATGACAAAAATACTTTATGAAAATAACGACGGAAGTTTTACAGTTAACTGTTGAACTACCCGGTAGTAAAAGTACAGTAATACGCGTGGTTGCATAGTAGCACACGGTATTGATTATTGATGCTTACGTGAGAAGTCACTCAGTTATACTCAATTATTGCTACAGTAATTGCTGCATCATATCTCTCATATTATTAATTCGATTATTGTCATAGTATCATCTGCATAATATGTTATTTTATTAAATCAATAATTGAGACAACAAAGTTATTCATATTATTAAATTACAATATTTAAAATGTCTAGAAGTTCTTTCAAGGAGAGGTTTGGTCACCTAATTGCGCGCCATTAGGGAGAAATCCTTATTGGAAAGCCCTCTCTTTCCTGGAAACGACCTGGTTGATAAATATTGTGAGTTATAATATTAATGATGAACGTTATTAAAATTGAAGTGGTGTTCGGAGTTGAATTTAGAGACGCGGACGTGATATTTGAGTCCAGAACGATGAAATTAGTAAAAATAGTCTATAAACACAAAATTTTCCGGAATTCTCTATTTGGTCAAAAATTCAACAATTGACTTTTTTGGTAAAAGTCAAACTTCGAAATTTCAAAATTTATATTTTTGATAAAAATGGTTTCATTGTGTTGGAATTATTTGTGTTAATGAAAATTGATAATTATTTCGATAATAATTGATGTCTGGAGGTTATATTGACCAATCGGGTATTTAACCGGATAAATGAGCAATTGATTGCTATTATTTCATATGATTATAACTATTTGTTCACATGTGTATACTATTGTTTCACATTCTTGTTACTATTAGGGGAGTTGGTGCAAGATTGATAATACTTGCATGACTAAGTTAAAAATGGAGGTATAGATGGAGGTACTATACTGTAATTCGTATTTTCACATGTCTAGAACTATTGATTCACATAATTTACTATTGCATCACATTATTTACTATTAGGGGAGGTGGTGCAAGTTTGATAATACTTCCATGACTAAATTAAAAATAAAGAAAAAGTTGGAGGTATTGTACTGTAATTTTTCGAGCCCCAAAACGTGCAATTATCGAAACTATATTTTTCTATAAATAGAA
Organism: Panax japonicus; assembly: GCA_020205505.1. Taxonomy (NCBI): domain Eukaryota; kingdom Viridiplantae; phylum Streptophyta; class Magnoliopsida; order Apiales; family Araliaceae; genus Panax; species Panax japonicus. The sequence goes on along the minus strand of CM035096.1, from coordinate 84,312,479 downwards.
GCTCATTCTTCCTTCATTTCTCACCAATTTACAAAAGCTTTAGAGCGATTATTATAGTGAGAAAGAAGAAGAGAAGTCTGCTACCTCACTATTCCAGTATCCAGTTTTTCCAAGGTAGGGAGTATTATTTCTTTCTTATCCATGAAGAGAACTTCTGTTATTCCATTCTTTATTATTCTGTTGGAATAACCTGTATACGCGGGCTACCCTATACTTGGTGAAATTCTTCTGTTGTTTCATTCTTTATCATTCTGTTGGAACATCCTGTTTGTGCGTTCTACGTCGGACCTAGTTCCGTCTTTATTATTCTGTTGGAATATCCTATCTGTAGTGTTTTACGCCGGACCTGGTTCCGTCTTTATTATTCTGTTGGAATATCCTGTCTGTGCATTTTACGCCGGACCTGATTCCGTCTTTATTATTTTGTTGGAATATCCTGTCTGTGCGTTTTACGACGGACCTGATTCCGTTATTTATTATTCATTTTGGAATAACCTGCATGTGCGGTCTATCGCATGCCTGGTGATTTCTTTTGTTATTTCATTCCTTATTATACTCAGTTGGTTAAAGTTTTGACTTCTATACTCCATGAAATTAGTGGAATATCCTTGATATTTGAACTTCATCCAGTATCTTTTCATGGAAATATTCTTTTGAGCATTCTTGAATTTTACTCTACAAAGCAGTATCATGTTGACAATTTGGACGTTATTAGTTCCTGGATAAAATAATTCTCGAACTTGTTTTATTGAATTCTTATATCATTGTCATCATCCTCATGTTTATATTTTGTTGAAAGTCATATGTGGCCTATAGTGCATAGATGGACTTGGTATGATTATTACCAAGGATTATTCGGTGTAATCATGACCGTAATGTTATAAATGATGTGGTTAAAGTCCTCATTGACCCGTAGTGCATTGATGGACAGTTGTTGGCATGATCATGACCATTATTGAATACACAAATATTCTTGGCTCGTAGTGCATGGATAATTGTGGTCGTGATACTAAAGAATATCCTTGGCCGTAGTGCAGGGGTGATTCGATGATGTGGATTATTTATTAAGCTGAGTCTCAACGATAAAAGTGATGAAAAACCTTTTAAATCATAAAAGATAGTAGATTTTATTCTCTACTTGACTCTTTTAATGGATTGCTTGTTCCGCTGCAGTTAAACTTGATGGTTGTTATATTGTATCAGTTTAACACTATTGAAGGCTAACGATAATATATTCTACATTATCTTAGTCATAATATTTCCTACTGGGCTAGTTGAGCTCACCCTTTTACTTTCATTGTTCTCTTCAGGAAATGAGAACGTAGTAGGGACTAGTCGGGGAATGGAGTGACGGACCAGATGATAGCATTAGTAGTCCTAACTATTCAGTGAAATAGTGAAAAATAAATGTAATAATATTGAATTTGAGTTTGAATATTGTCTAGACGACAATATTTGTATTAAAACTCATAGCTTATGTTTTGTCGCACTTTACACGATAGTTGTATAATTAAGTTGTATTTGTATTCTGTACCATGTATTTGACGACTCAGAATAGGTGATGTATACCTATTTTGGGGGCGTCACATATATAGTATTCTGTTTATTTGTCTAAATTTATTATGTTTGTTAATACATAGTATTTAATGTTAAAGATAGATATATATGAACATTGTATTGAACTTTAACAAAACCTGTCAAACTATAGAATAAAAATCTTTGAGATATAAATTTGTAAACTGAAGTTGTAAACAGAATTTTGGAAAACAGAAATTCTATAAGTAGAATTTTCTGCAAAACAAATTTGTAAACAGAATTTGTAAATAATTTTTTTACAACATAAATTCTATAAACAAAATCTGTTGTTTGAATTCTGCAAACGAAATTTGTTGTTTGAATTTTGTTAAACATTGTATAACAGAAATTTGTTTCTGTTTATTCATAGTTTATTTTTTATTTTTTTGTATAACAGAAATGGCTTATACTAGCACCATCCCTGCTTTGAGTTTGTCTCATGGAGAAAAGCCTGAAAAGTTCAATGGAACAGATTTCAAACGTTGGCAACAGAAGATGCTCTTCTATCTCACAACATTAAACTTGGCAATGTTTCTTCAAGAGGATTGTCCTACTCGTGTTGAAGGAGAAACTGACAAGGAAAAAGTGGATGCAGTTGACGCATGGAAACATGCTGATTTCCTTTGCAGAAATTATGTGTTGAATGGATTAGACAATAAACTGTATAATGTGTATTGTACATTCCAAATTGCAAAGGAACTTTGGGAATCTTTAGACAAGAAATATAAAACTAAAGATGCTGGCATGAAGAAATTCATAGTCGGTAGATTTCTTGATTATAAAATGGTAGATTCTAAGGCAGTTATCACCCAGGTTCAAGAATTACAAGTAATTCTACATGATATTCATTCTGAAGGAATGTCACTAAGTGACTCATTCCAAGTTGCTGCAATGATTGAGAAACTTCCACCATCATGGAAAGACTTCAAGAATTATCTAAAGCATAAACGCAAAGAGATGAATCTTGAAGAACTGATTGTGCGACTTAAGATTGAAGAGAACAATCGAGTATCTGAGAAGAAGAGTGGAAATAATTTATTTGAAGCAAAGGCTAATGTGGCAGAACAAAGGCCAAACAATAACAACAAAAGGAAGCGCGAAAGAAATTCTAATTTCAAAGCCAAGATGAAATTCAAAGGTAAGTTCTTCAATTGTGGCATTCCAAGACATAAATCAAATGAATGTCGCAGGCCAAAGAAATTCAAGAAAGAACAAAAGGCTCAAACAAAAGTGACAGTACTGAAAAAACTTTCTGAAAATGTTTCAGACATTAATCTCTCTGCAGTTGTATCCGAATGCAACTTGGTAGGAAACACCAAAGAATGGTGGGTGGACACTGGTGCTTCTCGCCACATTTGCTCCAATAAATGGATGTTTTCTACCTACAAACCAGTAAAAAATGATGAGCAACTCTTCATGGGAAACTCCTCAAGTTCAAAGGTTCAAGGAATGGAAAGATTGTACTGAAAATGACATCTGGCAAATAACTGACTCTGAATGAAGTGCTTCATATGCCAGACATCCGCAAAAATCTAGTTTATGGGTCACTGCTTAGCAAGAATGGCTTCAAGTTGGTGTTTGTATCTGATAAATTTTTACTTACAAAAAATGATATGTTTGTAGGAAAGGGCTATATGTTTGATGGGTTCTTTAAGATGAATGTAATGGTTGTTTTACCGAAGTCTATTGATAATAATAAAATTAATTCTTCTGCTTACTTGTTAGAATCTTCAAATATATGGCATGCTAGATTAATTAGAACATATTAATTATAATACTTTGCGTAGATTAATTAATTTAGAATTCTTGCCTAAATTTGATATTAATCAAAAAAATAAATGTGAAATTTGTGTGGAATCAAAAATGACAAGATTACCTTTTCATTCTGTTGAAAGGAAAACTGAACCTCTAGATTTAATTCACACTGATATATGTGACTTAAAGTTTGTGCAAACAAAAGTTGGGAAAAATATTTCATTACCTTTATTGATGATTGCACAAGATATTGTTATGTATATTTGCTAAGAAGCAAATATGAGGCTATAGAAATGTTTCAACTTTATAAAAATAAAGTTGAAAATCAACTTAGCAAAAAGATTAAAGCAATAAGAAGCGATAGAGGTGGTGAATATGAATTACAATTTGAAGAGATATACTCTAATCATGGTATTATTCACCAAACTATCGCTCCTTATTCACCTCAATCTAACGGTATTGCTGAACGCAAGAACCAAATGTTGAAATAAATGTTGAATGCTATGTTGACTAGTTCTGGAGCACCCTAGAACTTTTGGGGGAAAGCTTTGCTTTCTGCAAATTATATTCTTAATAAAGTGCCTCATAAGAAAACTCACAAAACACCTTATGAATTATGGAAAGGTCATAAACCTTGCTAGAAATTCTTAAGAGTGTGGGGGTGTCTAGCAAAAGTGATGATTCCTAAACCTAAAAAGGTTAAGATAGGACCAAAAACCATTGATTGTGTATTCATTGGTTATGCAAATAACAGTAGTGCTTATCGCTTTCTTGTTCATAAATTTGAAATTCCTGATATTCATGTTAATACCTTTATTGAATCTAGAGATGCATCACTTTTTGAGAATATGTTTCCATATAATAGAAATAAAGAGACAAATTCATACAAAAGACCTTTGGATGCTACTCGTATAAATTCTGAAAATATAGACAAAGAGTCTATAGTGGATGAACCTACACGTAGCAAAAGGTCAAGGACTTCAACGTCTTTTGGCCTGTATTTTTTAAAGTTTTTGTTAGAAAACAATCCTCAAACATACAAGGAGGCAATATTCACTTCAGATGCTTCTCATTGGAAAGAATTAATAAATAGTGAAATTGAATCCATCATGCAAAATCATACTTGGGAATTGGTGGACCTTCCACCTGGTTCCAAACCCTTGGGGTATAAATGGATCTTCAAAAAGAAGATGAAGGCTGATGGTTCAATTGATAAATATAAAGCAAGGCTTGTTGTTAAAGGATATAGACAAAAGGAAGGATTGGATTATTTCGACACTTATTCACCAGTTACAAGAATTACATCTATTCGGATGCTTATAGCAATATCATCTTTAAATAGACTTGAAATACATCAAATGGATGTGAAAACTGCATTCTTAAATGGTGAATTAGATGAAGAAATATATATGGAACAACCTGAAGGTTTCATTGCAGAAAGGAAGTTTTCACAAATTAGGATGTTATGAAGAAAGGTATGCAAACTTGTTAAATCCTTGTATGGATTGAAACATGCACCAAAATAATGGCATGAGAAATTTGATAATGTTATGTTATCAAATGGATTTAAAATCAATGAGTGTGACAAATGTGTTTATGTGAAAAGCACTCAAAAAGAATGTCATTGTTTGTCTTTGTGTGGATGATATGTTAAACATGGGTAGCAACAATGAAATTATTAACTCTACCAAACGTATGTTGGCAAATAGATTTGATATGAAAGACTTGGGGGTTGCTGATATAATATTAGGAATCAAAATTTCCAGAACATCTGATGGAATTATATTATCTCAAACTCATTACATTGAGAAAATACTTGAGAATTTTAAAAAGAATAATATAATTCTAAATAAGACCCAGTTGATATAAATCTTCATCTAGCCAAAAAATGAAGGTAATAACATATCTCAACTAGAATATTCTCGTATAATAGGCAGTTTAATGTATATCATGAACTGTACTAGACCAGATATAGCTTATTTAGTAAGTAAGCTAAGTCGGTATACGAGTAATCCAGATAAAGATCACTGGAAAGCTATTTTGAGAGTTTTGGGATATTTAAAATATACTCAAAAATATGGACTGTACTATACAAGATATCCAGCAGTATTGGAATGATATAGTGATGCTAATTGGATATCTGACAATAAAGACTCGAAATCCACAAGTGGATATGTCTTTACCCTTGTAGGTGCAACGGTATCTTAGAAATCCTCAAAACAAACTTGTATTGCAAGGTCTACAATGGAATCATAATTCATTACTTTAGACAAAGCTGGAGAAGAAGCTGAGTGGCTTCGTAATTTCTTAGAGAATATTCCAAATTGGCCAAGACCTGTGCCAGCTATATGTATACACTGTGATAGCCAATCAGCAATTGGAAGAGCACATAATCATTTATATAAAGGTAAGTCACGCCATATAAGATGAAGATATAATACCATTAAACAATTGCTCTCAAATGGAATTATCTCAATTGACTATGTAAAGTCAAAAGATAATATTGCGGATCCGCTTACGAAAGGTTTAACAAGAGAGCAAATAGAAAGTTCATCGAAGGGAATGAGTTTAAAGCCTATTGTTTAATTAAGAGTCGTCATAGTGGCAACCCAACCTAGTTGACTGGAGATCCCAAGATCTAGGTTCAATGGGCAAGCCGAACTATGTAGTACTTAGTAAAGCACTGAGGAGATATTTACTCCTAACCATTCCTATAATGAAACAGTGCACATCTGCCGCGAGAATCAGGATAATTTATATTTTTAATGACTTTTATATCTTAAAATACGTTCAAGTGGGGTATTGCAGGATACTCTTGATAGAAGTCACCTACGTGAGTAAGAAGGGGCCACTTCTGTGAGAATTTTGAAGGCTGAATTCACTAATATACTCACAGAACCAAGAGGTATTTCAAGCCCAAAATGAACACAAACGTGAGAACCAACTATGTCTGAATAGATATTTTGTGAATTCTATTCTCTTGATTTACACAAAAAGCTGACAGTTCAAAGACATCAAGTCTACTGATTAGCCAAGTAAATTCGATAGATTTTACTAGGGCAAGTTCAAAGCCACTAGGCTACTTAACCTGATGAAATATCATGTACTCGAACTAGTGTCTGCATATTCATAACATATTTTTTTCCCATGAAATAAAGCCAATTTTACATTTATGTAGGGCATTGTTAGAAATGGGTTTGAAACATTAAATATTAGAGCATTTAGAGGCTCAAATTAATGAGGGACCCACACTCTTAAAATGTCGGATCCATGCACCAATGCGTTCTCCTCTGTGAGGAGTATAATGTGGTATATTTATATGTTCAAATCCATTAAGAATTGAATGAGAAAATTGACTCAAAAGTCACCAACTTGAAATGTTGTAAATTGCAAAAGTTTCACATAGGGCATTAGAGGAAAAAAATGAAGAACATTATTTTCCCGTTGCACATTTTTTTCCCGTTGCAGTACATTCCTTATCCATCTGCAGTCTGCGATTTTTGCATTCTCAGAATCATATCATCATAGTACAGTTTGAGTACAACATAGAAATTGTGTTCGTAGAATTCTTAATTTCGTAATGTTACCAATTAAGAGTTGAAATTCGTTTTATCTTGGGAAGCAATTATTCAACAAATCATTTAGCACCAGTGAGAGAATAAATTTGCTTTAAGGAAACTTTGTGAATTTAAAGGACTCGAATTTAATAATCTTCTGTTTTCATATTCTGATTTTATAAGTAAGTATAGTTTATATTCTAAATTTGATTTGCATATTAAATTTAAATAACTTAGTTATTATATATTAAATATTACTATATGTTTATAGAGAATACACCCCTTGGGGTCCAAACTTAAGAGCAAACTAATTTTATATATATTCATTCAAATTATTTATATATATATTCATTCAAAGTTTAGTTCTCATCGGTGTGCGACTTTTATTCCCCACAAGCATTATTATCATATTCAAGTAGTGATCTTAGGGAGTTAATTTCTGATTCATTACCCTATGAATTTGAGCTTCCAAATACTTGATTTTAATCTACTCATGAAGTACATCACATTGGTATGTGGATTCATTTCAAATGATTAATGAAACCCACTTGATTTTAGGTTCAAATTCTAACAGATCGCAATTCAACCCCGTCCGTAAATTTGTCTTACAAATAAGACTGAAAATGAACCCGAGTGGTTCGAAACCCGGATCGAGGTCGACTCAAAAAATTCGAGTGAGACTCGGATTCGATACTTAAACCATTCGAATTTGAATCCATTATGATACTTGAACATTTATACGAGTCGAAAAGGAGTTGTCTATTGTTCGCTCATTTAAAGTATCAAATTTTCCATACATTACTGATCCCTACTCGATACAAATTTGTTGATACATACTCGTATACATCATTGATTATACTCGATTTATTTAATATATATTATTCAACAATTAAATTGTCCACATACTTTGAAAAGTGAAAGGAATTTTTTATGTTTTATGTACATGTTCATGGATTAATTCAAGAATAATAATATTACCACATTAATTTTTTTACAACACTATCTAGTTTTAAGAGTTAATTTTATCTACATTATCACAATGCTGAGTAACTCCACTAAAAAACAATCTAGTCAAGTCGAATGGAAGGATTATGAAACAAGTCGGATTCGAATATGAGCAAGAATTGTAAAATTGTATTCGAACTTAGTACGAATCCGAACATCTTTAAAAATTTAGAGGTAAATCTGAAGAAGGTACGGTTGTAGGATCATTTTCACCCCCACTTACAAAGTAACCCAGGAGAATTTGTACATGCTTTGAAAGTCCGAAGTCGTTCAGCAATATTCTTCTCTTCAACGTTTCTAGATCTCAGTACTTGTATAATATCAGAACGTTAGAATTATTACATTGAAATTTCTCATTTTTTCACGTCAATTCAACTTCAATCCTAACCATTCTTCAACCGCGTAACACCACGGCCCGCAATCCCACTCCCCCTTCCTCTCTCCATCAAACCCGCCACGCTTGATTATATACCCATTTCGCATATATTCGATTCCTTATTCCTTTCCTTGTTTCTGCTAAAGAAAATTGTTCCCAATTCATTTTTATTTGGTAAAGTTGATCTATATGTGATCAATACAGTGTTTGAAGTAAAGGGAAAATGATTTTGTTAACCATCTCTATTGGGTTTGTTCTTGGAGTGCTAACGATTATTGGGATTGAAATTCTTGGGTTTCTGTTTTTGGTTCAAAGATTGAATCGAAAAGTAAAAGATCAAGAAATAAAGTCTGTATCTCGAGAAGTTCATGGAGATCACTTGGATCTCTCATACCCTAACAAACAGGTAGTTCTTCTTTGTTTATATGTTATTACTGTTTACTTCAAATTTGTGTTTTTAGTTAATATGTTGGAAATTTTTTAATTTATACTTCCCTTAGTTATTTCTCCCCCTTTTAATGCAATTTATGAAGTATGAAGTCTATCTATACTATTTTGAGAGAAAGAGAGAGAGATTTCAGTTGAAGTTATCGAAAAATACTGATAATTTTTATGTGTATTACTCTGTATCTGAAAATTTAAATTTATTATCAATAATTCCATATAAGTAGGTGACAAATAGAGCTAATGCAAACATGTTATGTGTTTAGTTGTGAATTTGGAATGGCATAGTTTTTTGATTGATAGTACTCCCTCACTCCAAATTGAGTGTTATCTTAAAAATCGATCTTTAGCAGATGCTTAAATGATAGCTTTAAAAAGGACTGTTACTTTGAATCTTTTCAACTTTAAAAAGAAAGAATATTAAGTGTAATGGTAAACATAATGCTGGGCAGAGCTTGTAATCTATCACGTACATTAGTTTAGAATATGAGACTTGATTTGGGAGTAAGGAGCACTTCATATGTAAACCTTTTGTTTTGTGTCTTAATTGCGAATATTAATATGCGTAGACAAGAAAAAGGTCAAATGGGACTCTAATTTCCAGATAGAGCAAGTCATTAATATAGTTCATACAAAGTGGCTTCTACTTTATAGGTGCTGAAGTTTAGACTGTAATTTCTGGGATATTTGTGAGAATCTTGTGCAACAAACTGAGGGTGTTGGTAGAGCTATGTAGTGCTAATAGTATAGGATTAGCATGGGGAAGCTTCCTTTAAATTTAGTTGTTGAGGCAACTTTATGTAGGTGGTAATAGACTGTCTATGCTTGACTGTTGGATTTTTTGGCTAAACATTGATTGAAGATCTCAGAGTTGATTGTTTGTTTTTTTTTTTGGGGGGGGGGATAAAGAATGGGAACAGTTTGAGTTTCATTAGCTCGAAAATGGAATGTTTTGGGTCCTGTTATAAGTACTCTGAGCAGTAATCAGGAAGAGTGTTTTTTCTATTTTTTGAAAGTCTTGGCTGGTAGCTTGAGGCTCTAAAGAAGATAATTATTAAGCTAAGTAAATTAAGATTGAAGGGTGAAAGAAGAATGATTTCAGATCCTTTGACAAGTTGTAGTAGCAGAAAATCAAATTCAGCAGTGGTTGTATTACCTTAGATGCCCTTTGGGTAGGACTTGGGAAATTATCAGTTCTCTTGTGCCTTTCCTAATTTATTGTATCTCATCCCTTCACTTATAGGGGTGTTAGCCGAGCAGAGTAGCTCGATACTCGACTCGAGATCGGTTCGAAAATATGATCCAAAGCTCGAATTCGAAGTTGATTCGAGTCGAATATGATCCATACTCGTTTTCTGTTTAATGATACACGAGTCGAATTCGAGTATACCAGTATTCGCTCAAATTAGGGTTCGAGTATTTCATTTTTTTCTCGAACCATACTCGATACCTGCTTGATGGATCATATTCGAATACTGGTCTGATCCATACTAACAAGCTAAATAGGTGATATTTGTATCAATCTTTATAATTTATAAAGTGTAGTATTAAATTGTGTAAGTTTGTACTTGAATAAATCAATGAATTGATTGTCAATTCGTATTACATTCTGTGTAATTTCTTTACATAAATAAAGTAAAAGACTTTTATTTATAAACATTAGTTCAATAATCAATTTAGTATGTAGTGGTTCAGTATTAAGTGAAATGGTTCATATTCGAAACTCGATTTGAAGGCTCGTGAGTAACTCATTTTGTAAACGAGTCGAGTACTTACGAGTCGAGTAGGTCCGAGTCGAATCTGGCGCAAAATTAGAAATTTCTTATCGAATTCGAGCTCAATTTTTTCGAGTCGAGCCGGATCTGAGCATTAGAGTGTTTGCTGAGTTTCGACTCGTTTTCACCCCTATTCACTTATGAAGCTATCTTTATTTTCCTATCTAATCAAGTGGAATCCTTCTCTTCGGATCTCCATTGGTTTAAAAATATATAATAATAGAGTGGTGAATAATCGTGGCTTTTCTTCTCAAGATTTTTAATTCGTCTATTTCCACCCTCTTTTGGTAAATCAAGTGAACTCTTTATATTTTAATGGGATCACGGGGAAACCTCTTGGGATCTCCATTTTAAAAATATTTTAATGAGAGCAGTGAACGTTAAGAGAAGTGAATCAAACAAGGGAGAACATATATATATATATATATATATATAAACTTATCTGAAGTAAACCATAGTTGAAAAACCCGCAGAATGTTAGTATGTCTAGGCTAGTACTTGGTATTATGTTCTTAAGACAATTATGCCATCTTTATCGGTACTTCGAGTTGGCATCAATTATCTCCCATGATACAATGACAACGTGGGTTATAGCAGCACTACAAATAACACACAACGAACCAAAACAAATGTTCTGAACTCTCTCAAAATAAACTATGAATGACGTAAGAAATGAAGACTTGAATGACTTGAGAATTCTTGAATGCTTGGATGATCCAAATGGCTGCCCCCCCATATGGTATTTATAGGAGGGTTTAGTGATCCATCAGATGGGACACAACCCTTGCAAACCAAATGGACACAAGTGAATAGGTGTGGACGAAAAGGCACGACAGAATGGATGCGTCCGCTAGGGGAGAAACTCTGCAAACACCATCAGTGTTGCGACTCTAGATAGCAGTGCTGCAATGTTAGACTAATTTACAGACTCAGCGCTACGACGCTATGTCTAGGCGTTGCGGCACTAGATCGACCAAAGAGTTAGCGCTGCAGCGCTCGGAAGTAGCGTTACAACGCTTCATCTTAGTGCTGCAGCGTTGGGTCCCAAAATGATGCAGTTTTGATAATAAATAAAATTGGAAACAAGACAAAATTTAAAGAAATTTTGTGGAAAAAGATATATACAATTACCCAGACCCACGAGCCCGAACTAGGTCCTCTCCCCTCCACAAAAGTGGCGTGCCCCTTGGGGCCCAAACCCAAGAACAAATTAATTGTATATATACTCATTCAATGTTTAGTTCTCAATCGATGTGGGACTTTTGTTCCCCACAAGCATTATTATCATATTCAAGTGGTGACCTTTTAGAGTAAATTTATTATTCAATCCCATGAATTTGAGCTTTTTAATATTTGTTTTTAATCTACTCATGGAGTAAAAAACATTGATTTGTGGATTCATCTCAAATGATTAATTAAACCCACTTACATTTAAGCTCAAATTCTAACAATCCCCCACATGAATGAAATTGACTGTCAGCCTTATGCAAATGTTATGCACTCTGAGAGAGACATAATTGGAAATCATTTGTATAGAGGTGGCTTCTGCCTTTGAACCTTCCCTTGTGAAAGACTATCGGGTTTACTGGTTGTTCAGTGAATGTGATGTCTTGAACTGTCCAACCGTTTGTGTAAATCGAGACAATAAAAATTTACACAAAATCTTTCCAAACATTATTTGGTTCTCATGATTTTGTTCATTTCGGCTCCGAACATTCCCGGATTTATGAGTGCTCTAGATAAGTATAGTCTTATCATTCTCATAGAATTGACCCAGTTCAAACTCACATAGGTGATTCTTAATAAGAGTATCCTGTTATTCCCCACTTGTTTATCAGGATTTAAGAATCATTAAAAGCACAACTTATCCTGAAATCGCTGCAGGTATCACAATCTCGAATCATATGAATGAGAAGAAGAAATTAATTTTTTCATAGTGATTTGGTTGAATCGTTCATAATTTAGTTGTCCTTTTGAACCTAGATCTTGGGATCTCCAGTCAACTGGTTTGGGTTTCCATCACGACGACCCTTATTTATAGGCTTTAGACCCATCAATTTTTAATTGCTCTCTAGTCAAACCTTTAGTTAACAGATTCACTATATTCTCTGTTGACATTATGTATTCAATAGTCATAATGCCATTAGAAAGAAATTATTTTATGAGATTGTGTATACGACGAATATGTCTATACTTACCATTATACATGCGACTCTGTGCCCTTCCAATTGCAGATTGATTATCACAATGGATACAAACAGTCGGCACAGGCTTAGGCTACATAGGAATATCTTCTTCTCCGGCCTTATCTAATGCAATAAACTCAGATTCTATCGTTGATTGAGCAACGCATGTTTGTTTAGAAGATTTCCATGACACTGCTCCTCCACCTAGTATAAACACAAAGCCACTCGTGGATTTAGAGTTTTTTGAATCTGATATCCAGTTCGCATCACATTATCCCTCAAGTACAGCTGGATATCTCGAGTAGTGCAATCCAAAGTTACGAGTGTATTTTAAATACCTAACACTTATAATCGCTTTCCAGTGATCTTGTCCTGAATTGCTTGTAAATCTACTCAATTTATTAACAACATATGCTATGTCGGGACGTGTACAATTCATTACATACATAAGACTTTAAATTATTTTTTCATACTCAGGTTGTGATATGCTCTCGTTTATTTTTAGACAAATGTAGATTTATATCTATTGGTGTTCCTACATGATTGCAATCATTTTGATTTAATTTCCTGAGTATTTTCTCAATAGTGTGATTGTGATAACACTAACCCATCCGATGTTTTAGATATTTTAATTCCTAAAATTACATCGGCAACACCCATGTCTTTCATGTCAAATATATTATTTAACTCTCGGTAGTTTTAATGATTTCATTATAACTACCCATAATGAGCATATCATCTACATAAAGGCAAATAATGACAAACCCTTTCTCAGTGTCCTTGACATATACACATTTGTCACTCATTTATTTTGAAACCATTTGACACCATTGTACTGTTAAATTTTTCATACCATTGTTTAGGTGTTTGTTTTAATCCATAAAGAGATTTTACAAGCTGACAAACTTTTTTTTTCTTGTCCTGGAACAATAAACCCCTCTGGTTCCATGTAAATTTCTTCTTCTAAATCACCATTCAAGAAAGTTGTTTTCACATCCATTTGATGTATCTCTAAATTGTATATAGCTGCAATGGCTATTAACATCCTAATTGAGGATATTCTTGTCACAGGAGAATAGGTATCAAAATAATTCAAACTCTTCTTTTGCTTGTATCCTTTAATTACAAGTCTTGCTTTATATTTATCATAGATCTATCTACTTTCATTTTCTTATTGAATATCTACTTGTATCCAAGAGGTTTAGAGCATGGTGGGAGATCTAATAATTCCCATGTATGATTGTGCAATATGGATTCTATTTCACTATTTATAGTCTCTTTCTAATATGGAGTTTTGGGACTCGACAGTGTTCGAAAAGTCGGCCGACTAGGTCAGGGTCGGAGCCTCAACGAGTCGACTAGGGCCTAGTCCTTTGATTTAGTTGCTGGCCGACTTAGTCAGGCTCCAGTCGGCGACTAGTCGGTAAAGTCGTCCAGTCGGAGTAAATCAAAAAATCGAAAAAAGTCGGAAAAAATCGAAAGAAGTCGGGGAAAATCGAAAAAAATGGGAGCGAATGAGTCTACCTAGAAGAAGTAGAAATGTGCGAGAACTAGATGAAGACTAGTTTGTGTCGAAAGATGATGACAACGAATAGGAAGATGATGATTATGAGTTTGAGTCCGATGGAGAGCAAGTCTTGGAGGGATATGGAGAAGAGGAGTGATTGACTATTGATTTTGTGCTACTACTTAGTTTCATTTGGTTAATTGGTTTTGAACTTAGATCGTCGAACTATTTGGTTTTACTTAGTTTCTATGTTTTTATTTGATGATTTGTGTTATTTATGTTATTCTACTTACTCAAAACTTATGAAGGATGAAGGAGAATATATATTTAAAAAAAATTGAAAATCCGACTAGCCGATTAATCCCCGACTAATCCCTTAGTTTCTAGTCGGTAGCCAACCGACCTGGGACCGGCTAGCGACTTTTAGAACACTGGGACTCGATATAACTTCTCTACAAGTTTGAGGCTCATTTTTTAACAAATAAGTTAGAAAATCTGGACTAAAAGATTTTGATATTCTAGCACGTTTACTACGCCTAAGTTCATCAATACCTTCTAAATCATTATCACTGTCACTAACAGTGTCAGACGTTTTTTTGTTTGAACTTGTTTCCCGTTCATTAGAACTTGACTCTTGTTCCTTTTTATTAGGAAATATTGTTTCAAAAAATTCAGCATCTTTTTGACTCAATAATAATATTTTCATGTATTTCTTATATTTTTGATTTATTAACCACAAATCTATATGCACTGCTATTATTAGCATAACCAATGAATATACAATCTATTGTTTTTGGTCCTATTTTTACCTTTTTGGGTGGAGCCATTACTTTTGCTAAGCACCCCCATACTTTTAAGTGTTTATAATTTTCATAATTCATAGGCTGATGTATTAGACTTCTTTTGAGGTATTCGACTGAAAATATAATTTGCTGAAAGAATTGTTTCCCCCACAAATTCTGAGGTAGTTCAGAACTTAATAACAATGCATTCATCATTTCTTTCAAAGTTCTATTCTTTCTTTCAGCAACACCATTTTGCTGTGGTAAATAAGGGTCAGTTGTTTGGTGTCTTATACCATATTGCGAACATATTTCACAAAAAGGAAATTTATATTCCTCACCTCTATCAATAAGTAAACATAATATCTTGTACAATCAACTATAAAAGTAAGAAAATATTTCTTTGCCCCTCTTGTTTGTATATACTTTAAATCATAAATATCAGTATGCACTAATTCAAGAGGTTCTATACTTCTTTCAATTGATTTAAAAGAAGATTTTTGAAATTTTGCCTCCACGCAAACTTCACATTTATGATTGGGGTAAATCTCATATTTTGGTAAACATTCCGTATCAATTAATCTACGTATAGTATTATAATTAACATGTCCTAATCTACCATGCCATAAATTAGATGACTCAATCATATAAGGAGAAGATGTATTTTTATTAATATTGGAAAATACAATTGTCAACACATTCATTTTAAAGAGTCTATCGCTCATATATCCCTTCCCTGCATACATCCCATTTTTGGTTAGGACAAAATACAAAGACTAATTTAAATCCCTTTTGACTAAGAAGAGATCTAGACACTAAATTCTTCCGAATATCAGGCACATGGAGCATGTTATTGAGAGTGAGTTTCTTGCCAGATGTCATATTTAGGACCACCCTTCCATGCCCAACAATCTTGGATGTGGAGGAATTCTCCATGAATAATTGTTCTCCATTCTCAATTTCTTGATATGTGAAGAACATCTTCCTGTTAGAACACACATGGTGGGTTGCTCCAGTATCTACCTACCATTATATGAGATTTCCAACCAAGTTTACTTCTGAAACTACCGCTGATAGATTAAATTTGGAAACATCTTCAAGAAGACCATCTACTTCTGTTGCATTAGCTTGAGCGAACATCTTGTTTTGGTCTTTGCGTTTACAACAATCTTTTGCCCTTTGTCCTGGCTTGTCACATATATAGTATTTGCCTTTGGAACTTTTGTTAGCTCTTTGTTTAGGCCCATTTCCTGAGTGCTTCCTCTTTTTAGACTTTTGACCTTGTTCCACCATGTTGGCTTTAAATTCCACAAAGGTCTTTCCTGCTTCTTTTCAGAAGCACGGTTGTCCTCTTCTATCTTTAATCAGATTAAGATCAAGTCTTCAAGTTTCATCTCTTTACACTTATGCTTGAGATAATTCTTGAAATATTTCCACATTGTTGGCAAATTTTCAATTATAGTCGCTACTTGGAAGGATTCACTTAAGGACATGCCTTCTGCATTTATTTCATGCAAGATTACTTGAAGTTCTTGGACTTGATTGATGACAGCCTTGAAATCCACCATCTTATAGTCCAAAAATATGCCAACTATGAATTTGTTCATGCCAGTATCTTCCGTTTTATATTTCTAATCCAAGGAATCCCATAGTTCTCTTGTTGTTTTGAGAGAACTATACACATTGTATAATGTGCTGTCCAATCCATTGAGTATGTAGTTTCGACGCAAAAAATAAGCATGTTTCCATGCATCAATTGCGACAATAACTTGCCTATCTGTTTCATTCTCACTAAGCACAGGGGGATCTTCATGAAAAATCTTGCCAAGTTAAGTGTAGTGAGATAAAACATCTTTTGTTGCCATTTTTTGAATTCCATACTATTGAACCTTTCTGATTTTTCTCCATGGTTCACAGGCACATTAGGTATTATTGGTGTAGAAGAAGAACCGACTATAGTTATAAATTCGGTAGCTATTTATTCTATATATATATGTAATAAAATAATTATTTAAGATTTTTAGGAAAAGTGAATCAAACAAGAGAGAATATATATATATATATATATATATATATATATATATATATATATATATATATATATATATAAACTTATCTGAAGTAAGCCGGAGTTAAAAAACCGCATAATGTTAGTATGTCAAGGCTAGTACTTTGTACTATGTCCTTAAGACAATTATGCCCTCCTTATCGGTGTTTAGAGTTAGCGACACTTATCTCCCAGGAAACAATGACAACATGAATTATAACAACATTACAAATAACACACACAACGAACCAAAACAAATGTTCTGAACTCTCTCAAAATAAACTATGAATGACTTAAGAAATGAAGACTTGAATGACTTGATAATGCTTGAATGATCCAAATGACTGTCCCCAATATGGTATTTATAAGAGGGTTTAATGACCCATCAGATGGGACACAACCCTTGCGATCCGAATGGACACAAGTGAATAGGTGTGGACAAAAAGGCACGACAGAATGGATGTGTCCGCTCGGGCAGAAACGCCGCAAGCACCATCAGCGTCGTGGCTCTGGATAGCTGCGGTGCTAGACTAATTTACTAACTCAGCGCTACGACATTGCGTTTAGGCGCTGCGGCGCTAGATCGGCCCAAGAGTTAGCGCTGCGGCGCTGGGTCTCAAAACGACACAGTTTTGATAATAAATAAAATTGGAACTAAGCAAAACAAAATTTTGCCCAAAAAGATATATACAATGACCTAGACCCATGAGCCCGTCCCGGTCGGTCGGCAGCGGCACGCGCGTGTGGTCAAACCAAGCCTTAGCTAAGTCTTCTCCCGTCCAAAAAAGTGGGGTGCCCCTTGGGGCCTAAACCCAAGAGCAAACTAATTGTATATATACTCATTCAATGTTTAGTTCTCAATTGATGTGGGACTTTTGTTCCGCACAAGCATTAATATCATATTCAAAGTGGGGGCCTTTGGGAGTAAATTTCTCATTCATTATCCCATGGATTTGAATTTCTTAATACTTGTTTTTAATCTACTCATGAAGTAGAACACATTGATATGTGGATTAATCTCAAATGATTAATTAAACCCACTTATATTTAAGCTCAAATTCTAACAGTGAAAACTCTTGGCTTTTTGTCTCAATATTCTTAATTTTTTTATTTTTCAATATGATTCCTTTATGGTCCAGTATGCTCTCACGTAAGTCTTCTATGGCAACTACTTTCAGACTTGATATTCTTTTTCCTTAGCTAACTACATTTAGAAAGACAAAGTTCATCCCTATATCATTGGTTCACAGCCTTGATTTATGATTCTTCATAGACTCGACAAAATTGGATGTTTTTGCAAGTTAGTGTATACATAAATCCTTCTCTTGGGGTTGTGTGTTAGATTCTAATTTGATCTTATACTTTGCAGTAATTTTGGACTTCTGAACAATCTTGTCCTGCGGAATATATTGCTTTTGGACAATATTGTCCAATGAGAGGGATGTGCCTATTCTTCCTTGTTTACAGATTAAGGAATAGGGATATAATTTTTTGAGTGTATTCAGTATTGTCATGGGTATGTAAGTTATTGTAATATATGCTTGTTTAAGTATAAATAATAAGTGAAGCGAGCATTTTTTTAAAACCTTACTATTCCTTTCCATTAATTCTCTTTAACTTTATCTTGGTATTAGAGCACCATTTCTGAGATGCCAACAGTTCCGGTAAATTGAACTTAAAAAGTATAGTCAGTATTATATATATATATATATATATATATATATATATATATATATATATATATATATATATATACTAGTTGTGTCCCGTGCCTTCGGCACTACATGGACGGTGGGATTTATCCCAAACTTTGGACGGCCCAGATGATTTAGTAGGGTGAGCGGGAAATTCAAAATCAGTTGTATTTTGTTAGATATATATATATATATATATATATATTTAAAAAATAGGAAAAAAGGAAAAAGAGTGTTACAAAGATATGACCATTGGTTGAAGTATATATTTTGAGCAATAATGTCCAATGGAAATCCAGTGGCCATTCATATTACTTCTAATTTAATGTCCCATGAGAGAACAAAGCAAATTCAGGTTGATTATCTTTCCAGGCTGTGAGAAGATTCTGCTAAATATTATCCATCCTGCTCAAATCAAATCAATGGATCTGTTAGTGGATCTATTTACCAAAGTTCTTGGCTTATTTGTGTGTTATAAGTTGGGTGCATATGATAAATATCCTCCTGTTTCTAGGAGAGTGTCAAGGGTCTAATGGTAGGAGTATTTAGTCAGTGTAACATATTGTGATTATAAATATTTGGTGAGCTGGTATATTTTTATGCTTTATAATTCCCTTAACATTTTTAAACGACCATCTTCAGTATTAATGTTATAGCTTTATTTCTCATTAATGGTTACTTTTTTGTGCCTCAGGGACCAGTGTGGGTCCTAGAAGTAGAAAAGATTGATAAAGGTTCGAAAGAGCAGAAAAGAAAGAAAGAGATCGTGGAGGTAACCCCTGTCCGAAAATTTGCAAAACTCAAGGAACAGTTGCTTATTATAAAAGAATCGGATGGTTCATGCATAGAAATTCGGCTAAAGGATTGCACAATAGCAGCTGTGTCTGCTACAAACTTGTCCTCGAGAAAATGGTGATGTATTTTGTGCTTGATAGTTTCATTGTGCCTTAGTTGTTTATTTAATATAGCACCGACTAATTTTGCTTAAATACTTTTTGTAAAGACTATGAAGAAACTCTTTTACTAAGCATCCTATTTAATTTTGGGAATGGGTTTATATCTGGTGCAAAGTATAATAGGGCATCCAAGTTATATCCTCTAGGCAAAGAAAGCCCTTTAACTCAATTGAAGTCTGAGAACATTTGTTGTTACTGTATGTACACCTGCAATATGTGTGCCTCAAGCTAATCAAGCAAACTTAGGCCAGCATTTTCTATGACATAGTCGGCTTGGCCTGAAAATTCAAGTCCTAGTTTCTTCAACCATTTACTTTCACTTTGGAACTGCATTAGATAGAAGTTGAGAAAGGAATAAACAGTGATAATTTCATTCTGCGTCACCATAAATAAATATGAGAGTAAATATTAATTTTTCCTATACTTGTTTGCTAAAGGAATACAAGAAATAGGAGTAGCTGTAATGCTATCATTATTTTAGGGGAGTTATGGAAATCGAAACCACTTGTGGATTCACGTTTTTCTTCATTGATCCACTTGTCTAAATATGCATTCCTACTACTATTTACATTACAAAAGGTAACTTAACATATATTATGAAGAAGGTGTAGGAAGTCTACGGACTGATTGCTAGTGAACAATGTTAGGAATGATTATGAAGGGAAATAGATAAAAGAGAAGCAGAATAGTATAGCATGTATACCCATATGGTTTCAATTTTTTTGTCTTGGAAGATTATGTAACAGTTTATAGAACACATGTCTAGTTCATGTTCTTTAGGGATGTGGCAGCTGTTTCTGCTAGCTCTATGCAGTGGGAGTGAAGACTCTTCCAAGGATTTGGACATTTTAATTGCAGTCAACACAGAGGGTGTTAATCAAAGGCGATTATTTCCTTGATCTTGTTTCAGGGTTACTTATTGCTTTAATGCACCGGCTGGTATGGTAATTAGAAAATAGCTACTTGGGCTTCTTGAGTGTGGAATACATTGGCAGGAGTTATGGTTTTAATGGTCCTTATCCATTTTATCTTTTCAGTTTTCCTTCTGAGGCTGATGCTAGTGAGTGCCTCTGTATTGTTTTCTTTTCTTTAATATCTGGATCAACAGAGATAGCTGCTTACTTTGCCAGAGAAAATAAAAATAGGTCTTCTTCATAGGTTTATCCATCAATTTGGAAGCACGGTCTGTTTCTTGTGATTACTGTGGATGATTTTTAGAAGTTGAGGAAGCGATTGGAGCAAACATAGAAACTAGAATCTGTCAGGATTCTTGTTTGTAAAGGGGCAGTGATTAGGGAATATTGCAGAAGATACTTGGAGCTTTTAGGTTCTCAATAATTGCTGAAGGAGATTCCTTGATGGTGTTATGGTCTGATGGGGAGATGAGAAGCCTTTTTCAAGGAAAATAAGCAAATATTCAAGGGAAGCGCAAAGAGTTTTCCAGTTATGACTTTTCTGCTATCAGTAGTCGTGTGAGGGTTTGTTGGAGATGAAGCTTGGTCTCATGCGCAAGACGAGAGGAGCTGTTTGGGGTGTCAGTTAAGGATCGTTTAGTGGGTCATAGTTAGCATTCAAATTTATATTATCCCAAGTGAATATTTTTCTTCTTTCAATTTTTTTAACTCCAAGTTAGGGCATGGACTTGGTTGATGAATCCGAATTTGTGTTTTTCTTTATTCATGGGTGGGAATGTATGTGCATGTGACTATTCTACTATATATGTTTTTGTTGCATTGTTTTTTGGACAAGGTGTTTATATTGAACACATGAAAACAACTTTATAAAGAAGGAAACGAAAGTTTATATATATGGAATAACTTAATGCCCACTTGCAGGGCTAAAATGAAATGGTAAAGACATGGCACGGCAGGTGTCATTCTGATTATGTGGGATAAGGGACTGCAAGAAATTTTCCACTTGTTATTCTATTCTAAGGAGGATGTTTTATAGGGATGTTTTGAGGATTCTGGCCCAGGGAAAGAAGTTGAGAGTAAGCTTGTGGGAGGAAGGAAATGAAGGAGATTCATCATAGATAAGGGAGACCAATGTTCATAGTATAGATGACTTGATGAGGAAAGTAGCAGGTTTCCATTCAATTACTTAAATCTGTAAAGCTTCGTCAGATTTCAGATTGAAAGGTGTCGGTGCATGGTTTCATCTCACAAAGCACATTGTTAGATTCAATTGATGAGTTTAGATCGGTGGATGTTCTTTTTAAGTGGGTTGGTTCATGTTGGTAAGCACCAGGTAGGTATTTTCTATGTCCTGGATCAATAGAATCCTGTTACTGAGAGAGTGAGAGAACTGAGAGGAGAGATTTTCAGTTTCTTCTTCAGGTCATGTTCCTCTTTTATTATATTATGGAGGTCTTAGGGGAGGATTTAGTGTCTGCTTGGTCATACTCATTAGGCTTTCTATCCATTATTAGCGTTTATTTGTGGATTTATGATTGTGATTTGCATGTGTGTTCCAACTCTTGAGAGGATGAAGCACAATTCTTCTTCTCTTCTGTTTCATATTTATTATTAAGTATACAAAGCCATACACAAACCACCAACTCCAGCTCAAATTCTTCCTAAGCCAACATTGTTCTGTTTTTATTAGTTGTGACCTTCAGTTTTATCAAATCAATATACTCCACATCCAAAACTTACGCCTACCTGTCCCTTGTTTTATTTGCAAGTCTGCCTGTTTTCATATCAAGGAATTATGTGATCAAAAGTTGCCATAAAACTTAATTGAAGAGGCAGTATCCAAAGTACAACACTGAAGTGTCTGATGTATTTCCATTTCATTTATTTCATGAAGTTTGTTGAATAGTTGATTGTGCCATGAAAATTTAGAAAAGTAGCTGCTACATCTTAGTCTAGTTAATCTGAAGTTTTTTTTTTGGTAAATTAGATGAGTGGAAGTGGGTTGGCTAAAGTGTGTACTATATAATGCATTTTTTGTTGTTAGGTATGGGTTGTAAGTAGGATTCAGGTTCTGAGGTATAGAAATGTTTGCCTTTTTTCTGTAGACAATTTATGCAAACTTTGCTTGACCGTCTTGTTTATCACTTTACCATTTGTATACATACAGTAAATATTAATAAAGATAGGAAAAAGACTAGTGTGAATAAAATTTTAGATTGTGTATTTCTTTAAATGTTTATTTTTCTTGCCTTTCTATTCTTTTGGAACCGCAAAGTTTGGGGGTACACAGTCCCAACAGCTTTGCTCAAAATTTTACATTTCCTGCTATACAAGATATCAGGTCCATGAATCCACACCAGGGATATATTAATTTCTTTGTTGATAAGAAGCAAAACTGATTGATGTGTATTTTTTTCCCCTTCTACTTTCTTTTTCTCTTTCTTTGTGTATGTAAAACAGAGAGATAGAGAGCCCCTTTATACAGAGGATGATTAAAAGTTCTGTCACTAGGGAAAATATTGTTCATCATGATTCATGGCTCTAATTCTCATTTTCTTTTATGTTGTTATAGGGCCAAAAGATACCCGATTAAAGTGGAGAGCAAGACGTCAATGATATACCATGGAAGTAAAAGTTTATACATTTATTTTGAGACATCTTTGGAGAAGGAGTCTTGGTGTAAAGCACTCCGGATTGCTTCTTCTGTTACCAATGAAAAACTGAAGTTATTTGCCAAGTCACGTTCGGAGTTTCAAAATTACTTGACAGCATTAAACACTGAACATCCTACATTAATGAAACCCACTATGGGTTTCAATGCTGAGGCAATAGATAAGTCGATAAAAATTGATGGCTCTTCATCAAAGGTTCGCCATTTTCTGAAAAAGCTTGCAAAGAAGACTTCTAGGAGTGGAGTAGAGTACAAGGCAAACTGGAGTTCCACACTAGGGCGTGATGAGAAAAATATCAATGAGAAATCTCGTGCATTTCAAGAGTCTGTTTCAGCGACCGGCTTTTTAAAGCCTGCTCCAATAGGAAAAGCAACTAATTCCTTGGAGAACATTGTACCATCGACCTTTAGTCACTCAGGAAGCAGTAGTAATGTCTCTGTAGTTTCTGATGCAGATTCTGATGATAAAAAGTTTAGTGACGAAGGGACACTTTGTTTGACTTTATTACTATCACGGTTGTTTTTTGATGCCAAAAGCAACTTGGAGATAAAAAGTTTTGTTCAAGCAAGAATTCAGGTTTGACTCCCTTAATAACTCCATTATGAGATGAAACACTATGCATGTGTAGATGGTTGCATTTTGCATGTCAAAGTATCAAGAAGTCTGTTTTCCTATAACAAATTGATAACTTGACACTTTTTTTCTTGTACAGTTTTAAGAACTGCAGTTTTTTTTTTTTCTGGGAAGAGTTGGGGTGGGGGGTTGTTGGTGCTGGGATGACCTAGTCAGAAAGGTGTTAGGTTCATAACTTATTGCTTTCTTCTCAAGTAGGTACACCCGGAATCTTGTCATATTTTTACCAACAAAGATCTAATTTTGACTCTGGTTAGTAGGATTGGGTGTATAGGTTTCCTGATGACCGAGCTCATAACTTTTCAGAGGTGAGAGAGAGAGAGAGATTATTACCAAGTGGAGAATTTTGTGTATGAAGTCTTTCATGCAAACCTAGGAGTATAGTCATGTTGTACACTAACATACATAAAATGATTTGCTGAATGCAGTAGGGTGGATATGTTTTATTATGTTAAATTCACATATAAATATGATAACTGTTTTCTAATGTGACAGAGATCGCTATCCAATATGAGAATCCCCAGCTACATAGGTGAAGTGATCTGCACTGGCATACATCTTGGGAATCTTCCTCCGTATATTCATGGAATGAGGGTTCTTCCATCAGACATGAATGACATATTGGCCTTGGAAATCGACATTGAATATTGTGGCGGTGTCGTGTTAGATATTGAAACAAGGATTGAAGTTTGTGATAAAGATTTATCAGAAGGCATGAGTGCAAATTTAGAATCAACCTCGGGGGAGGAAGTCACATCAGAGCTTCTAGAAGGTTTTGAGTACATTGGAAACCAGTTGAAGCTCTCTGAAGGGACTGCTGAGAAAACAGAGGGAAAAGAAGGAAACCCTAAACTCGGTTGGTACTATGAAACCTTTTGCTTGGAATATGTATGACTATATGTGTGTGTGCGTGTGTACACCTATAATTTTTTGATAGAAAAAATTAAAATAATAGAGAAACTAGAAGCAGAGGAGGACAAGGCGATTGTTCCCAAATGGTATTGGTAGACTTAACTAATGCACCTGAGGGCTATGGTGGAATCAGTTACGCACGTTGTCATTCCTAGTGCTACCATTGTCCTCCAAAATTTGTTGTGCTTTTCTGTGTTAGAGGCCCCACCTGTGATACTAGACTGTTAAAATGTAATGTTACTTTTTTAGTTATACAAAGCATTCAAAAATCACAGTTCATTTTTTTCAATATATTCAAATGAACAATAATTCAATTGATTGACATCCTAAGCATCTACTTTTGTGCAGATAAAACAAAAAGCTTTAGGTGTTCTATACAGGGATCATCTTATGCAGCTAGGTGGAAATCAATTATAAATTCCGTTGCTAAACAAGTTTCACAGGTTGGTTGAAAATATATATTTGTAGGTGCTTTCTGTTGCATATTCAGTTTCTGTCGATACAGATACCTGTGAAACTTTTGTTTCTTTTGTGGAGTCCTTGCTGTTTCAGTTGTGAGAAAGGATTACCTTTTTAGCGTCCTTATGGGCTTCGTCCACATAGAATTTAGAGAAATTTTATTTTCCAATTTGCTTAGGGACTGGAGAGCAGTTAAATTGTGAAACTCCCAAATCTGAGTACCTTTAAACTCCGAATATGGTGCTCCACGGTACTGAAACATAAACATACATATCCATGCATTCATTCTAATAGGAAAGTAATTACTAGCTAGTACAGTCTTATTATTACATACCCAGGTTCTAAGACCTTTAAATCTTTGAAACATACTAATAGGAAAGTAATTACTAGCTAGTACAGTCCTATTATTACATACCCAGGTTCTAAAACCTTTAAATCTTTAAAACATGATAATTAAATAGTACATATTTACAACAAACCTATCTATTACAGATAGGATCCATATCTCCTTAAGCATTCACCGTGCCTTCGTCCTCGTCCTTTCCAGAACCTTCTATACGCTCAGTTTTCGCTGAAAACATTTAATTTTAAGTAAGAATGAGCATTTACATGCCCAGCAAGTACACAGTTGCATATAAAACAACAAAATCAATAATCATGCTTTCATACTTCTAAACCTTCAACAACTGAACAAAAGTTTTGAAGAAATCTCAAATGATAAGAAATTACTTCCATTGTTTTCATTTTTCAAAATATATTTTTGAAACGACATACTGACTTTAGCTGAGCGGTCATAAGACCTCGAACATTCATTTTCATTTCAAAAAGGTTTGAACTATTCCGCTGTAAACCGTCATGACTCCCGGACATGTTGGGTGATCAGCCCAGTGTACCATGCGTTGATCAACAATACATGGTGAACGGCTTAATTTACGTTCTTTCGTCACTCGACATTATATGTCGACAATATAAAACATTTTTCCCAATATTAGGGTTCATTCTCATACTGAATTCGTACAAGTAGAAATTGGTTTGGAGACTAGACTTGAACTCAATTACGATTCAAAAGATCTTATTTCGATCATTGAAAAGTTAAAACATTTGTCTAGCCGATACAAATGGCATTGACATACTTAAACAACTCATGCATATCGGAACTTGAAAACTTGAACATTTCATGCGTTATAGCAAAGCTTTAAACATTTGATGCATTATAACATAGTTAAACTCTTAAACAACCAACAAAGAGTGTATAAGTCTAAAATTTACACAATATCTAATTACTGTCTAAAACATAGCATACATACAAATTATTCATAAGAATATACATTTACGTTCTTAAAAATTACATTCAAAACCAAAAGTTAAATGGAAGAAGAATACTTGCCTTAAGCCTTCTATACTTTATCGTTAATCGCCCTTTGAAAGTCCTACGCATTTAGTGCACATAAACATAACAATTAGCCACGTATAAATGTTCCTCATGGTTTACTCTATTACATGTTCTATAATGTCCATCTGATAAGAGTCGGAACACTATTCAAGCTTGTTAACATTTGATTCCCGTTATGCCTGACTTTTCTACCCCGAATGCTTAACCGATACGTCATTGCGTATGATTAACACATCCCATATACCTACTAAACCTTGGTTTACACTTTCCCTAGACTATATTTTCAATGTCCAATGTTTAGAACTCGGAAATACTAGTCAAACATGGTTCGGCACCACAATGGTCAAAATAAACCATCACGGTTTGCCTCATATGGCACAACAATATTAAAGATGCCCATTTTAGGCCTTGATCCCGGCCTCAACTCTCAAAACTTAAAGAATGAAAGTTGTAGGTCTCCTTAGCTTTCCGGAGCATCTTGAATCACAATTGGAGTTCGGACGAAAGAGTTATGTTCAATTTACTAAAATACGTCCAGACTGTCAAACCTTACTGCATGTCTGGCGCGCGTCCACCCTGCAGAAAGTATGCTAAGCTTTGATCAAATGTCAACTTTGCACAGTTTCTACGCGCTTACTTCGACACATCATAACTTGTTCGTCCGGTAACGGAATGAGCTCGTTCTTGCGTCTATTTCTTCCTCGTAACAAATTCTTCCAATCTCCCGGACAGAATTTTTTTTACAGTTCTCTATCTTGTAGGGAATTAGGCTCAAAACCATTCCGGAAGCCATTTTCACCGAAAGACGTTTTAAACGTCGAATTTTCTAAACGTTATAACTTGTTCATCCGAAGTCGGATTGAACTCATTCTTGAGCCCACGACTCACATATTCACCCAACCAACCACATATCTCCCAGAAAGAAATAATTTTCCGGAGTCATCAACTACCCGTAAACTTGGTTCAAAAAGAATACCAAGCTAGGGTTTCTCATGCTCGACACCTACGGAAAATTACGCCATAACTTTGTTATAGCGTATTTTCCCTCCATTCCACTTGGAATATTTCCACAACTTACATAGCTATGATTTCATCTTTTGAAATCACACAACAACACAGACAATACATATGAAAGTCCATTTGCAGTCCACTAATGAACTTGTTATCCATCTTCATGTTTGGGCTTAAGTTTTAATTAATTGGTTTACTTGTCATGCCTCTTTAGAGTAGTTTAATGAGATTAACTCCTTCAAAACCACCTTATACCTTCAAGATTCATCATGATATTCCTTTATAAACAACCACCAACAACTAATCAACTCAAAGAAAAGAATTTCAAAGATATGAAGAGTTTATGGTTTTGTTCTTCTTTGCTTAATCCAAGCTAGCTCTTCATTTCCCTTTCCTTCCTCTTTGGTCCGGTCTCCTCTCTCTCTCTAGCTTTCTCTCTTTCTTGCAATATGAAAATGAGTAAAGATGACTAAGTGTTAGATGATTTAGCAAATCATCCTACACTTAACTTAACCATGCTTTAGAGTTAAACTAACTCATGTGGGGTAAAGGAATCAAAGGATGACACTTGGATTTGTTGGTGGAGAAGATAAGCTAGCATTAAACTCCCTCTTGCCACTTTAGGCTATGAGTCACCACATTCCTCCCATATAGCCGGCCCTTCTTGGGCCATTTTGCCCCTCCTTGTGCTTCATTATCCCACATGGGATAATCCTTATGCTTTTTTCCTTATCCTTGTGAAAATAAGCCTTGTCACGAATGTTTATCCCGGGATAAACACTCCAATTCTAGCTTTGACTCCAAGTCTTTAGGGTTTAACCCTAAGGCTTGAACCATGGCGGCCAAGCCATCCTTTTCCGTTAGTTTTTCCCTTGGCTAAACCCTAGCCAACTCAAGCCCTAAGCTCAACTCTAGGCTAAAACATTGTCTCAACCCTAACCACTTTCCAAAATTTTTAGTCAAGCCTTAGAATTCTTTAGGCTTAGTTTGTCCTACTAATTCTAGTTAGATATTTTCTTATCCGGTTAGGTTTTTTTAACTTTTTCAGTTACTTTTTCGTAATTTGTTAGGTTAGTTGAAAAACCAACTTTCGATTTTCGAAAATCTGATTTTGCCACCGATCCCCCTTTTCCGAATAAACATTGTGCCGTAATTCGAAAATTTGAAAAAATGAGCTAATGTTTTTAGCGTGAATAGTGTTTTTACGGCTTTTTCTCGAAAAAACTTTTATTAGAGATTTCATCTCTCCTTCTCAATTAAAAGCTATAACGAAATTCAAAATTCTCGAAAAAGAACGTTTATTAGTGTTTTCTGCATTTGTATGAATAGTGTTTTTATTTTCGTCTTTTAGTGGAAAATTTTATTTTCCACTTTCACCCTCTAAACACTATTTTACGCGCATATAACTCGTAGCGCGGTCATATCACGATCATAAGTCACATAAAAAACAAATTATCAATAAAATCTCCTTTTATTAAATAATTTATTATAAATCCTATTTACAAGGATATTCGACCTTTTGCGATCCTTACATAAATTGTAGGATTTGTACTTGTCTTTTATTTTTCGGTATCACCTCAATTTCATTATGACATTAAAATTTATATACACAGATCAATATTCCGTTGATTTATGTTATTATCAGATGGAAAATTTTCCTTGTTGGATATTCCCTTCACCACAAATGGAATTTAAAAAGAAACATAACTGTGAATTATAAGATGAATTAAGAAAGGGAATCAAAGAAAGAATGTATTTACCAAGGGAGCCATAGCCGTCTTTGTGAGATGATGATAAGAATTAGGATTTAGTTCATTTATTGGAATTTGGAATTGCTTTCTGCCATAGAGTTACAAGGATGAAACTAAAGAATGGAAAAGAGGAAGAGCATAGATTGTAACCATTCTCAACTCACTATCCAATGCTAAATCCTTCTGAGTATAGATATTATACAACAACTTTCTCATCCTTGCTCTTAACTAATTCTCCATTTATCTATCCGAGACTTGCAGTTCTCAGAAAAGAAGGGGCTTTCTGTTAAAATGGCGTTCAATTAGACAACTCATTTACTCGTCAGAACTTTCTAGACATTGTCAATAATGTTAATTTAGCATAGTTAAATGACTTCAACATCTACTAACATAAATGTCAAGTACACTGTACATTTTTATAAAAATCCTTTAATATCATTGATATAAGAATATTACAATGCTCAGTTTCTTAATTCCATTTCCTAAATTTATTACAACTTACATCATACTATAAGACGATTATAATATGCCTCTTGACCTAACTCTTCTTTAACTTTCCTTTTTTACTGCCAAACTCTTCTGGTAATACTTCCTTGGCTGCAAATGAAAGAATATTTGCAAGAATAAACATAAGATAGCTCAACAAGTCTAAACTATGAATATA
The DNA here is from genome assembly GCA_020205505.1 of Panax japonicus. NCBI lineage: Eukaryota > Viridiplantae > Streptophyta > Magnoliopsida > Apiales > Araliaceae > Panax > Panax japonicus. The sequence goes on along the minus strand of CM035096.1, from coordinate 84,282,411 downwards.
AAAGAATTGATACTTTTTTGATTTCAAAGGAATCATAGCTCAACAAAAGATTTCAACAATTGTCATTTATAATACATTGAGGTGTTGTTAAACTAAGAACTAATAAATGTTCGTCAGTTATAAAGACCTAGAACTCTTCAATTTTGTCCAACAGTCACACAGACTGAGAACTCTCCGTAGATATTTATAGGGGATCTGCCTAATAATATCTTATGTTATGCACAAAATTTGCTATACTGCTACAACCGTATCAACATTATTTGAATCGGTTTCCCAACACATCATATACTTCCCCATGAATAAAGGTTGTTCAACTATGTTACTATCATACAGATATCACCCCAAAATAATTTGGTTTGACACAACAAACTTATCTCAAATAAAAAATTATAACAATTCAATATTTCAATAATAATTATGCCAAAATGAATTGCTCATTAATCGAGTTAAGCTGAATCAAATGACAATTAACTCTTCTCAATAAAACATTACACAAATAATAATAAACTTCATAATTCAAAGAAAGAATTAATGAAATTCAAACAATTAAAACACATTGTTGCATAAAGTGTAAAAAGAACTTGCATAAAAATAGAAAGTTTGCACATAATGCGGAAAACTAGCCTGATTCCGTTTCTTACAGTCTACACTAATTTCTCGCATTTCGTATGGCCTACATAATTAATGTGGTTGACATACAAATTAGTCGCAAGCAAAAATTCTGATTCAATTACTGGTATGTAACAAGTCAAACTTTATCATGGTCATGTTTATCAATTTATATATTGTCATGTATTCTATTTCACTGTTAAGGTCATGTATTCTATTTCACTGTTAAGGTCGCATGAGAAATCATGTTAAAAGTTCTTCCTTTTCTAAGTTTTGAAGGGTGGCTATTGCTTCCTAACTTACTTATCTTCAACAACTGAAGGTGCCTCTCTCTATCGGAATAAGGGTAGCATCTCTTCGTGGAACATTGCGGTTACAGATAAAAGCTCCTCCTTCTGATCAACTGTGGTTTGGATTCACATCCATGCCTGATATTGATTTAAACTTGGAGTCTTCTGTTGGGGACCACAAGATTACTAACGGACATATTGCTCTATTTCTGATCAATCGGTTTAAGGTCTGGTCATTTCACTAATGGCATTTAATTTTTCTTTTTTCCTCCATTTTATCTCTTTTTAATATGCAAGGCAGTTAAAAAGCTGATTCAACCCTCTCTTTTAACTTATTTTCTTTAGGATCCTGATTCCAAGCAGTTCGTTTTTAATATGCTTTTGTCATCATGTATGCAGACAGCCATTCGTGAAACTATGGTACTTCCTAACTTTGAAAGTATATACATTCCTTGGATGTTAGCTGAAAAAGATGACTGGCTCCCAAGGCAAGTCGCTCCATTCATTTGGGTAAATCAAGAAGCTGGCGGTGATTCCACTACCGGACATGAATTGCCGAGCTCCCAAACTGTGGAAGCACCGCGCACAAGTGAAGCTAGTAGGGAAACCCACAGTAAGCCAGAATGCCAGGAAAACAAAGCAATGAAAGTTGAATGTGTTCAACCCCCAACAAAGGAATCCACCTTATTATCACTGGGTTCGACCGACCAATTGATTCCAAATGAAAAACCTTTGGAAGAGTTGAAAGCTCCTTTGTTAGGGAATGATGAAGCATCAGGACCTTCCCAATGGAATAAAGAGGAGCATATGGATAGCCAAGAACCGACTCCGGAAACCCAATCACCATCTCGGTCGGTGAGTTTGATGGACGACGAGAATCGTACAATGCCAGGAGATGATGCGAGACCAAAGAGAATGGGGAGTGCGAGGGCGAGGATGCTTGGTTTGGGGAAGAAGATGGGGGAAAAACTTGAAGAGAGGAGGCGTAACATTGAAGAGAAAGGCAGGAACATTGTCGAGAGGATGCGTGAGGGCCATAAGAACTGATAACTACAAAATCTGATGGTATGCATGGATTTTGCAGCACACATAAGGGAACAAAAGGCTTCTACAATATTGTGGAGAATTCAGCTACAGTCCATGATGGAGGGGCAAAGGTTAGTGCTAAATGCATCAAGATTTTTATGTTATTGATTCTGCAATTGGTATATTTACACTGGATATCAAACATGCATTTTATGTATATGCTCTTACTTGTTAATAGAAAACCCCCTGAATACAAATCAATCAATTCGTGCTTGTTCATTTACCAACTTACGGAGAATTTGTTGCATTTGGAGGTACAAACGGACTACTTGAGAATCTTTTTAGTCAGCAAACAACTTATTTCAAATGCAGCGTTTAGGGCTCAAGTGCAACACACCAAAACTGGTGCAGTGCTTTTGGACCTCCAAACGTACTAAGTTATAAATAGTGTGTCCCTCTTTTTCTTTTGTTCTTTCTTGTTTCAAGGTGATACACTTGCACTACTTCAGTTTTAGGCTGTCATTTAATGTCAATTGTTTTTATTTGGCACTGCACACTGTTTCTGGCCGGGAGGATGATGACTAGTTTACATAAAGTGATACTCCCTTTCTTCCACAAAAAGACTCGTTTGCCATTGAATTTCATTATTATGCCACCACCAGAAAACTAACAACTTATTATTTTAAGTACTGATTATGGAAATTTAATAAATGAGACTTTATTTGTGGTTCGGAGGGAGTAATAACTTTTGTAACACATTTCTTTGCCATTCTGAAGATGTGTGGCAATTAATTATTGGCAGAAATTGCTGTCCATTTGATAAAACATTTTGTTTAGTGCAACCTTTTCTAGTCTTATTTATTTATTTATTTAAATTTTTTTTACAATTTTTATTAGAACTGATAAAAGGAAGAAAAAAATAGAGTGAAGTAGCAAGTAATAATGTTTGGAAATATATACTAAAATTTCTCTCCTTTAAATATCATTTAATAGGCTCTAATGTGCAAGGACAAGACTTGTATTTCTTTGACTTGGGCAATAGTTACCCTAACCTACATATTTTCTATTGAAATCTTGAAGTGTGAAGCTTAATTTCTCTTGTAGATTAATTACCACCATCTCCTTCTTCAATGATCTGAGCTGAGCACTCATTGTGGAGTAAGTACATATATTTTAGCATCATGGGAATTCACACTAGTAGATAGCTGGCCCTTCACTGAATATTTAGTCTGGTGCTGTAATAATACAATAATACCATTAAACACAAGTATATATGTTAGCATATGAAAATATAATATCATAAAGAATAGCATTAGAGCCAAAATATAAAATATAAATATATAAAGAGCTTAAACGGGAAGTAATCGCTTTTGCTTTCTTTCCTTCAATTTACTAAGATGTTTCAGTTCGTTAGGTTGTCTCTTACCGACCCATGGATTCGGTAGCAGTTTGAAAAGTTGACCTATTTGGGATTAATTGCAATAGTGTCCCTCGAAGTTTTATAAAATTTCATTTTTAGCCTCTCAATAGTGTTAATTCAAGTTTACAAAATTGTTTTCTTTTAACGTATTAGTGAAATTATAGGTCAAAATTTACGTTTTATATAGTTGTATACACATGTATGTGAAGAATTCTAACCTGTAATTTCACTAACATATTAAAAGGAAACAGCTTTGTAAATAATTTAAACTTGAATGAACACAATTGAGAAAGTTGGTACAACGAACCCCCTAAAAATAGAATTTTGTGAAACTTTGAGGGATATTTTTGCAGTTTACTCTTCCAATAATTTTTTTTATATAAAAAAGGTTACTTAGATTATTTTTTTAAGGAAAAGAAAAGAAAAATAAATTATTTACAATAAATTATTATTTATGTCACCTTAAATTATTTATGTCACCTTAATAAAGAAATGATAATAATAATAATAGTAATAATAATATTCATAAAAATAAACAACTTTCTTTTTGTATGTGTGTTTAGTGATCAGAAAATTTGCAGTAAAATGGTCTAATTAATATGAAAACTTTATATCAATAATAATATTAAAAAAAGGTTACATATAATGAAATGGCTAATTACCTCCAAATCTCCATCCGTCTTAAACTTTTTTCCCTTGAACTCCAAGTTTGTCTACACGCATATTAATGAGAAATGTCATTATTTTGTTTACTTATCAGACTCCTATTTGTCTAATTTAATATATAGTCGGAGGAGACCGCCTTGGTGTAAATAACTTTTTAAGGTAAAAATAGAGGTGTATATCTGTGTAAATTTTAAAATTACAGTCTACGACTCTACTATCGTAGAGTAGTCAATCTACGATCGCAGAGCAGTCATTCTGCTACCATCGAGGGTAAAGTGAATTCTCAAATCGTGGAGTGAATTTACTCTACTATCTAAACGGCGTAATTTTAAAATTTACACAATTGTACACTTCAAATTTTACTTTATATAATTTACACACGCAGTGTGTGTGACACCGGATGGTTGCATGTATGTCTGCATAAGGTAAGAGATTACTAAAAATGGTTTGGGCTTAATTTACTTATTTACCTTGATTAACAGCAATAACTTCTTTGTTGCCAAGTAGTTCAAAGGTAACATTGTCCAATGCTCGAATATCGCATCCAATCAGCAGAGGTGCCTATATATATATATATATAGAGTTCGGGATCCCGGACTCTATAAAATCCGGACCATTTTTTTTTGAAACAATTAAAAAAAAATTTATGAAATTGGAATTTTTACATAATACAGTATTTTTGGTGTGATTTGGATGCCTATACCAAAACATTTTTGTACAGTCTGGGCAGACTGTACATACATTGGTTGGTATAGATATTAAAAATACACCCAAAATACTGTATTATGTAAAAATTTTAATTTCATATTTTTTTTTAGTTGTTTCAAAAAAAAAAGCAAAAAAAAATAAAAAATGGTCCCAATTTTAGGACCAGTCCGGGATCCCAGACTGGATCCTGTGTGTGTATATATATATATAGGTCTCCATCCACAGCAACCGGTTGTTGGGGAGCAACCCATTTTGGCCAGCCGCTACAAGCTCTACCGGCTTATAAAAAAAAATTGTCTAAGGCCGGTAGAGCTTGTTGCGGCTGGCCAAAATGGGTTGCTCCCCAACAACCGGTTGTGGATGGAGACCCTATATATATATATATATATATATATATATAGGGGTTCCATCCACAACAACCGGTTGTTGGGAGCAACCCATTTTTGGCCAGCCGCTACAGCCTGTACCGGCCCTTATGCAAAAAAAAAAAAAATTTATAAGCCGCTACAACCTGTAGCGGCTGGCCAAAATTGGGTTGCTCCCAAAAACCGATTGTTGTGGATGAAATTCCATATATATATATATAGAAGAAGAGTTAAGATAAAATCATATAGAGTTAGAGTAGATAATGTTTATATTATTATGTAAGCATGTGGGAATTGGGATGCCCACTGCATAACATACATACCTTGGCTAATGCCTCATATGCTGAAATGAGAACGATATTCTTCGGTTGTCATTCGTCCATTTCCAACTTCCAACATGTCAGGATCTGTTGGATCGCAATTTACAGGTAATGGTGCATAACATGTATTTATTATGGATCAAAAATAGATATGCATTTTTTATCGTTTAATATAAGAATCAACGGTCGAGATTAAAACTAAAAAATTCACGTTCGTTACTAATAATAGCAGACGGTGGATTATATCCATTATTAATAATAGTTGACGACGGGTTATGTCCATGACGGTGTTATTTTTAGCGACACCCGCTACTATTATCCGTCATCAACTACTATTAGTAGTCGAACGTAACCTGTTGTCCACTATTAGAATGAAAAAAATAAGAAAAGGTAATGTGAATTTACCATTCCATCCACCCGGACCGGCGTAAGATGCCCATTTGTCATTTTGATCTGCTTTTCAAGTCATGCTAGTTAAAAAACAAAAAGAAAGTAATATTCAGATGTCTACATAAATAAGCTTTGTGATACCAAAATAAAGTGTTTTTCTTTTTTCAAAAATAATAATAATAAAAAATGTTAAATGTACTTCATATTTAAGGTGTGATCCATTTTGGTAAAAATAAGATACAATTTGGTGAGATAGAAAGTGAATTATTATCAATACTCTAAAAATAGAAATATATATATATATATAGCCCGGTTCTCTCCAGCGAACTGAAAGGAACGAACTAATAACAAATTGGTTATTGCGACGGTTTTACCGTCGCTATAGCATAAAAAATGGGATTTCTATGTCATAGCAACGAAAAAACTGTCACTATAGCCAGTTCGTTCTTAATTCTCTTCTTTCAGTTCGCTGGAGAAACAGACTATATATATATATATATATATATATATATATATATATATATATGGGAAATGATCCGTGCACTACGTTAGCTGTGAACCCTTTATCAGCTAACGTTCATCCAGCCGTCCAAAATTAAAGTTAATGGCCCAGATGAGATCCCAGCCGCTAGAGGGAGTAGTGGCCAACAATAAATTAAAAAATCCTCTCTGCTGCCCGCTAGAGGGAGTAGCGGCCAGTCAAAACGTCGTCGTTTTGACTGGCCGCTACTCCCTCAAGCGGCCAGCAGTCAAAACGTCGTCGTTTTGACTGGCCGCTACTCCCTCTAGCGACCAGCAGAGAGGATTTTTTAATTTGGCCCATGGCCAAGCCGCTAGAGGAAGTAGCGGCCAACAAAAAAAAATTGGCCAATTACTGATTATTCTAATTATTCTCGTACATGCTACTTATTAATTAGTAAAATAAAATAATAAAAAATTATAAGTATAATTATAAGGATAATCAATAATTATCTTTATACTTATCCTTATACTTATTAACAGATTATCCTTATACATATTACTTATTAATCAGTAAAATAAAATAATAAAAAATTATAAGGATAATTATAAGGATAATCAGTAATTATCTTTATACTTATCCTTATACTTATTAACAAAATAAGTATGTATAAGAATAATTACTGATTATCGTCTTATGATTTTTAATTATAAATAAAAAATAGTGATTGAGTTTATATATTTGAGTAGGAATATAATATAAATTTAATCACTATTTCCTATTTATAATTAAAAATCATAAGACGATAATTATTAATTATCCTTATACATACTTATTTTATTAATAAATATAAGGATAATTACTGATTATACTTATAATTTTTTATTATTTTATTTTACTAATTAATAAGTAGCAAGTATAAGAATAATTAGGATAATCAGTAATTGACCAAATTTTTTTGTTGGCCGCTACTCCCTCTAGCGGCTGGGCCATGGGCCAAATTAAAAAATCCTCTTTGTTGGCCGCTAGAGGGAGTAGCGGCCAGTCAAAACGACGACGTTTTGACTGGCCGCTACTCTCTCTAGGGGCCAGCAAAGAGGATTTTTTAATTTATTGCTGGCCGCTACTCCCTCTAACAGCTGGGCATTCATCTCAGCCATTAACTCTAATATTGGACGGCTAGATTAGCGTTAGTTCAAAGAGTGCTAATAACTAACGCTTTCCACGGATCATTTCCCTATATATATATATATATATACGGTCCGGATCAAGTGCATACCTTTTATCTTACTCATCCGTGCTCATCCTCTTTAGGCGACAGTTTCGGTCATACAACCGTCGTCTATACTTTTAGCGACGTTATATGTTGTCTGTCGCTAAAGTATAGATGACGGTTGTATATATGACTGAAACTGTCGCCTAAAGGGGGGGTGAGCACGGGTGAGTAAGATAAGAGGTTTTGCTATATATATATAGGGATTCCATCCACAGCAACCGGTTGTTGGGAGCAACCCATTTTTTTCCAGCCGCTACAGCTTGTAGCGGCTGGGAAAAAAGGGGTTGCTCCCCAACAAACTGTTGCTGTGGATGGAGACCCGTATATATATATATATATATATATATATAGGAAAAATTGTGTGTACACAACTATGTACTACACAGTAGGCTATAACTACAATTTTTAGGCTATAGCGACGGTTTCACCCGTCGTCATAGCTATTCTAGGCTATGACGACAGTTTACAGTCGCTATAACCCAAAAAATCTGTCGTCCTAGGCCTACTGTGTAATACACAGCTATATATATATATATATATATATATATATATATATAACACGGATCAGGTTCGGGAGTCCGGACCTGATCTAAAATCCGGACCCTATTTTTTTCGGTAAAACAACTAAAAAAATAAAAATAAATTATGGAACTAAATTTTTTCCATAATACAGTGTTTTGTGTGTTTTTAATACCTACACCAACCAATGTATGTACAGTCTGCCCAGACAGTACAGATATATTTTATTATACGTATCCAAATCACACCCAAAACACTGTATTATGTAAAAATTCAAGTTCCATAAAAAAATTTTTAGTTGTTTTAAAAAAAAAATAAAAAAAAGTCCGAATTTTGTTAAAATCCGGGAGTCCGGACCTGATCCGGACTATATATATATATACTTCTACTATTTCTTACCTATTCCATTCATCAGATATGTCTCCGGTTGTTCTCCAACTATTTCCAATAGTTGGTGCCCAAGTAGCTGGGTCTTCCTGACCCCTGAAATTAATCATCAAAAGAGAAAAATGAAAGACAAAAAATAAAATAAAACAATGTATAAATCATTCTCACCTCTTATCTCTCTCTCTCTCTCTCACATATATACATATAGAGAGAGCAAGGATCAAGAGCATTCTTTTTAAATAGCACTTCTATTTAAATATCACTCTTTTATTAAAATTACGTCGTTTTGGAGTGACTTAAAAAAGAGTGGTCCCATTTGTTTTCTTTTTATTTACAAAAATGTCACTCTAAAATGATATAGTTTTAATAAAAGAGTGCTATATAAAGAGGAAAGTTATTTAAGAGGAATGCTCTTGATCCTTGCTCTATATATATGGATATATATATATATATATATATATATACGGGGAAGATCTAAAGCGGACCAAGGAGCGGACCAAGGCAAAAACACGCGGGTTTCAGGGTATGGGTCAGAAAAACACGCGGGTTGACCCTGAAACCCGCGTGTTTTTGCCTTGGTCCGCTCCTTAGTCCGTTCTTTTGGTCCGCTTTAGATCCGCTTTAGATCATCCCTATATATATATATAGGGGTTCCATCCACAGCAACCGGTTGTTGGGAGAAACCCATTTTTATCCAGCCGTAACAGCTTGTACCGGCTTATAAAAAAAAATAAAATTCTAAGGCCGGTATAGCTTGTACCGGCTGGATAAAAGAGGTTGCTCCCCAACAACCGGTTGCTGTGGATGGAGACCCATATATATATATATATATATATATATATATATATATATATATATATATATATATATATATATATATATATATATAGGGTCCGGATCCTGTCCGGACTCCCGGACAGGTGTAAAATCCGGACCTTTTTTTTTTTTTTTTTTTTGCTTTTTTTTTTTTGAAACTACTAAAAAAAAAAAAAAAAAAATTTATGGAATTGGAATTTTTACATTATACAGTGTTTTGGGCGTGATTTGGATGCCTATAACAAAACATGTCTGTACAGTCTGGGCAGACTGTACATACATTGGTTGGTGTGGGTGTTAAAAACACACCCAAAACACTGTATTATTGAAAAATTTCACTTCCATAAATTTTTTTTTTTTTTTTTTTAGTTGTTCTACAAAAAAAAAAAAAAAAAAAAAAATTTTTTTCAGGTCCGGATTTTCTCCCGTCCGGGAGTCCGGACCTGATCTTTATTCTATATATATATATATATATATACGGTCCGGATCAAGTGCATACCCTTTATCTTACTCACCCGTGCTCACCCCCCTTTAGGCGACGGTTTCGGTCATACAACCGTCGTCTATATTTTTAGTGACGCTATATGTTGTCCGTCGCTAAAAGTATAGACGACGGTTGTATGACCGAAATCGTACCCTAAAGGGAGGTGAGCATGGGTGAGTAAGATAAGGGGTATGCACTTGATCCTTGCTCTCTCTCTCTATATATATACACGGTCCGGATCTTAAGCTCACCTCTTATCCAACTCACCTGAGCTCATCCCCTTTAGCGACGGACCCGGCGACGGTTCAGTCATACAACCGACGTCTATACTTTTAGCGACGCTATATGTTGTCCGTCGCTAAAAGTATAGACGACGGTTATATAACCGAACCGTCACCGGGTCCGTCGCTAAAGGGGGTGAGCTCGGGTGAGTTGGATAAGAGGTGAGCTTAAAATCCGGACTCTATATGATCACTTATTTAATAAAGAATTAATATTTTCATAAGTGAAAGTATTAGTTCTACAAGATCTTCTCTCATATGAGAGTGTACCTCACTTACTATTCATGTGAAGAATATCTCGTGGAACTAATATTTTTACTGATGATTATATCAATTACTCCCTCCGTCCCAGGATAAAAGTCCTTATTACTATTTTGGGTTGTCCCATGTTAAATGTCTACTTTCTTTTAATAACCAAACTTTTACACATTTTTTCCTATTATGCCCGTAGAATTAAATATCTCATACTTTTCTTATTCTAATTCTCTCTCCATATTTAATGACATTATTATAGACAATTTTGTCATTTTATTCCTCTTCTTAATATGCGTGAAAAGTCCACCAGGACTTTTATCCTGGGACAGAGGGAGTATTATTTAATATCGACATAAATTTTTCATCATATAGTATATAATAACACTCACAAGAAAAATAGAAGTTGGTTGAGGATATACAAAAGATTTAGTTGACAGAAAAGTAAATAAATATTTTTAAAACTACTGTCATTATAAAAACACAAAAAAATATTTAAAACAAAATCACAATATTATTCACATTTATTGGAAAATAAGTACATTAAAAAGGTAATTACTTATTTACTTTACCATCGGTGAAGAAACTACATAAGCATATAGCAATTTATTGTTTCATAAACTTAATTTTTAAAATTATTTCAATTTTAAGTTTAAAAATATTTTAAATTAACTTTCAAAAGTTAATAACAATTTTATAATTCAGAACATCGAAAGTATTAATAATAGCGTTATAACTTTGTAAACTAAGAAAAAATATATTAAATTAAGTCAAATCATTAATAAAATTATTAAGTCTATTGCTCTGACATTATCAACATTATATGGTATGGAAGTATTGGATCCGGTTAGCATGGAGTTATTTTTTTGGTAAGTTGGTCAATTGGCCAATAGAATACTGACACACATACAACCTCGCCTGCGTGTCAGTATTCTATTGGTCAATTGACCAACTTACCCTAAAATAAACTTCATACTACCCCTTCCGAAAGTATTTATTCAGGAGAAAGTAAAACTCACCATTCACATAGGGAAAAGAAGATTGGCCTTCCAGAGTTTTGTAAAGCTTTGCTCATTATAGGATACCTTTTAATATTTCACCAAAAAGAAACATATAATTATTTGTTAAGATAATGCAAAATCATTTTCTTTTTATTTATTTTTTTTGTGAAAGTGTACATATATTTATATATATAATATATATTCAACTTCTTAAAAGTAAATACCTTTGTTTAGCACTTGTGTCATTGTTGTTGCAGTTATCATATTTCAAGTAATCAATTCCCTGCAAACAGGCCCCAAATATATTATGCTATATAAGTTTTCTTAAAATATTTTATTAAGGATTCAAGAAAAAGAAAAAAATCCCATTAATCTTTAAATATCTAATATTTATTTTTGTTTATTAAATTTATAACTTAATTATTCATACCCATGAGGCAAAAGTCTTTGCATCTTGTTCTTCATATCCCAATGATCCTGGCATGGTTTTACTACATGTTTGAGTTCTGCAAAGTAAAAATATGAGAAATAATAAGAGTTAGTATTGCGATAAATTTACGCCGAATTATAATTGTAAAAGTTATCAATACAATAGAAATAATAGGAATCCAATCCATTTATTACACATCTCTTTAAATAAGTTACTACTAATATTTATTTATGTAACTTATAATCAAAAAGTCGACATAAACATTCGCAATACATATCATTTTCTAAATAATAATGAGTGTGAAAAGAGGCTTTACTTGGAATAATGGCGGTGGCGGACCTAGAAATTTTTACTTCTCGGAAATGAGATTTTGAAAAAATACTTGAAATTATTCTTTATATTTTTTTCATAAGAGTTACTCTCTCCGTTCCTAAATAAGTGACGTTTTAGATGAAGGAATTTGTTTTAATTTATTTGTCGTTTACAACTTTCTAGAAGAATAAATTATTTACTTTCCTATATCACTCTTACCTTCTCTCATTGTCTCAAGAAATTCTCACCCTTAGTATTAATAGTTTTCAACTTCCCATAAAGGGGTAGTGATGGAATTTTATACAAATTTTAATTATTAAATGACTTTCTTAATCCATATGCAAAAACCTTAAACGACACTTATATATATATATATATATATATATATATATATATATATATATATAGCTAGAAATGTTACCCAGCATCAGAGTAAATTCCAAGCTTCAAGCCTTTGCTATGGACATAATCTGCAAGAGCTTTAATTCCAGAAGGAAATGCTGACCCTTTAGGCACCATATTTCCCTGCCAAAACAAAAGTTCAACAAAAGTACAGATAATAAAATACCATTACAACTACTTATATTTCAGAATTAGAGAAGATTGAACTTTATTTTAGGCTATAATAATGTCAATTAAAGCAATAATTATTACTCTAGCAAAATCAATAATTATGCTGTCAAAGAAATAAATGTCGCCAATTGTAGTTGAAACGAGGGTAAAAGTGTCGCTAAATATATATTTACTCTTGTTCCAGCTATTCCATCTGATTAATTGTTTAGGAGCAAACAAAATACAGAAGCTAAAACTTAAAACTGATATAAACTTATTTAATTTTAATAATTAGACAAAGCATTAATTATAATTTTTTTACTCTTTATCTTTTCTTCTAATTGATAGACTCATAAATTTCATGAAAATAAATTAATTATAATTTTAAACTATAAAATGACATGAATTAATTAATTGACATATATATTATAGGTATAATGAATATTATCAAAAGAGCGATATGTTTAGATAATACAATTTTGCTTCAAGTGGTCGTTTTAAATAAATATATATATGAAAATCTAATTTATGAGTAACTAATCACTTCACCCATTACAAATTAATCAGAGTTTATAAAGTTAAATTTTTAATATTAAATTATAATAATTCATTACTTATATTTTAAGTGAACCGAATATTATCATGTCACTGTTATTATAATTTATTTTTTTAAAAGCTACTAATACATTTAAAAATATCAAATTTTCTTTAAAATCATCATTTCAAAAATATACTTCTAATTTTTAGAATGGAGGGAGGATAGGGTACAAGTTCAAGGATAAAACTTATTCTATACATATGAGAAAAAATGGATAAAATTAATTAGATTATGATAATTAATATGGAGTTGTCACACCCTTAATCATTATAATATTTATAATTTTTTTAACTATATATGTTATAGTTAACCTTGTATTTTAACTCTAGATTTCTATTTATCAGTCATCTCAAATGTTACATTTATTATAATTGATGCAATAAAATAAATTAGGAAAGTACTATTTAATTTCCACACGATTTCTTTTCGCATATATGAAGATCGTGTGAAAATATCAAAAATATATATGAAAATATCAATTAATTCCCTAAATAAAAAGCTAGAGAACTTGGTGATAGTAAAAGAAGCTGACAATTTCAACCTAACCGAATTTCAATAAAATTAATTAATTAAGAAAAGCCCATTTGAGGCGATGCGCCAAGTCCGTTAGCCAGAAGGTTCCGCCGGATCTGATCACCGGGATTAATATCGGATCCCGGCATGCCGTTGGCATCATCAGTCACCGTCTTCATCTGCCGAGCAGCATCGACCATACCATTTTCGGAAAACAAGAAGCAGTAGCATATTAATATAATCACTACTAAACCTGAAGAATTAGAAATATAATTAGTAGCCATATATTTTGTCTGCACGGCACGGCTAAGTATTAGAACTACAAGTAGTCTGAAATGAGGCTAGTGATTAATTTATATACAGAGAAAAATGCACAAAGGGTTAAGAATATACCGTCCGCATCTTGTAAGGATCCCTTACTTTCTTAAAATGAGAGACTTTTTTTTTTGTTCTTTTTTAAACAACTAAAAAAAAGTTTTAATATTTTATGGAACTGAAATTTTTATATAATACAATGTTTTGGATGTAATTTGGATACGTATAACAAAATAGGTATGTACAGTCAGACTGTACAGACAAAAAAAGCAAAAAAAAAATGATCCGTATTTTAGGACCTGTCCGGGAGTCCGGACAGGATCCTGTGTGTGTGTGTATATATATATATATATATATATATATATATATATATATATGATCAAGTAAGGGATCCCTTACTTTCATAAAATGAGAGACTTTTTTTTTGTTTTTTTTTAAACAACTAAAAAAAAGTTTAATATTTTATGGAACTGAAATTCCATAAAATGTATTATGTAAAAATTCCATCCAAAAAAAATGATCCGTATTTTATAGAGTCCGGGATCCCGGACTGAATCCGGAATATATATATATATATATATATATATATATATATATATATATATATATATATATACAGAAAGGATCAAGAGTAGAATTCTTAAATAGTAGAATGCCTTAAATAATAGTATTTTATCAAAACGACGTAGTTTTGATAAGACGCGGTGACATGGTATTTACAAAAATGCCACCGCGTCTGCTCAAAACTACGTCGTTTTGATAAAGTTCTATTATTTAAGAGAGTTCTACTACTTAAGAGGTCAATCTACTCTTGATCCTGTCTGTATATATATATATATATAATGATCCATAACTATGTATTTTACATCATCTCTATCATTCAATATAAGAATCAACGATCGACCGATTAATTCATGTTCACTACTAATATATAGTTGCGGACGATGTCGGTACTATTTTCAGCGTCACCTGTTGACGTGAATTAATCTCGATCATTGATTCTTATAGTGAACGATAGAGATAGTGTATGCTCATTTCTAATTCATAACAAATACATATTATGAATCATTGTGATATATATATATATATATATATATATATATATATATATATAAATATAAAAGTTATATGTATATATATACACAGCTGTGTATTATACAGTCAGGCTATGGCGACGGATTTTTCGGGCTATGGCTACGGTTCTCGTCGTCGTAACCCAAAATAACTATGGCGACGGGTGAAATCGTTGCTATAGCTCAAAAAATCGTCGCTATAGTGGAATGTGTTGTACATATTTTTTTCCCATTATATATATAACTGTGGGTTTAGATGGTGCATTAGTTATTTTATGGTATAATAGGGGAGGAAAAGTAATTAGAGTTCGTACGTAGGTACTTTTATAATCGAAGAATTCGTGAATTCTACTTCCTGAATTAGACTCATGTACTAATTTTATTTTATTTTTTTGTTAGTGCAAAATAAGTGTGAACAGTTAATGCACACATTAATTAAAAAGTACTCGGGGATTTGATATTACTTGCATTCAATCTTGCTTTTTCTAAGTATAAAAAATTATATAAATGGCTATTATATCATGAATTTCATGTTATATACATACCCACATATTATACACATGATTATTAAAACATTACTCATCTCTGGGTGTTTTATTTAATTTTTTACTCTTAAAAAGCATTCATGAAAAATTTAAGAGTATAAATATCACCTTTTTTGTAATAAATTTGGTAATTTTTTTTGTGTTTTAAATGAGAAATTAAATAAGCTCCATTTATTTTCAAAAAAAATGTTCTTTAAAAAAGAAAACATATACTTCCCATGTTCCTTAATATAAGTCGTTTTAAAGTTGTGCACAAGTATTTAGGAAATAATTATAAAATATTAAATATAATATCAATTGTTTATATTGCCCTTGTATTGAAAAAAGAGAATATTATTGGACAAAGAATAGTGAGAGAATCAAATTTATATTTAATACTTGGAGTAATATTGAAAACTAAACAATTAATGCTTATTTAAAATTCTCAAACGACTTATATTAAGGAACAAAAATATTTTTTTAAAAACAACTTATATTAAAGAAAAGAGAGTATTCTTTATCATCCCATGTTTCATGTGTTTGGAAGTTTTTAATTTTTCTATGTCCACAAGGAAGAAAAAAGAAGAGTCTTTCTTTCTTACGATATATATTTGTCTGCATGTATTTGCATGGGAGTGAAATGAACACGTCTGCTTAATTGTTACTCCCTCCGTCCCAAATTAATTGCTCAGTTTTGACTTTTTAAAGTCAAATTGACCAATTTTAAAAATAATCTTTTTACTATTTTTGTTAAAATATAGGTGAAGAGATTATAACCAAAAGAAAGTATATACAATTTATTACTAATCCCAATTTTTATAATATTAGAAATATATTTATATATGCTTAATTATTAATTCTAAAAAAAGTCAATTTGACTTAAAAAGGTCAAAATTGAGCAGTTAATTTGGGACAGAGGGAGTAGTAATTAGTATCGTGGCAGCTGTCTCCTTAATTTACTCTACATATTTTATGTCTTTTAAAATCCTTTTATTTATATGTGTGTATATATATATATATGTATATCTCGTAAGAGTCATGCTATGTATTCCGATAAATTTACGCTACATTATAATTACGAAATTTATTAATATATACAGTGGCGAAGTCAAAAATTATTGACAATTGGGTCAATTATTAGAGTATCAAATAATAAATCAAAATTGATAATCATAGTAACAAAAAAGGACTCAAAATTATATATAACCAAAAAAATATAATATATGTACCCATTAAATTTATCCACAAAAAATAACTAGCAAACACTCAAATAAATATACACCAACTACATTTCTTTAAGTAGTTACAGTGCATTTTATTATTCTTGATGGCAAAATGTTTCTAAAAACAAACTCTTTCACAATCAATACTCAAAAAATTATCAACTACATGATTAAAATGAATAAAGTTTCATATTTCATTTCCTCATATTTTCTCTCCCATCTCCCAAGTTCCAACCAAAAAATATTGATAATTATGCTTTAAAAAGTATACTAAGTATATTTTACTAGTATTTTGTATTCAATAAGACTTCTTTTTCTATTTTTGCCTTTTGTTTTCCTAGCTCTTTCCAAGTTCCAAGTTCTAACCTATAGATTTGATAAAGAAACAAAACAAACAATCACTGTCACTGCCCAAAACCAAATAACTAAAACATAAAATCACATCCAACCCAACTGAGAAATAGCAAGAAGCAAAACCCACAAAGTGAAACAATTAATCCGTCAAATTCCAGCAGAAAACAAGATAAAAATTAGGAATTTTTACTAATTTGATTCTGGAGTCCATCGTCCACGGAGTGCAAAAACTCTAGAAATTGCACCGGACAGCGATCTCAAGACTTTCTCTCCGTTTCCGGTAACTCCATCATTTGTAATTTATGAAGCAAAAAAGTTGATGATCGTGATTTGTGAAAATCAAAAGAGGAAGTTTTTTCAGTACTCATTTCAGTGGGGTCAAATTATTAAATTACACGCACAAAAAATCTATTACATCATATATAAAAAAAATTAGTACTGGAGTCAATTGACCCCACACTACTACACCTAGTTTCGTCCATGAATACACGAGACTGAGAAGAATTATAAGAAAACCTCACTTATTATACATCTTTTTTATTAAAAAAAGTATCATTAATATTTATATACGTAATTAACCATTAAAAAATTAACATACATATTGGCAAAAATATATATATATATATATATATATATATTACCGATATTATAATATGTACATCTCGTAATTATATATAACGCTTCTTCATTCTCATCTACAAACCAAATGCCTCTATTTTGTTTGTGCATACAAGTCTTGCACCCAACCATATTGAGTTAATGAACTCTCCTATGTTGCTTTTTTGAATGTCACTATCCAATTAAACATATAAAATTCAAATGATTTCGTAATTAAATTCAGCGTTACGGTAACCTAGTTGACCAAGAAAATCCATTATTTTATATTCGGTGTAATTAAATTTATTGTGATTACAAGTTTAAAGGGGATGATGTGATTTTCAGGTCAAAAGTTCTCTTAGGTGGACAATTTAACAAGGAAAAATAAAATAAATATGATATTTTTACAAGGAAAATTTATATTTTCACGAAACTCTCCTCACAGAAATAGTGAATGGACCCCACTTTTATGTGAGTGAAATCTTGTAAAAATATCATATTTTTTTTTCTTGTGATAATAGTAACTCCCTTCATAAAATCTCTTGCATTAATATGAGATCAATAGGTATTACTTGAAGTTAGGGTTACAAAAGGGCGATTTAAGTCGAGTATTTAGGGTTCAAGCTTTGCACTAAAAAATTAAAGATATATTGAGCCTAAGGCGAGTATAATTGAGCCTTAGGAAGGCGTTTGATTGAATCTTAAAATATTTTAACAGTTCAACTCTTAATACATTTTAACAACTCATATTTTTGTATTAAGAATTTCTCTGAATAGTTAAGATACAAATATGAGTAAACTATTAAGAGATCTGGATCTCTTAATACAAATATATGAGTTGTTAAAATATATTAAGAGATGGATCAATGTATTAAGATACAATCAAACACAGCCTTAATGTTTATGTTTGAGTAATTAAGAAATTATGAATTTTAGCTATATCGACTCAAATATACAACGGGTTTAGCTCAATTTCATATATATTTGAGCTAGGGATTAAGATGTCCTCTATTATACATACTAGTTGATAGCTCGTGCAATGCACGGGCTAGTTTGAATAATAAATTGTATAATTTATTAACACTAACGTTCTTAAAATTGATTACAAACGCTATCAAACCCAACACAACTCATTTTTCGTTCTAAAATTTAAACACTGCATAAAAATATAATATTATATCTTCCAAAGATTTAAACTGGTATTATATCTTCCAAAGATTTAAGCCGTCTTTGGTCTTGTAGTCTTCTTTTGGATCTGCTTCCTTGTAATTGAGTTCTTCATTCAAAGCAATGCACCAAAAAGTGCAAGGTAAATATATCAAAAGATATGGGACTACCAAATATAAATAGCAAGACCACAAGAATTTGATACTATTGACCTATTTGATGAACTGATGCATCGTTTAATGCTACATGTCATTCATTGTCCAAGTCTAACAACCATCGATGGTAACATGCTTCCTTCAAAGTATTGTAAACTATTTTATCAACGATTTGAATTTGTTCGTATGATGTAGTAAAAGTAGCTGCACTTTTCCCTGATTGCAGCACAATGTGAATGTAAAACCTTGTTTCATGTTGTTGTTTCATTGATTGTTCATACATCCACATGACAACTTTGCAATTTTCATACTCATGGTTCAGCTCTAGCTCCTATATATATTTAGAATCTCATAAGCCTGGCCTGCAAGTATGGAGACTTTTTTATAGTATACATGCAGTATATAGTTAAAAAATTTATAGCAACATTCACAAATCTATACTTGGTATTATGTGATACTGAGTTAATAATTTCATATAAGAATCGAGCTATGAACTACTCAATAGTATATTTTTTTAATTGGAGCATTTCACCAAATAATTTATATGCACCATGCCAGATAACTCTAAATTAACAAAAAATAGTGTGAAGTACCTTAGCGAATTATGTGCACAAAAATTAACAAACATGCATGCCAAGTAAATGGTCTCAGCATCCTATAATATGTTCTTTTGTTGTATTATTTTGTTGTATTTCAGTTTGAGACTTGCATACTGTTAGAGATTATGCCCTAGAGGCCAATTATTTGATATAATTGCTTAACGTTTTGATATTATATTTGATTGCATAAATGAATGCTTTTATTATGATTTTATTTACTGCGTTATATAAATAACAACATAATAAAAAAAAATCCTTAGAATAGTGATACAAATTATATAGTTGCAAGTATGTGACTTGAACATGAGATTATATAATTACTATTAGTATCATTGTTCTTAAATGTCCCTAGTCGAGTATCATTGTTGATGGGACAACAATGATGCATTGAGACTAGTATGTGGATTGACTGATGGCCAAATCTCAATGGTCATAAATATATGAGATATTAAGTCAATGCATAGGTACATGTTAGAGAACGATGTACTGGACAGACCCACCATGAGAATTCTATGTGGAATATTTTGTAAAATGTCATTGGCAATTCTCATAGTGACAATGATGTAATGGTCCTCCGACCTGAAATCACTATATTACTACACGGGAATTTATGTACTTTGATATCATCAAATGTCACCTTTAACAGGGTGGACTATAAAGGTGATTATTGGGTACATCATGAATCGTGTGAGGAATATGAGTGATCTAGATGGAATTTAACCCTCCTATATATTAGGGATGATATCCATAGGCCTCTTGATTGAGTAGAACTATGAAATGCATGGCCATGCTCAAATAGTGATTTGTTTTATATAGTCTACTCATTGATCAAGAAAACTCAGATTAAATTATGAAGAGTATGACAGATTTCATGACTCGAGTTTAATCTTGGATATTGAGGTTAAAAGGATTAGATTACATTGAAACATTGGTCACGAAAAGGTTGCATCGAATCATCGATCTTATTATTACTTGGGTAGCAGTGATGCATTACTAGATGCTGCTCACTGTTTATAATTTTATAATATGATTTTAAAATTATTGCTAACGTAATAATAACCTATAGGGTCACACACATAAAACGTTATTAAAAGGGAATTAATTTTAAGGATTTAAATATATCAATATGATTGATAGTATTTAAATTACGAATTTAAATTAATAGGATAATTTATATATATATATATGTGTATATTAATTAAGTAAGACTTAATTAAGATATATATATATATATATATATATATATATATATATATATATATATATATATATAAATTCGGATTTTACAAATTAGGGTTTTGAATAGTGGTTTTTATTTCGCTATATATATGATATGTAGCCTCCACTTTATATACACATCTCATTTGATAACCAAACCCTAGCCGCTCTTGAGAGAGAAGCTAGAGAGAAAAGTTCTGAAAATCCATCCTTGGTGGCTAGTACCACACTCCCTCTTCTGCAGATCGTAGGACGATTCGTGCAGAGCGTTCGTGTGGATACCGTAGAGACGCAGTCCGCTTGAATTGCGTTGGAGATTCGACCGGATCGGTTCTAGCAAATCAAATCGGTAAAATTTCTATCCTCTGAATTAATTGATTTTCGCATGGATCTGGCCTGTTTTGGGGTTTCAGAAATTACTTTGAATTGTTCAATTTCTGCTGCGTTTTTCTGTACCGAAACCCAACACATACATATTAGAGAAGTACTCAAAAGCTTATATTACAACCATGTCAAACAAATGGTCTCAACATCCCAAGTATCTTGGAAGTCAAATATAAAGTTACCTTGCAATTCTGCATATCTGGGGTGTGAGCCCAAAGCGAGGGAACCATCTTTATTATTTTGATTTTCTATCTAAATTATGTTTCATTGATCGATCATAAATATGTGAAAAACACTAATGGTATTCACGAAATATAATGATGTGCAAATAGAAGAATTCTATTTTGGCCCGTCTTTTCTCCTTTCTCTTTGTCAGGCCTCTCAGTCTCCTATTCATAGTGTTCTGCAACAATGCTAATACATATATCAATACATTGTGTAGAGGAGTTGTGCAGGAATATCTCTATTTATAGGACACTCCTGTCATGTGACACAAATTGTAGTAATATACTTCCTCCGTCCCAGGATAAAAATTATAGTGGACTTTTCACGCATATTAAGAAGAGGAATAAAATGACAAAACTGTCCATAATAATGTCATTAAATATGGAGAGAGAATTAGAATACGAAAAGTATGAGATATTTAATGCTACGGGCATAATAGGAAAAAATGTGTAAAAATTTGGTTATTAAAGGAAAGTGTATATTTAACATGGGACTACCCAAAATAGTAATAAGGACTTTTATTCTGGGACGGAAGGAGTATCATTTAAGACAAAAGTAAGAGGGCAACCCAGTTTTCTTTGAGAAGATGGTAAACCATCAAGCCCTCCATGTAATAGCTTTATAGCTGCTATTAACATTTCTTCTCAAATTATTATGCAAATTAAATTCCAAACCATATCAAGAAGAGACTGGGATCGAGATTCAAGTACATAGGTATCATAACTAATTTCTTAAAATGTACTCATTCCATAGTAGCAAGTGTTTCTTTTTATTACTGTTTTAACACACAGCAGAAAACATATTCACACATAGCATTTAAATATATTTTTGTATTCATAAAATGCTTACATGTTTTTTTGTCAACAATATTCATAATATATTTATGCGCTTTTAGCAGAACTTAAAATTCATGCCAAAAACAATTCTTCTTTTTTTGGAAAAAAAAGGTGATTTATTATGGAATGAAGGTGGATAAAACTCCTCACAGTGTGCATGTAGGTGCAACATAGATAAGTTTAGTCTATTATCATGTCATTTACCACAAAGCAGGGTATCTAAGTCGATATCAAAGAACACAATTCAGACTACTATAATTGGATAAGGGAACAATAGCATATGCCAATCTGAAATTGATAATGAAAACCGTATATGTTACACCAAGTAAAAACATAGCATAATATAATTGTCTCATAAGAAAGAAGAATATAATTGTCCTACACATAAATTAACATGATACGATTAATAATTCTAACTTGATTCAATATTGAGTATAGTTCGAGTTCGTCTCCTATATCATCAAAAGTATTATAAAATGACAAATTAAATACTTAACAATTACTCATTAATGTTATTCAAAATAATGTCCTAAAATTCAACTGAAAACATAAATAATTAGAATTTTTTTACTTTGGTAGGGAGATTGTAAATGAAATATGTGATATTTTCCTAAACTAAATGTAGTTCTTATTATACATGAAGCAAACAATTAAAAAGAATTATGATAATTAGAACTCTAAACTTAAGAAAATTTCTATTATCTTATCTCATTGCATGACAAATTCAGTAAACACTAATTCTAATGTTGAAGAGATGAGTCTAACATCATTCAAATTTAATATGCAATAAAGTAAACCCTTATGTTTCTCCAATAAAAGTACATATTATATTCCAGTAAACAATTATACACATGTATACTGAACTTTTAATCATATGCAATAGTCACCATGTTCAAAGATTCGTAGTGTAATAAGGAAAATAAATGTTATGTTATGATGTTTTCTGATCATGTATCTAAAGAATAAACTATAGAATTCTTAAAAATTTCAAGCCACAATGAATAAAGTATTTGTTGTATTAATAGACAAATCTCGTTTTAAATCAAAGAAATAAAAAAAACTAAACATTGAGCTAAAAAAAAGCCAAGTCAAATCCATAGTGTTGTTATTACATCCATAAACTCATAGCTAACAGTTCAATGTAGATGTGATAGATAACAGTTAAATGTATATGTACATGCTAAAAACTCATTTCATAAAAGAAATTAGTAACAAACAGAAAAATGAAGCTAAAAATCTTTAAAACAACACTTACTGAGCCAACTTAATTGCCAATTCACATCCAAAAATCCTCTTTAAATGCTCATTCAACCTCTTTGAGTCGTACTCTTTGATCTTCTTGTGTGTCATTTATATTTCTTTTTATCTATTTTCAAATAAAATAAATAAATCAAAATCTAAATAAAATCTTTTCAGATCTACATTAATTACTTGAAACGTTAGTTGAATCGCATTAATTTAAATTCAACAATAATTAAATGAAAAAAGGATAAAAACTTTTTGTGTACTATACAAAAACTAAAAGGCTTTATTCAAGCAATATGTAATTGGAACATTATCGGAATGAAATTGAGAGTCTGAAACAACATCAGACCCCAGAATACCCATGTGTTGATCTTTAGGGTGTGATCTGGTCCTCTTCCTCAACACCATTACCACAAACCCCAACCATTTCTTCTTATTCTTAGAACCCTTAGGCCATCCGAGAAGACCCTTAGGCTTACCAATCCCATCAACACCATTACCACAAATTCCAACCATTTCTTTGTTTACATCCGAGGCAACACCATTTATATCATAATGTCCTGCAATAATCTTATTCTTATTCTTATTTTTGGAACACTTTAGCCTGCCTCTCCCACAACTTTTTCCCCCAACATTCTCACCCTCAACAGCTCCACTGCCTCCAAAAATCTCGTCGAACGTTCTCTTTCTATATTCAACATCACAGTCATTCCCCCCATCAACAGCTATAGAAAATTTTCCCGGATTCTCTTCAGGATATAGTGAAAATCCCGCATTTAGGGCCGCGATAGAATCGGTAATTTTCGGGTGAGAATCGAGGTGATTCAGCACCATTGTTCTGAAAATTCAAATATAATGAAGGAAAGGATGTGAAAGAATAATGACAGAAGGAAAGTGGGCGATCTGTAAGACCCCAAATAATTAATAAATGAAATTTAATTTCCTCTAATTATTATTTTGAAATAGTAAGGGTTGATGTGATTAATGTGGATAGTTATGGGTAAAATACGTAAATATTTCAAAATAATATAAAATATTCTTTGTTGTCGGGGAATATTCGTTTGGTCGTGGAATATTCGTACTGTCGGGGAATATTCGTACGACGGCGCAGCCATGTGTGGGCCCCATAACGGAAAGCGATTGGAGGAAGAAAACGACAAATATAAGTTGTTTAAAAATAACGGCGTAGTTGTTGCCGTTTACACTGTTGGAATACCCGGTGGTTAAAACACAGTATTACGCGTTGTTGCACAATAGCACACGGTATTGCACCAATTATTGACTCTTACGTAAGAAGGCACTACTCAATAATGGTTACAGTAATTACTGTTCATTATTTTATTTTATTGATTCAATAATTGCTGCGTTGATATTTTATATTGTTGTTGTTTCAATAATTGTCATTACACAGTATTTGTCATTATCGAATCAATAATTCATATTATCTGAATAATATTATTAGATAACATTATTGGCAATGTCTAGAAAGTTCTGTCTAAGGAGAGGTTTGGTCACCTAATTGCGCGCCAGTAAGTAGAAATTCTTATTGGAAAGCCCCCTCTTTCCTGGGAACGGCCTGGTTGTCAGTATTGTGATTCTGTAATATTATTTGTGAATAATTAAATTATTGATTTATATGATGAGGAAAATATTGATTTTATGTGGATATAGATGGAGAAATTTTTTAATGTGACAATTGTTGAAAATTAATATTTTATCTTTTTATGATAAAATAATTCATTTAAATATATTATTATATTTTAATAATATAATAATGATGGTATTTTTACGATGAATGTGGGATATATGAGTATATGTGGAGGATGAGTATTTTTGTTACCAAAAATATTTAAAACATGTCGGTGGACCCCATTTCTTGACTGAAATTTGATTATAGCCTGTAAAATCGCTCGTTTGTGGATTTTGGTCAATTTATGTTTGGAATTTGGAAAAACTTCCTTCTGTAAAGTTGTAGAGAATTGAATTTCCTATAAAAACTCGCGAGATTCGAATTTTCTGATAAAAGGGCTATTTATTATGAATTATTGAAGTTCTGAAGCTCCGAAATAATTGATTTTTGGAAGTTTTAAATATTTTCTTTAACAAAAACGTTTTTTTCACTCCTTCTAGAAGATGAGCATGTGGGATGTGTTAGAAATCTGATTGTTCAAGAAGGCGTATGAAATTTATAATATATTTTATTAAATTTTCTGCTTTGGTGTTCTAAGCAATTTCCTATAAATAGGTGCTTAGGTTAGAATTGAAAATCACACCAGAAACTGAAGTTTTCTCTCTCTATATTATCGAGCGTATTCTTGTGAGTATTTTGAGTATACTTTGAGTATTGCTATACGGAGTAAGTTCAAGTCATAGCCTATATCCGGTGTTTCAACTAGAAGTACTGATCTTCCGAGGTAAGGGATATTATTTTTTTTAAAATGATATTATTTCTTCTAATATCATTATGCCGAAGTATTGATCTGAACTTTTTATCAAATTTGGAACTTTTTCATGTCGGAGTTACTATTCATGAGTTACTATTCACGAGTTACTATTCATGAGTTACTATTCACGAGTTACTATTCACGAGTATTATTCACGAAGCGTGAAGATGTTTTTTTTGTGAAATTACTATCTTTTGGTGTCGGAGTTATTATTCATGTATACGACACTATTCACGTATACGATACTACTCACGAATACGGCACTATTCACCAAAAAATGAAATTTCTTCTTTTCGTCTAAAATATCTATTCCGGATACTAGCTTTGATTGTATCCATGTTTTGATCATTCTTGAATTTTACACCACTATGATTATTTTTGAGGTATTTTTGGACGTGGATAAAACAAAGTACGAATCCTTAATCCTTAATTCTTGTCATTTTGTTTCACTGGATTCGTTTCTTTAAAAATATTTTTCATCATCCCCAGTCCTAAATGATGGTGTTACTGAATATCTTTGGCCTGTAGTGCAAAGATGGTTGATTTTGTTATGAATATCTTTGGCCTGTAGTGCAAAGATGAACAGATGTTTAGATGAACATGACCAACTGATGAATATCCTTGGCCTGTAGTGCAAGGATGAATATATGATTCAAGAGGTGCATTGATTGATGTTACAGGGATAAAAATACTGTTGATGGACTATTAAATTCATAGACATTAGTAGATTTCATCCTCTACGTAACTCTTCTATGAATTAATATTTTCCGCTGCGAATATTGATTTAACATTTGTTGTCTATTGTATTCTATCAGATTTTTCCCTGTTGAAGACTAACGATATTTTGTTGTATATTATCTTAGTCATAATATTCTTTACTGGGCTAGTTGAGCTCACCCTTTTTCCTTTTTGTTCCATTTTTCTTCTCAGGAGGCGAGAATATAGCGAGTACGAGTCGGGGTATGGAATGAAGGTTCTAGGGAGAGTTGTTTAGTAGTCCTCACCATTTTTGTAAAATAATGTATCAATAATTATGATGGGGATTTATTTGTATGTGGATATTGTCTTGATGGCAATATCTGTATTTAAACTCATAGTTTACATGTTGTAATAATAAAGTTGTAGTTGTTTCTGAACCGTGTATTGACAACTCAGAATGGGTGATGTATACCTATTTTGGGGGTGTCACAGTTGGTATCAGAGCTTAGGGATATGATCTCTGGCGGAGATCGGGGAATAGAACTAGGAGGGGAGAGACGAATAATTCCTTCGCTAGTGTGTCCTACCTAAGCTTATTTGTTAGTTGGTCAGTATTTAGGGATATTATGTGATATGTGATTTGCTTAATTAACCCTTGTTTTATGGCAGTATTTAAGAATGGCAACCGAAAATGTTAACAGTGGAGTTAATGAGACCGTGGAGATGCCTGTACTTACCAACGAGGAGAACGTGCAACGGGCTGGCAATGTTCCTCCTGTGAACAACACCACTGATCAGACGATGAACGACGTAATGTTTAGAAGCTTTTTACAGTTCATGCAAAATCAGACGAGGGAGACTCGTGTTCAAAATACAGGAGGAAATGATAGCAATTCACGAGTTGTCACAGCCAAGCAGTTCAAAGAGTTGGGACCCCCAGAATTTAAAGGAAAGCCAGATCCGATCATGGCGGAAACGTGGGTCAAGCAAATTACCAAGATATTCGATGTCTTGGGATGCACGGAGGAGCAGAAGGTTCCGTTCGCCACCTTTATGTTCCGTGGCGAGGCAGACTACTGGTGGGAGTCTGTGAAGCGTACCCATCCAGCCGCACTCAGCATGTCTTGGGAGACGTTTCAAAAACTATTTAATGACAAATACTTTCCTGAAAGTGTTCGTCATATGAAGGAAGTGGAGTTCATCAGATTAGAACAAAATAACATGACGGTGTCTCAGTACGAGGCAAAGTTTGCAGAGTTATCCAGGTTTGCACCTCATTTGGTGGAGAATGAGGAACGTATGACGCGGATGTTTCTGAGAGGTTTGAAACCCGGCATACGACAATATCTCATCTCTCATAAATTTTCTCTCTATTCAGATGTTGTTAACAGGGCTCAATTGTTGGAGCGAGATAACGAGTACGGTCAACCGAGGTACCACGATTAGGATCATACTGGAGATAGCAGTCAGCAAAACAACAATAACTAGTGGAGAAAGAAAAAGACGGACAAAAATGGTAACCACTCTGGTGGTAATTATAGCCACGAAAATAGAAGAAGCGAGTCAAGAGGAGATTTTAAAAAGAGGAGATTCAACAATGACAATGTGAAAATGGCAGCACCAGCAGCAACTGGTTCCAAGGGAGGGGAACGACCACCGGTCGTATGCTACAAATGCGGAAAAGAGGGACATATCAGTCCAAACTGCCCACAACAGTTCAAGCTATGCTATAATTGTGGAAAGGAAGGACATATCGCTCGAGATTGTACGGTAGCGAAACCAATTCCAGCGGGGACGATGACTCAAAAGACTGTCCCAGAAAAGTCAAAGTCAACGGTTCCTGGAAGAGCGTTTGTTGTGACTGGTCAAAATGCGAGGAACCCAAATGAGGTGATCACGGGTAAGCTATTTATAAATTCTTGCGAAGTTTATACCTTACTTGATACCGGTGCTACCCATTCATTTATCTCTCCTGCTTGTGCTCAACGTTTAAACTTGACTCCGGAGAAATTAGACTTTGACCTATCTGTGGAAACTCCGTTGGGAGAAACTTTCATCACATCCACTGTTTATAAATCTTGTTTGATTCAAGTTGGCACCATCACCTTACCTGTTAACCTTATCTCTTTAAAGATACTTGCTTTTGATGTGATTTTAGGGATTGATTGGTTAACAACTCATCATGCCAAAATTGATTGTTTTCGTAAGGTTGTTAGTTTTCATATTCCTAATCAACCTGTTGTTCGAATTCAGGCAACTAAACCATTAAAATCAATCACTGTCATATTTAATCATAAAGCTATTCGTTTATTGAAAAACAGATGTCAAGCTTTCTTAGCCCATGTTATGGATTTAAATAAAGACACGTCAAAATTGAATAATATTCCTGTTGTTATTGACTTTCCTGACGTATTTCCTGAAGAACTTCCCGGTCTACCCCCAGAACGAGAAGTTGAATTCTTTATTGATCTTGAACCTGGTACAAAGCCCATTTCTAAAACCCCATATCGAATGGCTCCTATTGAACTTCAGGAGTTAAAGGTCCAACTACAGGAATTGTTGGACATCGGTTTCATTCGTCCTAGTACATCTCCTTGGGGTGCTCCTGTTTTATTCGTAAAGAAGAAATACGGGAGTATGCGACTTTGTATTGACTATCGGGAATTGAACCATGTCACTATCAAGAATAGGTATCCTCTACCTCGTATTGATGACTTGTTTGACCAGTTGCAAGGAGCACAATTCTTTTCAAAAATCGATCTTCGTTCTGGATATCATCAGCTGAAAATTAGAACTGAGGATATTCCAAAGACTGCCTTCAGAACTCGGTATGGGCATTATGAATTTTTAGTCATGTCTTTCGGATTGACTAATGCTCCTGTGGCTTTCATGGATATGATGAACCGAGTATTCAAGGATTATTTGGACCAATTTGTTGTTGTCTTTATTGATGACATCCTCATATATTCCAAAAGCCGTGAAGATCATGAGCACCATTTGAAGCTGGTACTCCAAAGGCTTCGTGAAAACAAGCTATATGCCAAGTTAAAGAAATGCGAGTTCTGGCTTGAGGAAGTAGCATTTCTTGGGCATGTGGTGTCAAAACATGGAGTATCTGTTGACCCGGCGAAGATTGAAGCAATACAGAGTTGGGAGCAACCGAAGACGGTGACTGAAGTTCGTAGCTTTCTTGGCTTAGCTGGTTATTATCGGAGATTCGTGGAAGGGTTTTCTCGAATCGCTACTCCATTAACCCAGCTAACTCGGAAGGATACAAAATTCGTTTGGAGCGAAGAATGCGAGAAGAGTTTCCAAGAGCTTAAGAGGAGACTTATTTCGGCACCTGTTCTAACAATACCATCTGGTACAGATGGATTTGTTATCTATAGCGATGCTTCGGGCAAAGGGTTAGGATGTGTTCTCATGCAACATGGGAAAGTCATAGCCTATGCCTCGCGACAACTTAAAGAGTATGAGAGGAATTATCCTACTCATGATCTAGAGTTGGCAGCAGTCGTTTTCGCGCTAAAGATATGGAGGCACTATCTATATGGGGAGAAAGTGGAGATATATTCAGACCATAAAAGCCTTAAATATTTCTTCACTCAAAAAGAACTCAACATGCGGCAGCGACGTTGGCTCGAGCTATTAAAAGACTATGACCACACTATTCAATACCATCCTGGAAAAGCAAACGTGGTAGCTGACGCGTTGAGTAGAAGATCCTATGCAGGAACAAGTCCGATGATGTCAAGTATACGCATAGAGCCAACTTTAATAGAAAAAGTTAAGGTTGCTCAAGCCACCGACCCGGAACTGATGCGTATGAAGATGAAAGTACAAGAAGGAGCTATTCCGGAAGCGAGAATTGACGAAGAAGGAATACTTCGAGTCCACTCTAGACTTTGTGTTCCTAACGACCCTGATTTGAAGTACAAGATTATGATGGAGGCACACAATACACCATTTGCAATCCATCCTGGAAGTACCAAAATGTATCGTGATCTTCGACATACATTTTGGTGGAACAATATGAAGAGAGAGATTGCAAGGTTTATCTCAACATGTTTAACTTGTCAACGTGTAAAGGCAGAGCATCAAGTGCCTAAGGGACCATTGCAACCACTTGAGATTCCGAAATGGAAGTGGGAACATATTACTATGGATTTCGTTACAGGTCTTCCCACGGTTTCTCAAGGCATCAATGCTATTTGGGTTATTGTTGATAGATTAACCAAGTCTGCTCATTTCTTGCCGATACGGGAAACTTATTCCCTTGAACGTCTTGCTCAAATGTATGTAAATGAGATTGTGAGATTGCATGGCATGCCAGTATCCATAGTTTCGGATCGTGACCCAAGATTCACTTCAAGATTTTGGGTTAGCTTGCAAAAAGCTATGGGCACGGATTTGCGATTCAGTTCGGCATACCATCCTCAAACGGACGGACAATCAGAGAGGACTATTCAAACTCTTGAAGATCTATTAAGACTCTGTGTCCTAGATTTCAAGGGCAGTTGGGATAAGTATTTACCATTGGTGGAATTCTCGTACAACAACAGCTATCAAGCAAGTATAGGTGTAGCTCCATTTGAAGCATTATATGGACGAAAGTGTCGCTCTCCAATATGTTGGGATGAGGTGGGTGAAGCAACATTGTTGGGACCCGAGTTAGTACGTATGACTACCGAAAAGATCCAAATGATTCGACAACGTATACAAACGGCACAAGATCGACAAAAGAGTTATGCGGATCTTCATCGAAAGGACGTAGAATTTAGTGTTGGGGATCATGTATTGTTGCGTGTTGCCCCATGGAAGGGAGTTACAAGATTCGGGAAGAGAGGAAAGCTCAATCCACGATTTATTGGCCCATTTCAAATTCTTGACCGAGTAGGAAATGTAGCCTATAGACTCGCATTACCTCCAAGTATGTCTCGTGTTCATAATGTTTTTCATATATCTGTGCTTCGTAAATATGTGAAAGACCCGAACCACGTTATTGAGTTAGAACCAGATGAGATAGCCGAAGACTTAACATACGAAGAGGTACCTGTCAAGATCTTGGATAGGAAGGAGCATGTCCTACGCACAAAGGTCATACCACAAGTTAAAGTTTTGTGTCGGAATGAAATTGAGAGTCTGAAACAACATCAGACCCCAGAATACCCATGTGTTGATCTTTAGGGTGTGATCTGGTCCTCTTCCTCAACACCATTACCACAAACCCCAACCATTTCTTCTTATTCTTAGAACCCTTAGGCCATCCGAGAAGACCCTTAGGCTTACCAATCCCATCAACACCATTACCACAAATTCCAACCATTTCTTTGTTTACATCCGAGGCAACACCATTTATATCATAATGTCCTGCAATAATCTTATTCTTATTCTTATTTTTGGAACACTTTAGCCTGCCTCTCCCACAACTTTTTCCCCCAACATTCTCACCCTCAACAGCTCCACTGCCTCCAAAAATCTCGTCGAACGTTCTCTTTCTATATTCAACATCACAGTCATTCCCCCCATCAACAGCTATAGAAAATTTTCCCGGATTCTCTTCAGGATATAGTGAAAATCCCGCATTTAGGGCCGCGATAGAATCGGTAATTTTCGGGTGAGAATCGAGGTGATTCAGCACCATTGTTCTGAAAATTCAAATATAATGAAGGAAAGGATGTGAAAGAATAATGACAGAAGGAAAGTGGGCGATCTGTAAGACCCCAAATAATTAATAAATGAAATTTAATTTCCTCTAATTATTATTTTGAAATAGTAAGGGTTGATGTGATTAATGTGGATAGTTATGGGTAAAATACGTAAATATTTCAAAATAATATAAAATATTCTTTGTTGTCGGGGAATATTCGTTTGGTCGTGGAATATTCGTACTGTCGGGGAATATTCGTACGACGGCGCAGCCATGTGTGGGCCCCATAACGGAAAGCGATTGGAGGAAGAAAACGACAAATATAAGTTGTTTAAAAATAACGGCGTAGTTGTTGCCGTTTACACTGTTGGAATACCCGGTGGTTAAAACACAGTATTACGCGTTGTTGCACAATAGCACACGGTATTGCACCAATTATTGACTCTTACGTAAGAAGGCACTACTCAATAATGGTTACAGTAATTACTGTTCATTATTTTATTTTATTGATTCAATAATTGCTGCGTTGATATTTTATATTGTTGTTGTTTCAATAATTGTCATTACACAGTATTTGTCATTATCGAATCAATAATTCATATTATCTGAATAATATTATTAGATAACATTATTGGCAATGTCTAGAAAGTTCTGTCTAAGGAGAGGTTTGGTCACCTAATTGCGCGCCAGTAAGAAGAAATTCTTATTGGAAAGCCCCCTCTTTCCTGGGAACGGCCTGGTTGTCAGTATTGTGATTCTGTAATATTATTTGTGAATAATTAAATTATTGATTTATATGATGAGGAAAATATTGATTTTATGTGGATATAGATGGAGAAAATTTTTAATGTGACAATTGTTGAAAATTAATATTTTATCTTTTTATGATAAAATAATTCATTTAAATATATTATTATATTTTAATAATATAATAATGATGGTATTTTTACGATGAATGTGGGATATATGAGTATATGTGGAGGATGAGTATTTTTGTTACCAAAAATATTTAAAACATGTCGGTGGACCCCATTTCTTGACTGAAATTTGATTATAGCCTGTAAAATCGCTCGTTTGTAGATTTTGGTCAATTTATGTTTGGAATTTGGAAAAACTTCCTTCTGCAAAGTTGTAGAGAATTGAATTTCCTATAAAAACTCGTGAGATTCGAATTTTCTGATAAAAGGGCTATTTATTATGAATTATTGAAGTTCTGAAGCTCCGAAATAATTGATTTTTGGAAGTTTTAAATATTTTCTTTAACAAAAACGTTTTTTTCACTCCTTCTAGAAGATGAGCATGTGGGATGTGTTAGAAATCTGATTGTTCAAGAAGGCGTATGAAATTTATAATATATTTTATTAAATTTTCTGCTTTGGTGTTCTAAGCAATTTCCTATAAATAGGTGCTTAGGTTAGAATTGAAAATCACACCAAAAACTGAAGTTTTCTCTCTCTATATTATCGAGCGTATTCTTGTGAGTATTTTGAGTATACTTTGAGTATTGCTATACGGAGTAAGTTCAAGTCATAGCCTATATCCGGTGTTTCAACTAGAAGTACTGATCTTCCGAGGTAAGGGATATTATTTTTTTTAAAATGATATTATTTCTTCTAATATCATTATGCCGAAGTATTGATCTGAACTTTTTATCAAATTTGGAACTTTTTCATGTCGGAGTTACTATTCATGAGTTACTATTCACGAGTACTATTCACGAAGCGTGAAGATGTTTTTTTTTGTGAAATTACTATCTTTTGGTGTCGGAGTTATTATTCATGTATACGACACTATTCACGTATACGATACTACTCACGAATACGGCACTATTCACCAAAAAATGAAATTTCTTCTTTTCGTCTAAAATATCTATTCCGGATACTAGCTTTGATTGTATCCATGTTTGATCATTCTTGAATTTTACACCACTATGATTATTTTTGAGGTATTTTTGGACGTGGATAAAATAAAGTACGAATCCTTAATCCTTAATTCTTGTAATTTTGTTTCACTGGATTCGTTTCTTTAAAAATATTTTTCATCATCCTCAGTCCTAAATGATGGTGTTACTGAATATCTTTGGCCTGTAGTGCAAAGATGGTTGATTTTGTTATGAATATCTTTGGCCTGTAGTGCAAAGATGAACAGATGTTTAGATGAACATGACCAACTGATGAATATCCTTGGCCTGTAGTGCAAGGATGAATATATGATTCAAGAGGTGCATTGATTGATGTTACAGGGATAAAAATACTGTTGATGGACTATTAAATTCATAGACATTAGTAGATTTCATCCTCTACGTAACTCTTCTATGAATTAATATTTTCCGCTGCGAATATTGATTTAACATTTGTTGTCTATTGTATTCTATCAGATTTTTCCCTGTTGAAGACTAACGATATTTTGTTGTATATTATCTTAGTCATAATATTCTTTACTGGGCTAGTTGAGCTCACCCTTTTTCCTTTTTGTTCCATTTTTCTTCTCAGGAGGCGAGAATATAGCGAGTACGAGTCGGGGTATGGAATGAAGGTTCTAGGGAGAGTTGTTTAGTAGTCCTCACCATTTTTGTAAAATAATGTATCAATAATTATGATGGGGATTTATTTGTATGTGGATATTGTCTTGATGGCAATATCTGTATTTAAACTCATAGTTTACATGTTGTAATAATAAAGTTGTAGTTGTTTCTGAACCGTGTATTGACAACTCAGAATGGGTGATGTATACCTATTTTGGGGGTGTCACAGTTGGTATCAGAGCTTAGGGATATGATCTCTGGCGGAGATCGGGGAATAGAACTAGGAGGGGAGAGACGAATAATTCCTTCGCTAGTGTGTCCTACCTAAGCTTATTTGTTAGTTGGTCAATATTTAGGGATATTATGTGATATGTGATTTGCTTAATTAACCCTTGTTTTATGGCAGTATTTAAGAATGGCAACCGAGAATGTTAACAGTGGAGTTAATGAGACCGTGGAGATGCCTGTACTTACCAACGAGGAGAACGTGCAACGGGCTGGCAATGTTCCTCCTGTGAACAACACCACTGATCAGACGATGAACGACTCAATTTTCTAATTAGAAGGATCGGTCTTACTGCCTTTATATATAAGGATTGATACTTGAATTGTTCTGACCTGAAAAGTTAGTCATCGTCATTGATGAATAATAGTTGTAATAGAGCAAGCTGTTAAGTCTTTATCTTTCTGTTATTAATTAGGTTCTGTTTGACTTGGTATTTAAAGTTTGAATTTTGTATTTTTAGTTTCATTATTTGTAGGAGTTAGTTTAGGAAGCTAGTGTACTTGAATTGTTTTTAAACTCATTTGTTAATTATAAATAATGATTAATGAAGAACCAAGAGGTAAATTATGCCTTTATTTCCCTTCTCTATTTTATACTCTTCATCTCTCTATAACATGGTATCAAAGCATAATGCCCAAAGGCTCTCTTCGATCCAGCCTGTTTAACTAGGCCACCAACTATTTTTACTACTAGTCATCAAAGATGACAACTCCAATCAATTCAACAACTCTCAGTACCAATGAAGCTCAGCTCATCACCATTAACAACTCTGCCCAAGCTCCTCTAAAACTCACCACCAACAACTATGTCTCTTGGAAACTCCAGTTCCAAACACTCTTCATCGGTTATGATCTACTTGGTTACATTGATGGCTCAAAACCTTGCCCACCACCAAATTTGACTGAGAACTCCACAACAAAAACAACGAATCCAGCCCATACTTTTTGGGTGCGCCAAGACCAGTTGATTCTCAATGCACTTATAGGATTTATCTCTCCCACAATTATTTCGTTTATTGCTCGAGCCAAAACCTCTCAAGAAGCATGGACTATCCTAGCCAACACATATGCCAAGCCGTCTCGCGGACGCATCAAGCAAGTTAAAAGCCATCTTAAGGATCTGTCGAAGGGTTCTCGTAGCATTACAGATTTTCTTCAGACCGTGAAAGCTCGGGCTGATGAACTTGCTCTCCTTGGTGCACCAATTGATGAAGATGAACTCACGGAGAGAATCCTTGATGGTCTTGGTGATGACTACAAAGAGCTAGTACGTGCTGTTCAAGCTCGGGACACTTCAATCTCCTTCGACGAACTCCATGAAAAACTCCTGAATTTTGAAGTGTCTCTTGATGGAACAAAATCAGAACCATCACACTTCCCAGCTTCGACAAATCCTGCAATTCGTACAAACTTAGGTTGGCAACCAAATTCTTACCCAGGAAACAACACCAAATGGCGTTCATCATCAAATTCTGGAAACAACAGTACGGGTTGGCGCCCATCGCAAAATACCAAAAATCACTCCACTACTTCTTCCCATGCTGGGCCTAATTTCTATCGCAGTGATAGACCTTCCCCACGACCTTATCTTGGATTTTGCCAAATTTGTGGTACACAGGGCCATACCGCAAAAAATATCCATCTTTTCGTTTCGTACAAATTCAGCCCACCACAAATCCAAGTCCACCGGCAACCAACTCCACCACACCATGGCAGCCTCGTGCTCATTTTGCTGCAAATACCACTTCCAACACTCCAAATTGGCTACTTGACAGTGGAGCTTCTCATCATGTTACTGACGACTTGAGCAATCTATCTCTTCATGCTCCATATTCTGGTTCTGATGACATAATGATTGGCGATGGCTCGGGTCTCCGCATTACTCACACTGGTTCTACCTCCATTAGCTCTTCCAACACAAAATTTACATTAGATAATGTTCTTTGTGTACCCAAGATGAAAAAGAATCTTATATCCATTTCTCAATTTTGCACATCAAATAATGTTTCTGTTGAATTCTTACCATCTTCTTTTCTTGTGAAGGAACTTTGCACGGGAGCAATCCTTTTGAAGGGGCAAATGAAGGATGGGGTGTATGAATGGCCAGTTTCCTCTCCAACGTCCTCTCCATTATTAGCTTTCTCTAGTGTCAAGACTACTTCATCTGCATGGCATCATAGATTAGGACATCCAGCCTTTCCCATTTTAAAACACATTGTTTCTCATTATCAGTTAGATTTGTCTTCCTCTATGTCATTTGATTTTCTATGTAATACTTGTCAATGCAATAAAAGCCACAAATTACCATTTTTCACATCTTCTGTTATTTCTTCTCGACCACTTGAAATTATTTTCTCTGATGTCTGGACCTCTCCTATTGTGTCACACGATGATTTTAAATATTATGTCATATTTGTTGATCACTTTACTAAATACATTTGGTTTTATCCCCTTAAACAAAAATATGAAGTCAAAGTTGTATTTATACGCTTTAAAGCCATTGTTGAAAAACACTTTGAAAATAAAATTCATACCCTTTATTCAGATAATGGTGGTGAATACAAAGTGCTTGCTAGTTTTTTAGCTACACATGGCATTTCTTCTTTTACTACTCCACCACACACACCTGAACACAATGGGTATTCCGAAAGAAGACACCGTCACATTGTTGAAACATGTCTTTCTCTACTCTCTCATGCCTCAATACCTTTAACCTTTTGGCCTCAATCCTTTGCTACTGCAGTTTACCTAATTAATAGAATGCCAACTCCAACACTGAATTTTTCATCTCCTTTCGAGAAAATTTTTGGCACAACCCTTAACTACTCAAAACTTAGGATATTTGGTTGTTTATGTTATCCTTGGCTTCGCCCTTACTCTTCCCACAAGCTTGATGCTCGCTCTACACCATGTGTTTTTCTAGGCTACTCTCTTACTCAAAGTGCATATTTATGCTTTCATTCATCTTCTGGGAAAACATATGTGTCTAGACATGTCAAGTTTGTTGAGTCTGTGTTCCCTTTTCACACACTCTCCACTCAATCTCCTCCTACACAACCTGATACAATCTCCACATGGATTCCTTCACCTATCACTGTTCCGTTGCCAACATCTGTGCCACAAGACATCACCCCATCCAACGTGCAATCTTTTGGGCGCCTCCCGTGTGTGACATCTTCACCATCTTTGCCCTCAACCACAAACACACAATCTCAATCATCCACCACCTCTCCACCGTCCCGTAACCCACAACCTACATTAGAAACCACTTCACATCCCTCTACATCTCAACCCACTCATACACACTCTATGGTAACCAGAGCTAAAAACAAAATTACCAATCCTATCCAAAAACTAAACCTTTCCACTCTACTATCTCCTCTTATCGATAT
Source organism: Panax japonicus (assembly GCA_020205505.1). Classification (NCBI taxonomy): domain Eukaryota; kingdom Viridiplantae; phylum Streptophyta; class Magnoliopsida; order Apiales; family Araliaceae; genus Panax; species Panax japonicus. The sequence continues at coordinate 84,243,827 of CM035096.1, read as the reverse complement.
AGAACCTACCACTGCGACCCAAGCTCTCAAGGATCAAAAATTGCGTCAGGCCATGTCTGAAGAATATGATGCTCTTGTTCGAAATGGGACATGGGAGCTAGTACCTCCTGCTTCTAGTTAAAATATAGTTGGTTGTAAGTGGATTTTTTGCATTAAAAGACATTCTGATGGTTCTATTGACAGGTACAAAGCACGGTTAGTAGCCAAAGGATTTCATCAACGCCCTAGTTTTGACTATCATGATACATTTAGTCCTGTGGTCAAGCCAACTACGGTACACCTTGTATTGAGCCTTGCTGTTAGTCGAGGATGGTCTCTTCGTCAACTGGATATCAATAATTCATTTTTACAAGGTCATCTTTCTGACGATGTCTATATGTCACAAACACAAGGCTTTGTTGATCATGATAAACCATCTTATGTTTGCAAGCTTAGAAAAGCTATTTATGGGCTCAAGCAAGCTCCACGAGCTTGGTATACTGAACTCTGCAAATTTTTTCTTGTTTCGGGTTTTCATAATTCACTAGCCGACACCTCTCTATTCATTTACCAAAATGGTGGTCACCTTATCTATATATTGGTTTATGTGGATGATATTACTATAACGGGAGATAATGATGGTTTTGTCCAACAATTTGTTACTATGTTATCTCAACAATTTTCCTTGAAAGATCTTGGGCAACTATCTTATTTTCTCGGAGTGGAAGTTTTATCACATCCTTATGGTGTTTTGCTGTCTCAGAAAAGATATATTCTTGATCTTCTTGCTCGTACAAAAATGATAGAAGCAAAACCAGTTCTCACACCCCTTCCCACTTCATTGCCAATCACTTCAGACTCCAGTTTTTTACTTTTTGATCCATCTGAATACCGTGCTATTGTTGGGAGCCTACAATATCTCTTACTTACTCGACCCGACATAGCTTTTTCTGTTAACAAGTTATCACAGTTCATGCATAAACCAACCTCAGATCATTGGGTTCTTGTTAAGCTTCTTCTTCGCTATCTATGTGGCTCGTTAAATGAAGGTATTATTCTCTACCGCGATTCACCATTATTCTTACATGCGTTTTCAGATGCAGATTGGGCTAGGAATCGGGATGATTTCTCCTCCATCAGTGCCTACATTGTATATCTTGGTCGTAATCCGATTTCTTGGAGTTCTAAGAAACAACGATCTGTTGCACGATCCTCCACTGAGGCCGAGTACAGGTCTGTAGCTAACACTGCTGCAGAACTAAACTGGATTTGTTCTCTCTTGACTGAACTTGGCGTGTGTCTCCCTCATTCTCCTATTATTTATTGTGATAATGTTGGGGCCACAAATCTTTGTTCAAATCCAGTTTTTCATTCTAGAATGAAACACGTGGCCATTGATTTTCATTTTATACTTGAACAAGTCCAATCAGGATGTTTGCGTGTTGCTCATATTTCATGTAAAGATCAACTTGCGGATGCACTCACAAAGCCCCTATCACGGACGCAATTTCTCTCTCTTAAGGCCAAGATTGGAATCTCTACTCGAGCTCCATCTTGAGGGGGCATAATAGAGCAAGCTGTTAAGTATTTATCTTTCTGTTATTAATTAGGTTCTGTTTGACTTGGTATTTAAAGTTTGAATTTTGTATTTTCAGTTTCATTATTTGTAGGAGTTAGTTTAGGAAGCTAATGTACTTGAATTGTTTTTAAACTCATTTGTTAATTATAAATAATGATTAATGAAGAACCAAGAGGTAAATTATGCCTTTATTTCCCTTCTCTATTTTATACTCTTCATCTCTCTATAACAAGTTGGATATTTATTACTCCTTCCGTCCCGAATTATCTGCTGTTTTAGCAAAAAAAAAAATTATCCCACAATATCTTCTTTTTCAAGATTTCAATGCATTTTTTCCTTTGTTTTTCAAGTTTGCCCCTTTACCCTAATTGTTGATAGTTATTACTCTCATTCACGCCTTTCCTCTTTTTTAAGCATCCTTTTCATATTCCTACCAATAAAGATTCACGAGTGTAAAAACAAAAAAGTCAGCACATAAGGGTATTTTAGTATTTTTATCACACATATCGATATATATGTTGAACTCTAGAACAACAAATAATTCGGGACGAACGAAGGGAGTATATAGTAAACGAGTTCGACTAGCCAATGGTGGAGCCCAATTCCTAATGCCACACTAGTTAAAGGGCAAAAATATCCTCAAGGGTTTGAAAAAAATGCAATTTGTCATTGATGGTTATTTTTTGAAAGGTTCTTAGAATCGGACTGTTTATCGAACTAAAAAAGGTATCAGGTGAATGGGTCACTAATCTAATAAGTGGTCGAACCATTATTGACCCAGTGATATTAATATATAAAAATATATATTATTAGTAATTAATAAAAAATTTAAAATTTTCATTTTTATGAACTACAACATAATAAAGATGAGTTACAATATTAATAAAAGTGGTTAATTTTAATATTAATTTTTTTTTGGTAAAAAAATTTATTAAAAATCGAGTCCGATCGATTCTAATTTTTACCTGTCCGACCACCTGTCCGAGTTTTAAAACACTGATTTTTTGTGCATCATCCTTCCCCCCAACCCCCAACCCAAACAAAAAAGAAAAGAAAAAGAAACCCTAGCCCTCGAGGGTTTGAGAAAAATTGCAATTTGTCATTGATGGTTATTTTTGTGCATCATCCTCCTCCCCAACCCCTCCCAAAAAAAAAACTATATATAATTCCACAATAATAACATTCTACGAAAATGAGTTTTAGTATAACTTTAAAATAAAGAAGTTTAAACTTTTAGTTCTCTAACGTATAATCCACTTCTAAACAAACATGTCTATTTCTTAAAAGGATAAACCAACGAGTCTTGTTGTATCTTACAACAAAACATCATGACTTTTGTTGTGATCATATACAATAAATTGGTAAATACATAGATGATCTTTGAATGTGTCTATTTGCAAGAAAATTCGCAAATATTTTGCCGCAAAATATATCATTTTCCTAAAACAATACCCATGTATTAAATAATCAAACATGGCCCAAAATTATAATTAATTATGAGAGAGATGTGCACATAAAATGTTCTCCTACTACCTCCCCTCTGATATTCCCTCAACAAATACAACAAATAGCTAGTTTCTATTCGTTCCCAATTGCAATATGCTTTTAGCAACCAGAAAAACAAGCCAAAAAGAAAAAAAAGTTGCAGATGACTAACGGAAAACTTGCAGCCACCTAGTGAGTAAATATCGACAGGAATGAGAGATAAATTTGACAAAAACTTTTCAAGGCTTCCATAATTTCATTGTGCAGTCTTCGCCATATGTAGCAACCAGGTTCCTGTGCGGGTGATGAGTAATACCAATTACATCATTGTCGTGCACCTGCCAGCACGAAGAGACGCAGAGCACTTCAATACATAGATATTGGTTTATGCATATTAAAAATTGCCAAAAATGAGAGAGAACATAATCACACGTACTAAAAATCAATATTGCACTTCTTTTTTTCCTATAAATTTCCTTCACTTTTCCTTTCAGACAACTAGCGGAAATATCACAACTGGAGACACTAAAATTGATAGGGTATTATTGCATACATGCACGCCTTCTGAAGCCCAGATAGACACTCTGATAAATACACAACACCCTGACCAAAGGATAAAGAGAGACTAAAAAAACAGTAACAGTTTTTTGCTTGAGGCAACATGTTTGAGAAAGACCAAAACTTGTTTCACCCAGCTTACAGTACTTGCAAAAGAGAATTTGTTTTCAAGGAAAATGCTGATTCTTGTAATAGTAGATTCTACGGACGAGGAACAACCTCCATACCACCTTTTTAAAAACCAGTAGAGCCTCAAATGGAAAGCTTACCTTCATTAAATGTTCCAGTTTGCCAGACTGAAGCAGTACATATTTCTGCATATAGACCAGAAACCAATCAATCTGTAATGTAACTGCTTATGCTTGGGATGAAGTACTTAACAACAATAACAAGCACTATTTTAATCATTCTCTATATTCAGAACTTCTTTTTCCCTGCTTATTTTTGATAGAGAACTAATTACATAACTTAGAGCCATCACTTTAAACATCATGCTCAATAAATTACTATGGACAACTGTCATAACAAAAGCTGGGAAGAGAATGCATACCAAGACTAAGACATTAAAATTATTAATGGGGAACCAACTAAGGTTATGCATACAAGAGCATGAATGGAAGCTACCTACATGTTAAAAGAATAAGATTGTTGAAAAGGCCTCCACAGATCTTCACATAAATACATGTAATAAGGTGATATACAAAACTGTCCCATCATGTTTACCCTTTCTACTATACTAGAATCTTCTTAACTAACTAACATGTCCCTATAATTTAATTTTCTTTAAGGCTCTTGGCCTTACAAAATCAAATCAGAAAAGCTAGTTTTTTCACAAAATTAGGGTACAATATAAGAAACCGTGCAAATCCACCACACCACTCATCAATATATGATCTAACAATATCAGAAACCGTGCAAATCCACCACACCACTCATCAATCTATGATCTTCTGCATCCCCCCCCCCCCCCCCCCACCACACACACACAAAAAAGAAGAAAAAAAAACCTAAAAAAAGAAGAAAAGAAAGAAAACACATCAAACCATACAATACTTGTCAAAAGCTCTGTAATAACAGTGTCTTACTTTTACTTCAACACAGTCAAACTTGCATTGAACACACTTTGTATCTCATCTTTTCCTTTACCAAAGCACCTCCTCATGTCTTTACTTTTACTAAACCGCAATAGAATTTTTCAATAATTCTATTATATTCAATTATAACTTTAAAAATTGTACTGGCTCTCTTAAGGAGTAACTTTATCGATAGTTTATATATTTATCTTCAGTCTTCTGATGAGTCATCATAATACTTCTGCTAAGGAGAGTTAAACGACGTACAGAAATTGCATACGAAGACTACTATTTATGAAAGCATCAAAGAACGCAACGTTTATCTAAGCCAGAGAACCAGGTGCTTAGCATAAGAAATACCTATCTTCACCAACACAATAAATCCATTCCCCTTTAGGTGACACACAAGCTGACACAAAATCACCACCTTCTCTTTTACCTGAAGAGAAGCTCTTAACAACCTGCATAAACATCATAGAGAAGCTAATTACAACATAAAATTTTCAATTCCACCTGCTTAAACATTATATAGAGAAGTAAATTCAAGCATAACAATTTCTGTTGCATTCCATTCTCCGCAAAGTTCAGAAGGAATTCAAGAAAGAGACGGTTCAAGTTTCTGAAGCAGGATACATGTTATGATCTAAACATCACCAGAAGTCCAGAATATTATCAAACAATTCAGAACTTTTGTTATTGCATTCAGGAATAAAACTAGGGGAGTTCCAATCCATTACATTAAAAGCAAGACACCATGTTTCGTGTTCCATTACTAATTGACTCATTGCGTTAGGTAATTTTGACACCTATATCATGCAAGATCTAGTAAAGACAGGATTATCTAACTACGTAATGTTTAAATACAACTGAAAAGAAAATTTTGGGAGGATACAGTTGTTATTATTTTTAGTATTTTCAGGACAGGCCGATGTGGTAAGCTAAGTTGAAAACCTGTAATGCCTGGCTGGTGCTAAGAATTCTCATCTAGAGAAGTCAGAAGGCCAAGCTTACAGGCCTGCTTCTAATAATTCCCCAAAAGACGCCAAAAGAGGGGGAATGTCGTGATATTCTTTCTTTTTGCAGGCATTTTGTACTATTTTTTAACCAATAAACAGGCCAGGAAAACAAACGAAAAACTCTCTTCTTGATCACATTTTCTTACCCCTTGTTCGAATTTCCCTTTGAATCTCTAGTGTAACCAATATTGTTTTATGCTATCTTTCACAATTTATGTTCTACCATTTTCTCTCTTCCCTCTGATTAACCTTCTCCGTTATCTTAATGTCTCTATTGCTCCTCTCCTCTATTCCTTTCTCCTTCATTTATTCATCCCTATGTTTTTTTTCCCAAAATGGTGCCATAGGAACATGCGCCTGCTCTAGTTTGTATAGTGGATAAGAATTGTTACCTGTCCCTGAAGTGTCATGAGGTATATCGATGATGTCTTGTTACACACAATAATGTGATCCGAGTTTTTTGAGAAAAGATGAACAGAATTCACAGATGCATCACCCCGCTAACCATAAAAAAAGAGAAACCTGGATTTAATTTAACAAATAAATAAAAAAATAATAATAATGAAAATAAAAGTATTTGTAGAACTATGAGAGATGCACTTCTCATGGCAAAGATAAAATTACCCTAAGCGGAGGTGGTGGCTTAAATGTATGCAGGCAGTCTGTAGTCTTCATGTCCCAAACCTAAATTGAGTATAGCATATCAATCATGCACACCGATTAGTCCTTGAGTTACAACAAATCTCAGAGTAAACTAACCTTGACTGTGCAGTCACTGGATGCAGTAATCACACGAACTCCATCAGGTGTAAAGATGGCATCATTTACATAAGATGTATGGCCACGAAATTCTTTTAACGATTTTCCCGACTTTAGACCATGTATTCTATAGGAGCAGTAGCACAAAATGTCGATTAGAAGACAAGAAAAATCTTCTATAACAAAACGTTAAGGAACAACTAGAATTGGAACAGTGATAATAAATACTCGATTCAACTCTCTGAAGCCTTTTATCACAACCTAGTCAGTGCAGGTTGAAAATGAAGATATATGAAATCATAAAAGCAGAAAGACAGTACAAAAATAAAACAAATAAAAGAGAAAAATGCAGGAAAATAAACATGTTTTAATAGAAAAAAAAAGTAAATAATAATAAATAAATAAATAAAAACCACCCACATACGTAATACACACACATGGGGACTGAGGAGTGATCAATAGCCAATGTTGGCTATAGGGTGTTAAATGGCCAACCATCTGACACTGTCCATTCTCAAATTCAGTGGCAGCGATTTTAAAAAATAATGACTTGTTGGAAATAATACTCTCACACACACTAGAGAAAATAGAGAAGATGCTATCACAAAGGAAGTTTTTATATTTCTTGCTTGCTTCAAATGAGTTGAGTACATAGGTATTTATAGGAATCTCCTAACATGTATAAACCCAAATACATGAATGAGCACTTAATGAAAACCAACTCTCTAGACACCTTTTCTAGCTTCATAAACCTTCAAATACATGAACCAACAAGTACATGAATATTAATTAAATAAAAATACTTAATTACTTTTGGGACAAGTTTATTTTTTCAACACCTCCTTTTAAACTTGTCACACCAAGTGAACTTCACAATTTGCAAAATAATTCGACTTTGAGTGGCTTCGTGAAAATATCAGCAATTTGGTCTTGAGTCTTCACAAATACAAGTTCAACTTCTTTCTTTGCAACACATTCTCTTATAAGATGATACCTCGTATCAATGTGTTTGCTTCGGTCATGAAACACCGGATTCTTTGCCAATGCAATTGCCGACTTGTTGTCGATATAAATCTCCGTTGACTTCTCTTGTTGTAAATTAAGATCTCTTAAAAGATTTCGAAGCCAAATGGCTTGGCAAACACAAGATGTAGCAGCAACATATTCCGCTTCACAAGTAGAGAGGGTCACAATAGGTTGCTTCTTTGAGGACCATGTAAATGCTGAATTCCCCATAAAGAAAACAAATCCAGTTGTACTCTTTCTATCATCAACATCACCGGCCCAATCGCTATCACAATATCCCTCAAGCTTGAAATTATTTGAAATTGAATAAAATAAGCCAAAATCAAAGAGTACCTTTGATGTAACGGAGAATTCGTTTAGCAACCTTCAAATGAGTCACGGTGGGATTTTCCATGTAACGACTAACAAGGCTAACTCCATATACAATATCTGGCCTTGCGGATGTTAAGTATCGCAAACTTCCAACAAGACTCTTGAAAAATGTTGAATCCACCGTCTCTCCTTCTTCATGCTTTGACAATTTAATTCCACATTCAATGGGTGTGTTCACCGGCTTACATTCAAGCATTTTAAATTCCTTAAGAAGATCTTTAGCATATCCTTCTTGAGAAATAAAAATCCCTTCTTTGCTTTGCTTTACTTCATGGCCAAGGTAGTAAGCCATGAGACCCATGTCCGTCATCTCGAATTCATGCTCCATAGCCCTCTTAAATTCTTCAAACATGCTTGGATTACTTCCCGTAAAAATCAAATCATCAACATACAAGCATACAAATAAAATATCGCCATTTTTTCCAACCTTTGAATAAACGGCATGTTCATACGGGCATATTTTGAAATTATTGTCTTGGAAATATTTATCAATTCGGCTATTCCAAGCTCTTGGCGCCTGCTTCAATCCGTATAATGCCTTCTTCAATCTTAAAACTTTATCTTCTTCTCCTTTGACAATATAGCCAAGTGGTTGTTCCACGTACACCTCTTCTTCAAGAAATCCATTTAAAAATGCGGACTTCACATCCATTTGGTAAATTGACCAATTATTTTGAGCCGCCAATGATACAAGCAATTTTATAGTTTCCAAGCGAGCAACGGGGGCAAATACTTCATCATAGTCGATACCAGGTCTTTGATTGTAGCCTTTGGCTACTAATCTTGCTTTGTATTTCTCCACTTGACCCTTTGCATTTTTCTTTGTCTTATACACCCATTTCACCCCAATTGACTTTTGACCTTTTGAAAGTGTAGTAAGCTCCCATGTCTCATTCTTCACAATGGATTTGATTTCTTCATTCATGGCACTCCTCCATTTCTTGTCTTTGGATGCTTGTTCAAACCCCATAGGTTCACAATCTGCAAAAAGACAGAATAAATTCAAATTATCAATATTTACCTCCTCGGTACTATCAAGAATTTCTTGCACACTTCTCATCTTTTGAGGTCGCTCACTTGAACTTGATTGAGATGAAGATGGACTAGATTGTCCATTGGATGATGGTGGAGATGGAGGTGGAGAAATAGGATTCCTCGAGTCTTCTTCTCTTTCTTGCGCTTCCTGGTCAATGAAAGGAAAGAAATTATAATTTTCCTCTACAATGTTCCAATCCCACGAGCTTTCTTCATCAAATTTCACATCTCTACTTATCACAATTTTGTCGTTGCTTGGATTGTACAATTTGTAACCTTTGGATCTTGCATCATAGCCGATGAAAATATGTTTCTCACTTTTTTCATCTAGCTTTGACCTCTTTTCATCCGGTACATGCATATAAGCAATACTCCCAAAAACACGCAAATGAGAAACACTTGGCTTTCTCCCATTCCATGCTTCTTGTGGTGTCAAGTCTTCAACACTTCTAGTCGGGCAACGGTTTGACAAATAGATAGCACAATCAATAGCTTCAGCCCAAAATTCTCTTGGCATTTGCTTGCTCTTCAACATACTTCGAGCCATGTTAAGGATGCTTCTATTTTTTCTCTCCGCCACCCCATTTTGTTGTGGCGATCTTGGAACCGTTAAAGGATGACGAATTCCATTTTCTTCACAAAATAATTTAAATTCATTTGACGTGAACTCGCCCCCTCTATCGGATCTAATGGCCTTGATATTATACCCGCTATGCTTCTCCACAAGAGCCTTGAATTTTTTAAAAGCTCCAAACACCTCCGATTTTTCTTTAAGAAAATAAACCCATGTCTTCCTACTAAAATCATCGATAAAGAGGAGAAAATAATTATTCTTACCAAATGATGACGGATGAATAGGACCACACACATCCGAGTGCACAAGTTCCAACGGCATGGTTGCTCTAGTAGTTGATTTTTTCGGAAAACTTTCCCGAGATTGTTTGCCAAAAAGACATCCTTCACAAAGTTGATCGGGGTGGTGAATTGAAGGCAACCCATTCACCATCCTCTTCTTCGACAAAGCTTCCAAACCGCCAAAATTCAAGTGCCCAAGTCTTAAGTGCCAAAGCCAAGACGAATCTTTGAAACAAGCTTTTAAACATTTTGCCACATCATTTTTAATATTCAATAAGAACATTCGATTTCTTGTCATAGGCACCCTCACTAGTAAATTTCCGGATTGATCTCTTATTGAAAGGTTAGAATCTTTCATCAAAATATCATAACCTTTCTCTAAGAGTTGCCCCAAGCTCAAAAGATTGTTCTTCATATTTGGCACATAATAAACATTTGAAATAAATTGGTGCCTTCCATCCTTTAAGCGAATCAAAATTTTACCTTTTCCTTTAACCGGAATTTTTGACGAGTCTCCAAAAGTAACATTGCCGCATACAGATTTATCAAGCTCAACGAACATATTTTTCCTTCCACACATATGATTGCTTGCACCCGTGTCAAGATACCATGTATTGTCATCTTCATTCATCTTTCCTTTTCATGTCAATAGTAAAGTGGGCTCCACTTCTTCAACAATTTTCTCCACATAATTTGACTTTCCTTCAACATCTTTTGAATCATTCTTACATTCCGAAGCATAGTGTCCATAATCATGACAATTGTAACATTGAACTCGAGATTTATCATACCTCCTTTGATACGGTCGTGAATAATTTCCTTTTCCACGTCCCCTTGTGTGATGAGACTCTTGACTCCTTTCTTCTTTGTGAGGAGAGTAGTGACTTCCTCTTCCACCTCTTCCACGGCCTCGTGCTTGGCCACGACCCGACCTCGTTGACTATTTCCATGTTTTTCTTCTCTCTCCTTGAAAGAAAACTTCGCTTGGAGCACTTGCTCAGTAGGCCCCTTCTTTTGCTTTTCAAGCCTCTCTTCATGGATTTGCAATGAACCCATAAGTTCGTCAACGGTCATGGTTTCCAAGTCTTTTGACTCCTCAATGGCTACAACAATATACTCATACTTGGGATTTAAAGAACGAAGGATTTTTTTCATTTACTCGAACATCACTAATTTCCTCACCATTACTTTTCATTTGATTGACAAGTGCCAAAATTCTAGAAAAATAATCCGAAATTGATTCGGACTCCTTCATACGCAAACCTTCGAAGTCACTTCTCAAGGTTTGAAGACGAACCTTCTTTACTTTGGCAACTCCCTTGAACGAATTTTGGAGAATTTCCCACGCTTGCTTGGCGGTGGTGGCAAGAGCAACTTTTTGCAACATTGCATCATCCAAACATTGATGAATAATAGTGACCGCTTTTTGATCTTTCTTTCTTGTGGAACTCAAAACTTCCTTTTGTGCTTGTGATAACGAATCTTCATTTTGGGGCTCTTCATAGCCTTTGGTCACAATGTCCCATAGATCTTGTGAACCAAAAATCGCCTTCATGCGAATACACCAACTCTCATAGTTATCCTTCTTCAATTGAGGAACTTGGAATTGGACCGATCCATTTGCCATTTTCTAGTGGGTGTTACTAGCAACCTAGCTTTGATACCACTTTGTTGGAAATAATACTCTCACACACACTAGAGAAAATAGAGAAGATGCTATCACAAAGGAAGTTTTTATATTTCTTGTTTGCTTCAAATGAGTTGAGTACATAGGTATTTATAGGAATCTCCTAACATGTATAAACCCAAATACATGAATGAGCACTTAATGAAAACCAACTCTCTAAACACCTTTTCAACTAGCTTCATGAACCAACAAGTACATGAATATTAATTAAATAAAAATACTTAATTACTTTTGGGACAAGTTTATTTTTTCAACATGACTATCCACACTCCACATCATAATGGGTGCATGCATGTGGAGCACTCCATACTAATAAAATGACGCTTATACCCCTAAGACATTTTTTTAGGACTCAACATCATTATGGTGTGGGCGGATTACATTTATTCTCAAAAACCCAATTCAGTTATTCACATATGATTCTGGGTGTTGCAGTGTTTATGGACGGAAGAGAAAATAATACATACATGTAACGTTAATTTTCTTGGTTAACATATCACTATATAATATATATACTCCCCTGTCTCAGTTTGTGTCATGGTCCAAACTCAAGTGCAGCACAGATTTTATAACATGCGAATGATACAAACATATATTATTTTTCATATTTATTTCTTTTTTTCTGTTTTTTTAATTTGCACCCTAGATGATAAACTATTTCTGCATGTGTTTTTTTATATGTATAATCAGCGTATTAATGCCCTACTGTTTGTGCTGAAATTACGAACTTCAAGGTGACACAATTTGAAATGGAGGGAGTATTATCCAACAGTCAATGAACATAATTTCAACAATACCTTGCAGTTCCATCAAATGACGTGCTTAGGAGCTGAGTTCCATCTCGGGAGAAGATGAGACATGTGACACCCTGAGAATGTGCACGTTCAAGACGGCGCAAGCATTGCCCAGTTCTAATACGCCAAACCTACAATCATAATACAAAGTAAACGATGATGCTAATTTTTAAGTCCAGAACTTCAAAAACTAAGTATTTTATTTCATAGTCTGTCAATAACTTTACTCTTTCCTTTCCCTTTTCCTTATTATTTTCCTTTTCCTTTTCCTTTTCCTTTTCCTTTTCCTTTTTCTTTAATGTGGATCATCCTTAAAAAAAAATTAAGACGTTTAATACAGGACGGAGGGAGTACTATTAGGACGTTCTTTTCCCTTCGGCTGTGGAGAAGAGATTGCTTACTAGAGGAAAAGAGATTTAACTAAGAGCTTCTATATACAATTTTAACTTACTTTAATCTTTCCATCTTGTGACCCAGATGCAAGCATCTCTGAATCCCTACTAAAATCAACACAAAGGACTGCATCCTCATGCATCATGAATGTTTCCTGCAAAAGTTGATTACCTCAGTTCAGTAAATGAGCAAGAAAGTATTCTTCAGTGAAGATAAAACTATTAAGTAGATGAAAATTAATATTCCATAATGAAGTAGGGGATATTACTATAAGAGCGAGATAGTGCACTTTCCCTACTTTGAAGAAATCAAGCAACAAAGACAACATTATCCCCACTACTTTGCATTCAAGTTTGCTTAGGTAATCACAATAAACAATATTTTTTAAGATAAAAATCTCAATAATCAAATTTCCCCACTTTTGGTTTGGGATCGTACTTTAGATGCTAAAGAATAATATTGTTCATAAACTACGTTAAAAATACAATTTCTAACTGTGTTGTCCGAATGTTTCGAAATTAATGCCAAAAGCACGGTTGTCAGGATGACACTATATGACGAACGAGATTTTTGTAAATTAATTTAAATATTTATTGAATTAAATAAATATTTTTTGATGATTTAATTATTAGATTAAATAATTAATTGATGCAATTGTGATAGATTAATTTAATTATATATGTTACATTTATTAAATTAATGTGGAGAATAATTATAATTCAAGTATGTAATTATGTGAGCTTATTGAATTAAATAAAATATTTAATTAAGCATGATGTTATTTAATTAATTTCATTATTAATTAGAGAGTTAATAATTTGACATTATTTATTAATGAGAAAATTAAATATATGACTATGTGAATTTATGAGAAGTTATTATATTTTATTCATATTAAATAAGATATATGAATTATTGTGCAAGTGGGTGTGACATGAATTAAAGTATATGATAAAGTTTTATCAAATTAAATGAATTTTGAAATCTTTTCTTGCTAGCCAAACATGGCCTTAATAGAAGTTAGGGGCAGTTACCCATGACTGGGTTAACTGACCATAATACGTCAGTTCTTATTCGACGTCTTCCTTACTTCTTTCATTCGTATGCTAAGTCTAGAAAACAAGCCAGAGAGAATAGAGTTCACAGAGAGAAAATTGTGATTTTGTGAAGAAAATTGTGAGTGTGTAATCAAACAAATAGTGGTAAAAGGATCATCATTGATCATCTCTTCTAATTTATACTCTACAGGGTAATCTGCTCCTTCTGAAATTCTAATTCACGTCGTTAGTTTTTATAAAAAATGGCTTTCATACATTTTGTAAAATCTCTGCAATGGAGAAAGGGTTTGATTATGAGTTAATATATCGGTTAAGATGTATCAAATTGTATTTGATTATATATATATCATGTGAATTATCATGTCATTCGTTTCATAATACTATGAATTGCTATTTCAAAAATTTACAGAGTATGGGTTTTGGCCTTATGGCCTTATACATGATATTTTATGTGTTGATCATATATTATCCCTAAATTTTACACTCGTATATTATTATGCATGTTGATACAAAGAGATCAAAGTTTAAATGAATGGATTCAGTGTTATAACGAATATGTAGGGACAATTTTCATGTTTTATTTTCAAAACCTTCATGAACATCAAAGTCAATGAAATTATAGATTTTAATTATGTGATTATGTATTTTAATGGGTTAAAATCACTCTATAGATGTTGGGTAATGATTATATGTGAATATTAACATGTGAGTATGCTAAATTAGTGAAATTAATGATCATGAAATGTGTAATTCGCTGAACTCTTGTGTTCTTCGCGAACTGAGAATCAGAATCTGGAGTTTCGCGTCGCGGCGCCAACTCCAGAACTGAAATACCGCGCCGCAGCGCCATGTCTCGAGCCGCAGCGCGAAAATCATGTATAAAAGTGGCACCGCAAGGCCACTCTCCAGAAAGTCCAAGAATGTAATTTTTAAAATGTTTAAGTCTAACAATGTGTCAGTAAATTAATTTAATGAACATGTAAACATGTTAGAAGTATAATGAGATGTTAAAATAGTTGTTTAACATGTAAATAACATAATTGCATGTGGTTTGAGTTATTGAATACATAATTAATTTATTATTCATGAGGTGATATTATATGATAATAAATGTGATAATTTGACTAAGTATAGTCATAACCAAAGTTTAAACAAAAAGAATAATCATTGATGATTAGTTAAGTTATAATTAACTGGTATTGTGAATGTGAATGGTATGTAAGATTAAATTCAAAGAACGTGCTTAGTTAGAGTGTAATCTACTCACGAGGCAAGTTTCCTAACCCTACTTGTCGTTATTATTCAAGTTTATTAATTACCTCGAGTAAATTATCATTACTATTATTCATGTTCAAATGTTATATTAAAGATTGATTATCTTTTCAAAGCATGATTTAGTTATACAATAATTGTCCTATTGTATATTTCCTGAGATTATTATTCAATTTGAATATCATTATTATTGAACCTTATTAGACTAGCGAACTCTTATTGATTCGACTAGTCCATAGTTGATGAGCGTTCTAAATTTCAGAACCCTTGATGAATTATCCAAACCAAACTTCCTTTGGTGCGGATTCGAATGTCAAACTGAGATGAACAACCCAGCAAAGGAATTTACTTATGCGTTAGCGTTAAGATATTGTGCACAGTATGGTACTAAGGGCTGATCCCCCTAAGTACGAGAAGAAAGGTCCATAGTCTTATGACTGTTAAATGTTTCAAGTATAACCCTTGATAACCTAGGACATAGTTCAAGGTCTTATGACCCTCAGAATTCTTTTGATTCTTGTTATTCATTCTTGATTCAAAAGTTGAGCTTTTATTAAGATGTCTTTGATTTATTCGCATGTTATTATACTGTTATTTCATTATTATACTTGTGGGCAATAGTTCTCACTCTTGCTTAATAATAACATTGCAGTTAAGAGCGAAAGAACTGATGAACCTTCCACTAGTAAAGGCAAGGGCAAGGTTAACAAGTGATGAAGACTTGTTGTTTATTTGATGATGTATTTTGTTTAAGACTTGATTTAAGACTTATTTGTTTATGATTCTGCACAGATGTTTAAGGCTAGTTTAACCTAGGATTGTATTATTATTATTCGGATGTTGTAAACCTTAAGGGGAAGACTTTTATTCTATTTATTGCATGGCTTGCATTTATTATAGGTAGATAGATAGATGATATTTGTACAGTGAACACCAAATCCCGTGGAATTGAAGTACCCGGATTTGGGGGTGTCATAAGTTGGTATCAAAGCTGTAGGTTATGAACCTTAGGTGGGGGAACAACCTTAGGTAGTAGCCTTATAGAAAGAAAATAGTAATGGAAAACTCTTATCGAGTTATAAGAAGTGAATTTCTGTAATTCATTGAAGATAATAAAAGACCTTATGTGTTTGTGTTAAAATATGTGTTAGATGATGCGACTTAGTAACTAAAACTTAAACTTTTATTGTCAGGATGTCGAATGTTGGAGAAGCTAGTCAAGCTGGGGGAGGAAGATCCCCGAGTACCTATAGTACCGACAGAGGAGGAACCCCGAGACATTCATGTCGATAGGGAACAGCTGGTACAGAGGGAGTCATCTCCATTGATTACCGTTATTGGTCAGGAGCATGAGCCCGAGACTGATCCTGAGGAGGAATTTGTTGAGGAAGAAGAAGAAGAAGAGGAGTTACCACGGTACACCGTCGATGCTGAGATGTATGACACGTTATATGACCGTAACGCAGAGTTACGAGACGAAATCCAGGATTTGACTGAGCGAGCGATTATTCAGCAGATTACTCTAGAGGAGACGGAGAGGGCGATTTTGACTCTTCACTCACGACTGGGAAATGTAGAATGGGATTTGGTCCATGAGAAGGGTCAAACCGAAGATAAGACCGAGGAGATAGAGAAACTGAAGAAGGAACTGAAGGAAACCTCCGAAAGACTAAAAATAGCAGAGGAAGGATGGGTAAGAGAATCACGTAGAGCTGATCGTGCAGAGGATGATAGTCGTCCAAAGAAAGTGAAGATTGGGGAAACGTACTCTACACTAAACAAGGCAATGAATGAGACCCAAAATCGAGTTTTGAGGTACCCAATCTAGTTCGAGGGACTACCATTGTACATGATGGATTATAGGACGATGCATCGAATCTTAGAAGAGGAGCATAACAAGGCTAATCAGTACCTTGATCGACAGTGATATGATTTGTTTAGTTATGTGAAGAACTTAAATTAGTTTTAGATGTAAATTCTGACGTGTTTATGAACGAAGGAATATTTTAATGTTTTAAATCCTGTGGAATCTTTATTCCAGGATAGTTGATGTAAATAGCAGTGATGCTATAGTTTGATTTTAAAACTTTGATTCGAATGAATATATATTAAGTTGTTTGAGATAATGTGTTAATTGATATGTTAAATTGTTGAGTAATGCCTTAACTATTTAGAGAAATAAATAAAGTTCTAATAAGCATTTATTTAACAAAAAAATGCCGCCAAGGAGAAGACAACAACGTCACCCGGCTCAGGAAGAGTCAACCAATAATAACAATAATGCCAATGCTAATCCCGTTCAGAAGTTGGTGAACTTACTGACTGGAACCATGAATAATCAACCTCAAGCTCCACCAAACACAACGTTTAAGGACTTCAAGGTGGTGGGACTGCCAGAGTTCAAAGTTTCCATGAACCCAATCGAGGCTCAAACGTGGGTTATGGAGATGGAGAAGGTTTTCGACGTTGCTAGGGTTAGAGAAGATCAGAAGACCGCTTTTGCAACGTTTATGCTGAAGTCTGAGGCTAGCTACTGGTGGCAAGCAAACAAAGTGCGAGGAGGTGAAGGTGTAATTACGTGGGAGAGGTTTAAAGAGATGTTCTTCAAAATGTATTTCCCAACTAGTTCACAGAACCAGATGGAGGTTCAATTTCTAGAGTTGAAGCAGGGAAACATGAGTGTACCTGACTACGCGGCTAAATTTAATGAGTTAGCGAGGTTCACCCCGTATCAAGTTCACACAAATGAGAGGAAGGCGAGACGGTTTGAGCAAGGACTAAAGCCTTGGGTGTACAGCAAGGTATCAATGTTTCAGATAAACACATTTGCCGGAGTTATGGAAAAGACCATCCTCGCTGAAGGTGGGAGCGATGCGGTGACCAAGTACAATCAAGATCAGAAGAAGAAGAAGAGTGAAGGTGAAATTAATAACAAGGCCAGTGGAAGTGGCACAGGAGATGGAAATTTCAATCAGAAGAAAAGGTGGAATGACAGCTCATCATCGGGAAATCAACAAAGTAATCAGAAGAAAAGAATCGAAGCATGCCCGACTTGCGGGAAAGCCCATCTGGGAGTTTGTATGAAAGGAAAAAGAGTGTGCTACAATTGTGGTCAGGAAGGCCACATAGCACCAAACTGTCCAAACCCAAAGAAGGGTGCTTGTTTTACTTGTGGTTCGAAGGAACATCTGGCAAGAGATTGTCCCAAGAAGGGATCGGGAGGGTCAGGATCAGGAGGAAACCAGGAAAAATAACAGTGGAAATGCCTTAACCATCATCGGACCAACCGCAACAAACCGACCGACCACCCGGACTTTCAATATGACGGTGCAGGATGCAATCCAGTCTCGTGATGTGGTGTCAGGTATCATTTCGATCAATGAAATTAATGCTTATATTTTATTTAATTCGGGTGCTACTTGTTCCTTTATATCCGAAGACTTTGCTAATAGTTTAGATTTGCTTATGGATGAGTTGGAATATCCCATGAATATAGAAATTGCGAATAGAGAGATAATTCATGTTAAGTACGTGTATAAGAACTGTAGAGTGGATATTAAGGGTAATATCATGAATGCAGATCTTATCCCTATTCGACTTGGGGAATTTGACGTTATCTTGGGAATGGACTGGTTATTCAATTACGGTGCTGTAATTGATTGTCAAAAGAAGCGTATTAACCTTATGAATCTGTCAAAGGTTGTATTTTATAGTAGCAAGTCGCCTAGACAAGCGAGTTGTCTGACGATGATGCAGGCCAGGAAGTTGTTGAGACAAGGTTGTGTAGGATACTTAGCTTACATAGTCGACAGTCGAAAAGAGAATCCAAAGGTAGAAGAGATACCGATTGTGAGGGACTTCGTCGACGTATTTCCAGACGATTTGCCAGGACTTCCACCAGATAGAGAGGTAGATTTCGTGATCGATTTGGCACCCGGAACTGCTCCAATATCGAAGGCACCATACCGAATGGCTCCAGTAGAGATGAAAGAATTAATGGTACAATTACAAGAATTACTGGACAAGAAGTATATTCAACCGAGCGTATCACCGTGGGGAGCACCGGTGTTGTGTGTGAAAAAGAAGGATGGATCGATGCGGCTCTGCATTGACTACAGAGAACTGAATAAGGTCACGATTAAGAACAGATATCCATTACCCAGGATTGACGACCTGTTTAATCAATTGAAAGGAGCGAGATAATTTTCCAAGATAGACTTGAGAAGCGGTTATCATCAACTGAAGGTGAGGCCAGAGGATGTACTGAAAACAGTGTTCAGAACGCGATACGGTCACTACGAATTTTTAGTAATGTCATTTGGTCTAACGAATGCTCCTGCGGGATTTATGGGACTAATGAATGGTGTGTTCAAGCCGTTTTGGAAAAATTCGTAGTGGTATTTATAGATGACATTTTGGTATATTCCAAAACCAAAGAAGAACACGAAGAACATTTGAGGTTAACATTGGAAGTATTGAGAAGGGAGAAGTTGTACGCTAAATTTTTGAAATACGAATTCTGGATCGAGCGAGTACAATTTCTTGGTCACGTGATCGATAAAAACGGAATTTCGGTAGATCCATCTAAAGTCGAAGCCGTGATTAACTGGGATCAGCTGAGAACGCCGTCGGAAGTAAGAAGTTTTCTTGGATTGGCGGGATATTATAGAAGGTTCATACAAGACTTTTCTAAGATCGCAACTCCGTTAACAAATTTAACTCGAAAAGCTGTGAAATTTGTTTGGACGGATAAGTGTGAGGAAAGTTTTCAAGAATTGAAGAAGAGGTTGAGTACGACACCTGTGTTATCTCTTCCGGACGATACAGGAAATTTTGTTGTTTATAGTGATGCGTCGAATAAAGGACTTGGCTGTGTGCTGATGCAAAACGGCAAAGTCATTGCGTATGCATCACGACAATTGAAGGATTATTAGAAGGGATATCCGACCAATGACTTAGAGTTAGCTGCAGTTGTCTTTCCATCGTTCATCATTTTGTCAGTGTTGTTGTTTGCATGAGGATTATCGCCTTTTTGATGCACATTATCCTGATTATTGATCTGTGGAGACTCGACGGTTTCCTGTGCTCTATTACTATTCACAATATTCTAGGATGTCATTTTTAAATACTGCCACAAAACAAGGGTTAATTGACATGTCACATATTATCCCTATACTCTGTGTGAGACCCCGAATTTTATGAATAAAGATTTAAATTTCTCAAAATATTTTTTTTAATATTATGGTGTGGATTTGATATAATGTTATAGTTATGGGTAATATTTACAATTTTTTCAAAGTAAGCAAGTGGTTATATAATATTCTTTTTGTCGGGAAATATCCGTACGACGGTACAATCATTGGTGGACCCCGCAACGGAATTATTATCGGATTGAGAAAACGACAAAAATACTTTATGAAAATAACGACGGAAGTTTTACCATTAACTGTTGAAACACCCGGTGTTAAAAGTACAGTAATACGCGTGGTTGCATATATAGTAGCACACGGTATTGATTATTGATGCTTACGTGATAAGTCACTCAGTTTTGTTTTATTGGTATTATTAATGTAATAAAACAGAATACTTTTATAAAGTTATTCTATAAATAAAATATATTATATTTTATTATGCATAGTGTTGTATAGTGCCTGCATAATATTTTGTATAGTAAAATCTTTTTATATAAAACAGAATACTTTTATAAAGTTATCTATTTTATTAGACAATAATTAGAATATATTATATTTTATTATGCATAGTGTTTGTATAGTGCCTGCATAGTGTTTACATAGTAAAATCTTTTATAAAGTTATTCGTTTTATTAGATTATAAATAGAATATATTTTATTTTATTTAAAAGATTTTGCTTTAAATATGAACCGTCAGATTAAAGTAAATCAACATGGACCGTTCATGAGTTAGTTACTATGCAGTCCATTTTTCTATAAATAGAAGCTCATTCATTCATTATTTCTTACGAATTCACTTAAACTCTAGAGAGAGAAACTATAGAGAGAAAGAAGAAAAGTGTTCTGCTACTTCACTACTTCTATATCCAGTACTCTTGTTTTTAAGGTAGGGGATATTATTTGTTGTACTCGTAGGGAATATTATTTCCTTTGTATTCATGAAGAGAACTTATGTTATTCCATTCTTTTTTATTCAGTTAGAATAACCTGTATACGCGGGCTACCCTATACTTGGTGAAATTCTTCTAATATTCCGTACTTTATTATTCTGTCGGAATATCCTGTTTGTGCGTTTACGCCGGACCTGGTTCCATTATTTATTATTCTGTTGGAATAACCTGGCTATGCGAAGTACCGCATGCATGGTGATTTCTGTTGTTATTCCATTCTTTATTATTCTGTTGGAACATCATGTCGGTACGAATTTTGTCTGACCTAGTTCCGTTATTATTATTCTGTTGGAATAACCTGTCTATGCGAAGTACCGCATGCATGGTGATTTCTTTGGTTATTCCATTCTTTATTATACTCAGTTGGTTAAAACTTTGACTTCTATACTCCATGAAATTAGTGGAATATCATTGATATTTGCGCTTCATCCAGTATCTTTTCATGGAAATATTCTTCTGAGCATTCTTGAATTTTACTCTACAAAGCAGTATCATGTTGACAATTTGAACGTTATCAGTTCCTGGATAAATTAATTCTTGAACTTATTTTATTGAATTCTTATATCATTGTCATCATCCTCATGTTAATATTATGTTGAAAGTCATCTGTGGCCTGTAGTGCATAGATGGACTTGGTATGATTATGACCAGGGATTATTCGGTATAATCATGACCGTAATGTTACAAATGATATGGAAAAAGTCCTCATTGGCTCGTAGTGCATTGATGGATAATTTTTGGTATAATTATGGCTATGGATTCTCTTTGGCCGTAGTGCAAAGATGAATTGTTTTATGGCATGATCAGGACCGTTGATGAAAACATGATTATCTTTAGCCGTAGTGCATGGATAATTCATGGTCATGATACTAAAGAATATCCTTGGCCGTAGTGCAGGGGTGATTCGATGATTTGGATTATTTATTAAGCTGAGTCCCAGCGATAAAAGTGATGAAAAACCTTTTAAAGCATAGAAGACAGTAGATTTTATACTTTACTTGACTCTTCTAATGGATTGCTTATTCTGCTGTAATTTTTGATCTAAAACTTGTTGTCTATTATATTTTAGTATCAATTTAACACTGTTGAAGGCTAACGATAATTTATTCTGCATTATCTTAGTCATAATATTTCTTACTGGACTAGTTGAGTTCACCCTTTCTTTCACTGTTATCTTCAGAAAATGAGAACGTAGCAGGGACTAGTCGGGGAACAGAGTGATGGTCCTAGATGGTGCATTAGTAGTCCTCACTATTCTGTGAAATAGTGTGATAATAATTATAATGAGGACTCTTTTTGAGTTTGTATACTCTCTAGTAGACAATATTTGTATTCAAACTCATAGTTTATGTTTTGTCGTATTGTACACGACAGTTGTATTATTAAGTTGTATTTGAATTCTGTACCATGTATCTGGCTACTTAAGATGGGTGATGTATACCTAATTTTGGGGGCGTCACACTCTGACCGACTAAATAAATATCAAATAAACTTAGGTAGGTCATACTAGCAAAGAAATTCCTCGTCTCTCCCCTCCTAGTTCTCGTCTCACATCTCAGCCAGGCATCATATCCCTAAGCTTTGATACCAACTGTGACTCCCCCAAAACAAGTATACATCACCCATCTTGGGTCGTCAAATACATGGTACAAAATTTAAATACAATTTAATTATACAACAGTCGTGTAAAATACGAAAAAATATAATCTAAGAGTTTTTAATAAGAATATTGTCATTTAGACAATATACAAACTCAATGGAGTCCTCATTACATTTATTGTCACACTATTTAACAGAATAGTGAGGACTACTAATGTTATCATCTGGACCGTCACTCCGTTCCCCGACTAGTCCCGACTACGTTCTCATTTCCTGAAGAGAACAGTGAAAGAAACGGTGAGCTCAACTAGCCCAGTAAGAAATATTATGACTAAAATAATGCAGAATAATTTATCGTTAGCCTTCAACAGTGTTAAACTGATAAAATATAACAAACATCAAGTTTAACTGCAGCGGAACAAGTAATCTATTAGAAGAGTCAAATAGAGAATAAAATCTACTATCATCTATGATTTAAAAGGTTTTTCATCACTTTTATCGCTAAGACTCAGCTTAATAAATAAACCACATCATCTCTGCACTACGGCCAATGATATTCATTAGTATCACGACCACAAATTATCCATGCACTACGGGCCAATGATATTCGTGTATTCATCAATGGTCATGATCATGCCAACAACTGTCCATCAATGCACTACGGGTCAATAAGGACTTTTACCAAATCATTTATAATATTACGGTCATGATTATACTGAATAATCTCTGGTCATAATCATACCAAGTCCATCTATGCACTACAAGCCACAGATGACTTTCAACATAATATAAACATAAGGATGATGACAATGATATAAGAATTCAATAAAACAAGTTCAAGAATTAATTTATCCAGGAACCGATAACGTCCAAATTGTCAACATGATACTGCTTTGTAGAGTAAAATTCAAGAATGCTCAGAAGAATATTTCCATGAAAAGATACTGGATGAAGCAAAAATATCAAGGATATTCCACTAATTTCATGGAGTATAAAAGCCAAAACTTTAACCAACTGAGTGTAATAAAGAATGCAATAACAAAAGAATTCACCAGTCATGCGATAGACCGCACAGACTGGTTATTCCAACAGAATAATAAATAATGGAACCGGTTCATGCGTAAACGCACAGACAGGATATTTCAACTGAATAATAAAGAATGGGATAACAGAAGAATCCACTATGCATGCGATAGACCACACAGACAGGTTATTCCAACAGAATAATAAATAATGGAACCAGGTCATGCATAATACGCACAGACATGATGTTCCAACAGAATAATAAAAAATGGAATAACAGAAGAATTTCACCATGTATGCGGTACTTCGCATAGACAAGTTATTCCAACAGAATAATAAATAACGGAACCAGGTCATGCGTAATTCGCACAGACAAGATGTTCCAACAGAATAATAAGGGATGAAATAACAATAGCTCTCTTCAAGAACACGAAAGAAATAATACCCCTTACCTTAGAAAAACTTGATACTGGAATAGTGAGGTAGCAGACTTCTCTTCTTCTTTCTCTCTATAATTTCTCTCTATAATAATTGCTCTAAAGCTTTTGTAAATTGGTGAAAAATGAAGGAAGAATGAGCTTCTATTTATAGAAAAATATAGTTTCGATAATTACACGTTTTGGGGCTCGAAATATTACAGTATAATACCTTCCTCTTTTTCTTCATTTTTAATTTAGTCCTGCGAGTATTAACAAACTTGCACCACCTCCCCTAATAGTAAATAATGTGAATTAATAGTTTATTCATGTGACTCAATAGTATAATCATGTGAAAAAACTAATTACAGTATAGTACCTTCAACTATACCTCTATTTTTAACTTAGTCATGCAAGTATTATCAATCTTGCAATAACTCCCCTAATAGTACAAGAATATGATTCAATAGTACACACATGTGAACAAATAGTTAAATAAGCATGTGAATTAAAAGCAATTAATTGCTCATTTATCCGATAAATTATCCGATTTATCAATATAACACCTAGACATCAATTATCATCGGAATATATGCGAATTCCACTAACACTAATAATCCCAACACAATGGAACTATCAAATTCATCTTTAATCAGCACAACTTATTCATTATTAATATTATAACTCATAATATTTAACAACCAAGTCGTTCCCAGGAAAGAGGAGACTTTTTGATAAAGATTTCTCCTTATTGGCGCGCAATTAGGTGACCAAACCTCTCATTGATAGAACTTCTAGACATTGTCAATATTGCAAATAATAATATGAATAACTTTGTCGTCTCAATTATTGATTTAATAATAATAAATATTATGCAGATGATACTGTAGCAATAATTGAATCAATAATATGAGAGATATAATGCAGCAATTACTATAGCAATAATTGAGTATAACTGAGTGACTTCTCACGTAAGCATCAATAATCAATACCGTGTGCTACTATGAAATCACGCGTATTACTGTACTTTTACTACCGGGTAGTTTAACAGTTTTAACGGTAACACTTTTGCCGTTATTTTTATAAAAAGATAATTCTGTCGTTTTATAACTACGACAATACTTCCGTTGTGGGGTCCAATGATTGTGTCGTCGTACGAATATTTTCTGTTAAAACGAATATTCTCCGACCAATCGAATATTATAAAACCACTTGCTTACTTTACAAAATTTGTAAATATTACCCACAACTATAACATTATATCAAATCCACACCATAATATTCAAAATATATTTCGAGCAAATTATTCTTTATTCATAAAAGTTGGGGTCTTACATTCTTGGCCAAGGTAGAATGAAATTAGAAAGTAGTTTTTATTTTATATTCATTAGGAGTTGTGCATTTAGGAATCGAAATACATATAATTAAATAAAAATAAGACTTGACAGTAATTCCATGTCTTATATTTAATTGGGATATTGTATGGTGGAAGGATTGAATTGCACGGTAACTATTTACTCAAAGGTTCTTTTATGATTAATGTTGAAATCTATATTATCTGGAAAGTCGTTGATTGCTAGGGAGACTTATCCCTATTGTAGAATAAATATTATTTATTTAAATAAATTAATAGTTTAATTTATTTATTCAAATAAGATTAGCAGTGTTCTAATTGATTTATTCACAACCAGTTTAATATGGAGAACCTAAAGGGTCACACCATAAAATAAAGAATAATTATTTAAGAAGTTAATAGCATAATCGTAATAATATGTTAAGTATATTTAATTTAATCTATGGTGATAGAATAAATTAAATAGCTTAATATTTATTATTTATGTGACGCCCCCAAAATAGGTATACATCACCTATCTTGAGTCGTCAAATACATGGTACAGAATACAAATACAATCTTTAATATACAACAAGAGAGCTGTGAGTTTTAATACAAATACTGTCTTCTAGAAAATATCCACTCTCAGAATAAGTTCTCATTTATTTATTGTCACACTATTTAACAGAATAGTGAGGACTACTAATACTATCATCTGGTCCATCACTCCGTTCCCCGACTCGTCCCAGCTATATTCTCATTTCCTGAAGAGAAGAGTGAAAGAAAGGGTGAGCTCAACTAGCCCAGTAAGAAATATTATGACTAAGATAATGCATAATAAATTATCATTAGCCTTAAACAGTGTTAAACTAATACAATATAACAAACATCAAGTTTAACTGCAACGGAAATAAGCAATCCATTAGAAGAATCAAGTAGAGAATAAAATCTACTATCTTCTATGATTTAAAAGGTTTTTCATGACTTTTATCGCTGAGACTCAGCTTAATAAATAATCCACATCATCGAATTACCCCTGCACTACGGCCAAGGATATTCTTTTGTATCACGACCACAATTATCCATGCACTACGGGCCAAGAATATTTGTGTATTCATTAATGGTCATGATCATGTCAACAACTGTCCATCAATGCACTACGGGCCAATGAGGACTTTTCCCACATCATTTGTAACATTACGGTCATGATTACACCGAATAATCCCTGGTCATAACCATACCAAGTCTATCTATGCACTACAGGCCACAGATGACTTTCAAAAAATATAAACATGAGGATGATGAAAATGATATAAGAATTCAATAAAATAAGTTCAAGAATTAATTTATTCAGGAACTAATAATGTCCAAATTGTAAACATGATACTTCTTTGTAGAGTAAAATTCAAGAATGCTTAGAAGAATATTTTCATGAAAAGATACTGGATGAAGCACAAATATCAATGATATTCCACAAATTTCATGGAGTATAGAAGTCAAAGTTTTAACCAACTGAGTATAATAAAGAATGAATTAACAAAAGAAATCACCATGCATGTGGTACTTCGCATATACAGGTTATTCCAACAGAATAATAATAACGGAACCAGGTCAGGCGAAATTCGCACCGACAGGATGTTCCAACATAATAATAAAAGAATGGAATAACAAAAGAAATCACTATGCATACGGTACTTCGCATAGAAAGGTTATTCCAACAGAATACTAAATAACGGAACCAGGTCAGGCGTAATACGCACCGACATGATGTTCCAACAGAATAATAAAGACGGAATCAGGTTCGGCATAAAACCAACAGACAGGATATTCCAACAGAATAATAAAGAATGGAATAACAGAAGAATTTCACCAAGTTTAGGGTAGCCCGCGTATACAGGTTATTCCAACAGAATAATAAAGAATGGAATAATAGAAGAATTTCACTAAGTATAGGGTAGCCCGCGTATACAGGTTATTCCAATAGAATAATAAAGAATGGAATAACAGAAGTTCTCTTCATGAATACAAAAGAAATAATACCCCCTACCTTAAGAAGAAGATTACTGGATATATGAGTAGTGAAGTAGCAGAATACTTTTCTTCTTTCTCTCTATAGTTTATCTCTCTAGAGTTTCAGTGAATTCGTAAGAAATAGTGAAGGAATGAGCTTCTATTTATAGAAGAATGGACTGCATAGTAACTAACTCATGAACGGTCCAAATTGATTTACTTTAATCTGACGTTCCATTTGACGGCCCCAAATCCGGGTTATCTTTAACTCGGGTTTGGTGCTCACGATACTAATATACCCATTCATACTAAAAGAAAACTGTCTTATATTACATAACATAAATCCCAGGTTCTATAGACCTTTACATAACTTACGAATCAAATATCATTACACAACATAATACTAATAGTATTTATTACATTTACTACTTAAATAAGCACATGTGCTTAATAAAAGATTATTCCACAACTTTGCCTTTTACTTTGTCTTTACCAGATGGATCAGCAACTTCATTCTTAACTGAAAATATTATATTTAACGCAAGGGTGAGCAACAAGCTTGCTCAGCAAGGAAATAAGTAGCTAAATATAATGGAACAGAAATATTATATCAATGAGGATTCAATAATAAATAATGAATAAGATACTTCTTTAAAAGTATTGAGTCTGAAAAATTAGACTTTAGCATGCTGTAAGGTCAAATGACCAGTGAACTCTTTACTAGAATTGACAGTAATTATACTACAATTCATGGATACATACAATTTATAAAAGCTGATTTATATCCTAGACTCGTACTTTAGGGGATCAGCCTAAGTACCCTACATTGTGCACAACATAACAGTCTAATGACACTTTACATGTCCTTCGGAATCATATGTCCGGTACAATATTCCCCTTTAAAAGGGTTGTTCGTTCACAGCATTATATAAGAATCCATACCATAACAACAAAATGGTTTGGAAAGCATTAACTGATAACTTCATGAATAATATCAATATATCTCAACATTTGTCTAACCGAAGTAATGGTATTGACATACTTTCAATGTAAACTTATTCAAGATAGAAAATTTGATATTCTATTCTTTTGAAGCTGATTGGAATAAAAAGGCTATTTAACCTTATATTATTCATAAATAAGGACAGACAGTTCAGAAATTAAAGAACCTGTCCACTGCAGAATAATTGCTCAATAAAGAGTAAGAGTTAGAAACTTGCCTCATTTTTAGAATATTGATTCAGCTTAATACGTTCTTACAGAGCCTACACAATCATTTGCATTTTCAGGCTTATTAGCTAATTAGCTAAACCACATAGCTTGTGTATGATCACACATCACATAATTTTAGTGGTCAAGTTTGTAGTTAGATTCCTATATTTTATACATTTTTCAAATATTTCATCCATGTTTTCACATTAGTCCATTTTCACTTTGATGGGGTTCGACATACTTGTAACAAGTAATAGGAATCAAGCATATATATTAGACACATAGTCAAGTCATATATCACGTAGTTTCAGTGGTCATGGATAGATTTCTTATATGTAATACATTTTTCAAATATCTCATCCATGTTTTTATCTTCACCATTTTTTTTCTTTAATGGTGTCACACAATATGTATATAGTTTACATCTTATTAGGATTTAACACATAAGTGTCTCATGCCTTGTTTATAGAAATTCTAGCATACAAGGAAGCTTATTTTATATTTTTAAAGGTATTTCTAATTTTACATGGTTAACTTTTGTCTATCCCATGATTTAAAGCTTTACCCCAAAACAGTTCCTTTGAGGTTAAAACAATCCCACTCTAAATCTTTTTATTAGATGTACCAATTGGTTCCTCAGTTTATTTTCAATACTAACTAGCTATCCAGAACTGCCATAGCAGTTGCTTGTTATGCCCCAGCTGCTGCTGGCTAAAGGCAGTAGCTACTTCTTCTTTTCTAATCCCATGTTCCTTTAAGTCTTACCATGAATCTGTAATAATTCATGAGATTAACAGTTTTTAAGTTTTAACAATAACGATCTTAATGTATTTTAAGTTATTCTTAGCTTTAACTGAATTTGGCAACCTTATCACTGCAATAGCAGTTAAGTGAGGCCACTTCTATTGTTGACTGCTAGGCAGTCTCATGATTTTTTTTATCACCTTTTCAGTCTCAACTTGCAAACCTACTCAAACTACATCGAATGATTAGCTTCCTAAAATTACAACTCTCAACCAACATGGTTACCTAAACTATTTTAGTAGTTACTTGCTATCAACTGTTGCTGCACATAGGCAGCAACCCTCCCTTCTTGCCAACTGCTGTTGCACATAGGCAGCAGCTGTACTTGATTATTTTCTTGCTTTGAATTCTTCCTAATCTTAGTTTACTAGTACTTTATTCGAAAGTCATACAACTAACATTTTTAACTTATTCGGGTAGTTCTAAATCTGCTATAACCTACATGATTCAATCATGTTAGCTACCAAATCTTTTACAACTGCAATTGGAGGAAGTCAGATGAGGACAAAAAGCAAATCCCCACACTTAGTTTCCAATTCTCTAAATTTTAGCTTGTCATTTACTGATTTTAGTAAGCTAAAATTCTGGTATATATAGGTAAGTGTATTCACCTATTTAGCAATATAAGCATTGTATGGTTTAGTTTCTTTCATCGCATTGACTGAGAACTCAAGAGAGTCCCCAACTCATGCCAACTGAGAGCTTGAAAAGCTGTAACTATTGCACAAGACTGTTGCTACCGTGGGCAACAACTTAACCACTGATTTCATACCGTCTTTGGCTTGAAATTGAGTTTTCATTTTGGTTTGGCATGTTGATTCACTTTGTTTATAAGTTCTTATAGCATACCAATTACCCCAGACCTTAATTCTTTCTAGAATTCAAATTTTTGTTCTCAAAACAGCCCACTGGGGACTTTTGACGAACACGTGGCGTGCACAGTTTAAAATTTCTTGTGTCATAGACATTCGCTCGTGTAAAAAAGCCAATTTTGTCTTCCTTATTACTCCTCAACCCATCCTATCTCCTCTACTCAAATTTAATACATAACACTATCACAGTGGCATAACAGTCAATTAAATGCTATAGAAGTTTTCATAGCAGCTCAAAAATAGCACATAGCAGTCTTCAAGTCTATACCATCCCTTTTAGGCAAGGTTCAGTGCTAAGCCATCAAAACAGTCCTCATAATACCATGACAGTTAACAAGGTCACACAAGTAATACTAGCAGTCAGCCAGCATAGCAATATAGCATAGCAGTGAATTTTAATACTACAATAGTTAGTAAAGCAACACATAACAGTTCATATAATGTAATAACAGTTAGTATAACAACTAAAGTCCTTCTAGCAGTCATTTATGCTCATTCCAGCCCCAACAACAAGTATATTGTCATAGTCCATTAAGTATACCAGTTCTGGGCATGATAATATAATTTTACATCATAAATAACCAACCATTTTGGGACTCTTTTTCCAGCCAAATGCTGTTTTGCCATTTAGAAGTTTTAGATTAGTATCTTAGGCATGGTTTATCACACCAAAACAGTAGCAAGCATTGATATGTATGCCTTTATAACACAAAAACATTTTATCTACCATATATACATGATTTAAAGCATCTAGAAGCAAGGTCCTTAAGTTTTCAATCAAAACAGCCCCTCAATCTCTTAATCATAAGGGTTATAAAATCATGCACTTGATATATGCTATATATTCATGATTTAAAGACTTGTATACAAGGTATTAGTACTCAAACATAGGCTTCCAAAATAGTTTTGTCAAACTAACTATTTCAGTCCAAAGTGGTATAGCACAGCATACTAGTCCAGTCTTATTGCACTAACAGTTAGTATAGCACAAGGATGTTGCTCACAGCCAGTCAACATATCAACATAGTACAGCAGCAATATAGCAGTCCATTTAACATCACAGCAGTTTATATGGTAACACAGATCATGATAACAGAAATTAACCATTAACCTTAGATATCACTGTGTAAGGCTTTTGATTTCCCATACTTAATTAGAATTTCAATGATGTTGCTCCACATTGTGGTTAATACTCTGTCATACTATATTAACGGCTGGAAATCGACAACTATGTTAATCATTATTCCTCCAATGGCCAGAACATTAATACACATCAATCTCACTTAGGCCTTCTAAGCATGGTATTTGAATAGCAAGTCATAATCATCTTATGTTAAAGCAAAACTGACTTTTAATCACATTTGTATCTTTTGGAATTTCAATATAGAATATTGGCATAGAATTTGGCTTGATTGTACTCATATTTAACACAGTTGATACCAACAGCCCTCTTACAAACATTTTATCAAGCAGTTGGGGTGTAGTCCTTATATATGTATATATTACATGATCTCTAGCTTACTGCCCCCAGCCGTATGGCTTAAACAACAAGAAGCAATTAATAAATCTTAGCAGTCTTACTCACAGCAGTTCACATAGCAATTAAAATAGTCATTTATGCTACTTAGCCACTAGAAGTCTAATTGCTAACACTTAAAGGAACATGATCGATTGGAAAAAGGATTATTGGGGCCTGAATTGGCTTACCTTGTTAATTTGAAGGTGAAAAGTAGGTTGAGCTGCTCAATTCCTTTGCCCCCTCTAGCCGAACTCTGCTAATATCACTCTCAGTTGACTCTCTTTTTCTTTCTTATTATGCTAGCAAATTGGGCAGTCAGTTGAGGAGTAGAACATATAGTTATATAGCCGAACTTAGCCTCTTTTACTTTTAATTGCATCACCTCCTAGTTGGCCCCTACATAGTCATTATTCCTAATCTAGCTTGTGCAGTCCCTTCACAGCCACCCTAGCAGCAGACTCTACTCACTTGTTAAGCCTTACTAATGTTTTCTTTGTCTGTTGGTTGTCTGCTAGCTAAACTAATCAAGCTAACCAAGAATTAACGTAGAATCTGCATAAGCTGCTAATCAACTGCCTAATGTTACTATCTTAGTTAACTACCTTCCTATTTGGGCTGTTACATGAAGCTTAGGGAAGGCTGGCAAGGAGATTGGGCTGAGTTGATTCTTTTAAATTTGTTGGGCTAACAAAATATAATTCACATATTTTAGATAAGTACTAGCCCTTTATACAAAATAATAAAAGGCTTGCAAGCATATGCTTGGGTTAGCCCAATTTATGAACATGGTCTTTTATCTATTATTTTCTCTAACAACAATAGTTAGCACATATTATTGATATGACTATTCCATGTAATCTTAAATATTTCATGATGGTACATTATTTCTTTATCCTTCATAAATCAAGATGCTAAATAAACTATTAAATATATAATAGTTTTGTCACATTGTGAAATACATAAAAAAAATTATCCTCAAAATTTGACATTATAATATTTGATTATTACATAGGATTTTCTGAGTCATTACATTCTCCCCTCCTTATAAGGATTCCGTCCTCGGAATCACAAGTACAAGGTTACTCAAAAAGATGGGGATAACTTTTCTTCATCTTTTCTTCGAGTTCCCACGTAGCTTCCTCAACACTGTGGTTCCTCCATATCACCTTCACAGAAGGTATTATTTTGTTTCTTAAAACTTGCTCTTTCCTATCAACGATTTGAATAGGAACTTCTTCATAGGTTAGATCTTTTTCAACCTGAATAAGTTCATATTGGATTACATGCTTGTGATCTGGTTTATATGGTCGTAGTACCGATACATGAAATATGTTATGAATGTGCCCTAGTTCCGGAGGTAAAGCTACTTCATAAGCCACTTCACCTATTTGTTTCAGTACTTCGAAAGGCCCTATGAATCTTGGACTCAGTTTTCCCTTCTTTCCAAATCTGATTTTTCCCTTCCAAAGAAGATACTTTTAAAAACACAAATAATCCTATTTCAAAGTCTCTCTTTTGACGGTGCAAGTCTGCATACTTCTTTTGTATGTCTTGAGCTGCCACCAATCTTGCTCGTATTACTCGGATGATTTCTGCAGTTTGTTGAACCATTTCTGGTCCCAGCAATTTACGTTCTCCTACCTCATCCCAATAGAGTGGGGTTCTACATTTTCTTCCGTACAATGCCTCGTAAGGCGGCATCCCTATACTGGCGTGATAACTGTTATTATACGCAAACTCGACCAATGGTAGGTGATCATCCCAATTGCCCTTGAAATCCATGACGCATGCTCTCAGCATATCTTCCAGTGTCTGAATTGTTCTTTCGCTTTGGCCGTCAGTTTGAGGGTGATACGCCGTACTTAATTTTAACTGTGTCCCCATACGTTCTTGCAGACTTCGCCAGAAATTGGATGTGAATCGCGGATCTCGATCGGATACGATTGATAATGGAACGCCATGTCTTGATACAATCTCTTTAACGTATAGTCTAGCCAATTGATCTAGATTAAATCTGACCTTAATTGGTAAAAAATGCGCTGACTTTGTCAATCGATCTACAATGACCCATATAGCGTCGAAGCCTTTCTGTGTAGTTGGAAGTCCCACAACAAAATCCAAAGTTATGTGTTCCCATTTCCATTCCGGAATTTCTAGCGGTTGTAGCAATCCGCTTGGTCTCTGATGCTCAGCTTTCACTCTTTGACAGGTTAGGCACCTACTGACGTATTCTGCCACTTCTCTTTTCAAATTGGGCCACCAAAAGTGTTTTCGAAGGTCTTGATACATCTTTTTGCTACCCGGGAGAATTGAGAAATTTGAACTGTGTGCTGCTTGTAAGATTTCTTCTTTTAGGTCTGGTACTGCTGGTACCCATACTCTTCCATCAAATCGCAATAATCCGTCTTTATTGATTTTGAACTTGGTAGTCTCTCCATCCTCTATCTGTTTTTGCAACTTTTTGCATTCCTCATCTTGATCCTGGGCTCCTTTTACTCTGTCCAACAAAACTGGATTCATCTCCACGTTGTACAACTTCTCTTCCGGCTCTCTTGGATATTTCACTTCAATCTTCATTTTCTCCATTT
Organism: Panax japonicus; assembly: GCA_020205505.1. NCBI lineage: Eukaryota > Viridiplantae > Streptophyta > Magnoliopsida > Apiales > Araliaceae > Panax > Panax japonicus. Next base: position 84,209,368 of record CM035096.1, on the reverse strand, counting down.
CTTTGATGAGATCCTCTTGATTTGTCAGCTTCTCTAATCTTTCTCGTCCTTTTCGGCTTAGAGAGTCGGCGACTACGTTAGCTTTCCCAGTATGATACAAAATTTCGCAATCGTAGTCTTTGATCAGTTCTAACCATCTTCTCTGCCTCATGTTTAATTCCTTTTGAGTGAAGATATACTTCAGACTTTTATGGTCTGTGTATATCTCATATTTTTCGCCATATAGATAATGTCTCCAAATCTTTAGAGCGAATACTACGGCTGCCAGCTCCAAGTCGTGCGTAGGATACACTTTTTCGTAATCTTTCAACTGGCGAGACGCATATGCAATGACATTTCCGTGCTGCATCAATACGCAATCAAGCCCTTTGTGTGACGCATCACTGTAAACAATAAAACCACCCGTATCGTCTGGTAAGGATAGCACTGGTGCTTCACTCAATCTTTTCTTTAATTCTTGGAAACTCTCTTCACATTTTTCTGACCAAACGAACTTTACGGCTTTTCTGGTCAAATTTGTCAAAGGTCCTGACAATTTCGAAAAATCTTTGATGAATCTACGATAATAACCTGCTAGACCTAAGAAACTTCGTATTTCAGTCGGCGTCTTCGGTCGTTCCCAGTTAATTACCGCCTCCACTTTTGTCGGATCTACTGATATCCCTTCATGGTCGATTACGTGTCCCAAAAATTGCACTTTTTCTAACCAAAACTCGCATTTTGAAAACTTTGCGTACAACTTTTTTCTTCTCAAGATCTCTAATACCATCTTCAGATGTTCAACATGCTCCTCTCGAATCTTCGAATAGATCAAGATATCGTCAATGAATACCACCACGAATTTATCTAAGTAAGGTTTGAATACCCGGTTCATTAAATCCATGAATGCTGCTGGTGCATTAGTCAGTCCTAACGACATCACTAGGAACTCATAATGGCCATAACGAGTCCTAAATGCGGTCTTGGGCACGTCTTCATTCCTCACTTTCAATTGGTGATAACCCGTACGCAAATCTATCTTGGAAAAATAACGAGCTCCCTTCAGTTGATCAAAAAGATCATCGATTCTTGGTAAGGGATACTTATTCTTGATGGTGACTTTGTTCAATTCTCTATAATCGATACATAGTCGTAACGATCCATCTTTCTTTTTAACAAATAACACAGGTGCTCCCCGGGGAGACACACTCGGTTGAATGTACTTTTTGTCTAATAATTCTTGTAATTGAATCATTAGTTCTTTCATCTCTACCGGAGCCATTCGGTATGGAGCTTTTGAAATTGGGTTTGTACCAGGTACTAAGTCTATCACGAATTCGATCTCTCGATCTGGTGGCAACCCTGGCAAATCATTTGGAAATACATCCAAGAATTCTCTCACTATTGGTATTTGTTCTATTTCTTGCTCCATTCTCTGGGTGTCAACTATATGGGCTAAATAACCAACACACCCTTTTCTCAACAACTTCTTGGCCTGCATCATCGTCAGACAACATGACTGTCTCGACGATTTGCTACCATAAAACACAATTTTGGATTTACTAGGAGTCTGAAGGTTTATGCATTTCATTTGGCAATCAATTACCGCCCCGTGGTTGTATAACCAATTCATTCCCAGTATCACGTCAAATTCACCTAATCGAATGGGGATTAGATTTACTATAAAGTTATGACCCCGTATATCCATATTACAATTTTTATGGACATGAGTTACGGGAATAACTTCCTTATTTGCGACCTCGATGTTTAAAGGATGATCTAATCTTTCAGGAGTTAATTCTAACCATTGAGCAAATTCTTCAGATATAAAGGAACAGGTAGCACCCGAATCAAATAGTATGAAGGCATTAACGTTATTAACGGAAATGATACCTGACACCACCTCCTTTGATGCCACTGCATCCTGTACTGTCATATTAAATGTCCTTGCAGTTGGTCGATTGGATGAGGTTGGTCCCCCGATTGTCAGCTTCTCATCGTTATTTCCTTTCTTTGGACAATTCTTGATCTGGTGATCAGCAGCTCCACATGCAAAGCATCCTTAACTCTTCCTCGGGTTGGTGCAGTTAGAAGAGATATGGCCCTCCTGCCCGCATTTGTAACAGACTGTCATCCCTTTCAGACAGAATACAAGATGATTTTCCCACACTTTTTACACGCTTCAATCTTCCTTCTTGGTTCTCCTTGCTTGTTGCTAAATTTGTGGCTTTTGTTGTTCCACTTTCTTTTGTTAAAATTATTTCCTTTGCTGCTTCCTTCTTGAGATCCTCCAGCTATCTTCTTGGTCTTCTTCTCTTGGTGAAATTTGGCAAGTGCATCAGTTCCTCCTTCAGCGATTATGGCTTTTTCCAGTATGCCCGAAAATGTATTTATCTGAAACATCGAAACATTGATGAACAATACCGGCTTCAATCCTTGTTCAAATCTCCGAGCCTTCCGTTCTTCAGTGTCAACCTGGTGCGGCGCAAACCTCGATAGTTCATTAAATCTTGCAGCATAATCAGGTACCGTCATACTTCCTTGTTTAAGTTCAAGAAATTCAACTTCCATCTTATTTTTCATGATACGGGGAAAGTAGGCTTCAAAGAATAGTTCTTTAAACCTATCCCACGTCACGACTCCTACTCCAGCTCTACTTTTATTGGCTCCCCACCAGTAGTTTGCTTCTCCTTTCAGCATGAATGTGGCGAAAGTTGTCTTTTGATTCTCAGCAACTCGAACAACTTCGAAGACCTTTTCCATTTCATTTACCCAAGTTTGGGCTTCTATCGGATTGTTGGTTCCCTTGAACTCTGGGGGTCCTACCACTTTAAAATCTTTAAAGGTAGTCAAACGACCTTCAGGAGGGTTTGGGTTTACGGCCGGTGCGGTATTTCTTCCTTGAAATACTTGAGTTAATAAGTCGATAAACTACTGCATAGGATTTTCAGGTCCTTCCGAGTTATTTACGGACTCTTCTTGTGTTGATGGGGTTGGTGCCCCAAGTCTTCCTCTTCCTCTTCCTCTCCATCTTGGTGGCATTTTCTGTATAATATAAGTTTTTATATCTTTATCATTTAATCGATATAATAATGCACATTATATTAAATACACAGGTCTTTCAATAACAGAAAACATTCATATATATATGCCTTTTAAACGTTTTGCCAAACACATTACATGCTATTGCATACGGCTACACATCTCAATCCCTTCTTGACTATATATAGTCGGGATTTACATTTAAACTGCCCTTATCTACAAAAGGCGGGCTCAAAAGTATTATCCCCATAGTATACAAAAGAGGGGTACATCTACCTACTACAGACATAATACTAAAATACTTATATCAAACAGACACTTCATAAGAACTCAGTCCAACTACTAGAGAAGCATGCCCCGCCTTTTGGCGCTGCGAAGCTCCTCATCCCCGATATCCAACACCCTTTTTCGAGTCAAGACTAACTCGCTTCCTCCTTCATCTATAGGGTGAAGTTGTACCCGGTGCTTGCAACGTCCAAATGCTGATTCGAACGCATAGTCCATCCTATCTATCTTGGCATCTCTGCCCCTGACCTCAGCTTCCAATTCGTAGACTCTGCCTAAGGCTCTATCCCTTTGCTGGTCGGCCCTCACTTGGTTGGCCTTCAGAACTTCTACCTCATGCCTGAGGACAACATTCTCATGCCTCAGGGCTTCTTTCTGGCAGGCAGTGCCATAAAGTACATGGCCCATCTCAACATTCCTTGCAATGGTATGTACTACTAGTGATTCAAACAATTCTACCGAAGCCTGCTGTTCTTCCTTCTCTCCCTCTAATTCTTCAATCCAGTTTCCCAGTTCGAGGTTCTTGAAAGTCAAATCCATTATGGTATCAGCCTCTTCGATAAAGGGTCCTTTAGAGAAACCCTCATTATGTTCCTCTGACTCCTCTTGTCCTACCTCCTCCTCGAATTGACTGGATTCATCTATCTCAGGCATCTACAAAACATATTAAGAAACTTGATAAGTTTCCATACAACATTATCAAGTAATCACATTTAAACTTTTTATTTTCTTTAACAATGAATTACCCCGAATTCATTTTTATACTCAAAATGAGTTGACTATTTTTCTTAAGGTCATAATCCTAAGGTATTTCCCCATTCCTAAGGTTTATAACCTAACAGCTTTGATACCAACCTGTGACGCCCCCAAATCTGGGATATCTTTAACTCGGGTTTGGTGCTCACGATACTAATATACCCATTCATACTAAAAGAAAACTGTCTTATATTACATAACATAAATCCCAGGTTCTATAGACCTTTACATAACTTACGAATCAAATATCATTACACAACATAATACTAATAGTATTTATTACATTTACCACTTAAATAAGCACATGTGCTTAATAAAAGATTATTCCACAACTTTGGCTTTTCCTTTGTCTTTACCAGATGGATCAGCAACTTCATTCTTAACTGAAAATATTATATTTAACGCAAGGGTGAGCAACAAGCTTGCTCAGCAAGGAAATAAGTAGCTAAATATAATGGAACAGAAATATTATATCAATGAGGATTCAATAATAAATAATGAATAAGATACTTCTTTAAAAGTGTTGAGTCTGAAAAATTAGACTTCAGCATGCTGTAAGGTCAAATGACCAGTGAACTCTTTACTAGAATTGACAGTAATTATACTACAATTCATGGATACATACAGTTTATAAAAGCTGATTTATATCCTAGACTCGTACTTTAGGGGATCAGCTTAAGTACCCTACATTGTGCACAACATAACAGTATAATGACACTTTACATGTCCTTCGAAATCATATGCCCGGTACAATATTCCCCTTTAAAAGGGTTGTTCGTTCACAGCATTATATAAGAATCCATACCATAACAACAAAATGGTTTGGAAAGCATTAACTGATAACTTCATGAATAATATCAATATATCTCAACATTTGTCTAACCGAAGTAATGGTATTGACATACTTTCAATGTAAATTTATTCAAGATAGAAAATTTGATATTTTATTCTTTTGAAGCTGATTGGAATAAAAAGGCTATTTAACCTTATATTATTCATAAATAAGGACAGACAGTTCAGAAATTAAAGAACCTGTCCACTACAGAATAATTGCTCAATAAAGAGTAAGAGTTAGAAACTTGCCTCGTTTTTAAACTATTGATTCAGCTTAATACGTTCTTACAGAGCCTACACAATCATTTGCATTTTCAGGCTTATTAGCTAATTAGCTAAACCACATAGCTTGTGTATGATTACACATCACATAATTTTATTTGTCAAGTTTGTAGTTAGATTCCTATATTTTATACATTTGTCAAATATCTCATCCATGTTTTCACATTAGTCCACTTTCACTTTGATGGGGTTCGACATACTTGTAACAAGTAATAGGAATCAAGCATATATATTAGACACATAGTCAAGTCATATATCACGTAGTTTCAGTGGTCATGGATAGATTTCTTATATGTAATACATTTTTCAAATATCTCATCCATGTTTTTATCTTCACCATTTTTTTTCTTTAATGGTGTCACACAATATGTATATAGTTTACATCTTATTAGGATTTAACACATAAGTGTCTCATGCCTTGTTTATAGAAATTCTAGCATACAAGGTAGCTTATTTTATATTTTTAAAGGTATTTCAAATTTTACATGGTTAACTTTTGTCTATCCCATGATTTAAAGCTTTACCCCAAAACAGTTCCTTTGAGGTTAAAACAATCCCACTCTAAATCTTTTTATTAGATGTACCAATTGATTCCTCAGTTTATTTTCAATACTAACTAGCTATCCAGAACTGCCATAGCAGTTGCTTGTTATGCCCCAGCTGCTGCTGGCTAAAGGCAGTAGCTACTTCTTCTTTTCTAATCCCATGTTCCTTTAAGTCTTACCATGAATCTGTAATAATTCATGAGATTAACAGTTTTTAAGTTTTAACAATAACGATCTTAATGTATTTTAAGTTATTCTTAGCTTTAACTGAATTTGGCAACCTTATCACTGAAATAGCAGTTAAGTGAGGCCACTTCTATTGTTGACTGCTAGGCAGTCTCATGATTTCTTTTTATCACCTTTTCAGTCTCAACTTGCAAACCTACTCAAACTACATCGAATGATTAGCTTCCTAAAATTACAACTCTCAAACAACATGGTTACCTAAACTATTTTAGCAGTTACTTGCTATCAACTGTTGCTGCACATAGGCAGCATCCCTCCCTTCTTGCCAACTGCTGCTGCACATAGGCAGCAGCTGTACTTGATTATTTTCCTTGCTTTGAATTCTTCCTAATCTTAGTTTACTAGTACTTTATTCGAAAGTCATATAACTAACATTTTTAACTTATTCGGGTAGTTCTAAATCTGCTATAACCTACACGATTCAATCATGTTAGCTACCAGATCTTTACAACTGCAATTGGAGAAAGTCAGATGAGGAGAAAAAGCAAATCCCCACACTTAGTCTCCAATTCTCTAAATTTTAGCTTGTCATTTACTGATTTTAGTAAGCTAAAATTCTGGTTTATATAGGTAAGTGTATTCACCTATTTAGCAATATAAGCATTGTATGGTTTAGTTTCTTTCATCGCATTGACTGAGAACTCAAGAGAGTCCCCAGCTCATGCCAACTGAGAGCTTGAAAAGCTGTAACTATTGCACAAGACTGTTGCTACCGTGGGCATCAACTTAACCACTGATTTCATACCGTCTTTGGCTTGAAATTGAGTTTTCATTTTGGTTTGGCATGTTGATTCACTTTGTTTATAAGTTCTTATAGCATACCAATTACCCCAGACCTTAATTCTTTCTAGAATTCAAATTTTTGTTCTCAAAACAGCCTACTGGGGACTTTTGACGAACACGTTGCGTGCACAGTTTAAAATTTCTTGTTTCATAGACATTCGCTCGTGTAAGAAAACCAATTTTGTCTTCCTTATTACTCCTCAACCCATCCTATCTCCTCTACTCAAATTTAATACATAACACTATCACAATGGCATAACAGTCAATTAAATGCTATAGAAGTTTTCATAGCAGCACAAAAATAGCACATAGCAGTCTTCATGTTTATACCATCCCTTTTAGGCAAGGTTCAGTGCTAAGCCATCAAAACAGTCCTCATAATACCATGACAGTTAACAAGGTCACACAAGTAATACTAGCAGTCAGCCAGCATAGCAATATAGCATAGCAGTGAATTTTAATACTACAATAGTTAGTAAAGCAACACATAACAGTTCATATAATGTAATAACAGTTAGTATAACAACTAAAGTCCTTATAGCAGTCATTTATGCTCATTCCATCCCCAACAACAAGTATATTGTCATAGTCCATTAAGTATACCAGTTCTGGGCATGATAATATAATTTTATATCATAAATAACCAACCATTTTGGGACTCTTTTTCCAGCCAAATGCTGTTTTGCCATTTAGAAGTTTTAGATTAGTATCTTAGGAATGGTTTATCACACCAAAACAGTAGCAAGCACTGATATGTATGCCTTTATAACACAAAAACATTTTATCTACCATATATACATGATTTAAAGCATCTAGAGGCAAGGTCCTTAAGTTTTCAATCAAAACAGCCCCTCAATCTCTTAATCACAAGGGTTATAAAATCATGCACTTGATATATGCTATATATTCATGATTTAAAGACTTGTATACAAGGTATTAGTACTCAAACATAGGCTTCCAAAATAGTTTTGTCAAACTAACTATTTCAGTCCAAAGTGGTATAGCACAGCATACTAGTCCAGTCTTATTGCACTAACAGTTAGTATAGCACAAGGATGTTGCTCACAGCCAGTCAACATATCAATATAGTACAGCAGCAATAAAGCAGTCCATTTAACATCACAGCAGTTTATATGGTAACACAGATCATGATAACAGAAATTAACCATTAACCTTAGATATCACTGTGTAAGGCTTTTGATTTCCCATACTTAATTAGAATTTCAATGATGTTGCTCCACATTGTAGTTAATACTCTGTCATACTATATTAACGGCTGGAAATCGACAACTATGTTAATCATTATTCCTCCAATGGCCAGAACATTAATACACATCAATCTCACTTAGGCCTTCTAAGCATTGTATTTGAATAGCAAGTCATAATCATCTTATGTTAAAGCAAAACTGACTTTTAATCACATTTGTATCTTTTGGAATTTCAATATAGAATATTGGCATAGAATTTGGCTTGACTGTACTCATATTTAACACAGTTGATACCAACAGCCCTCTTACAAACATTTTATCAATCAGTTGGGGTGTAGTCCTTATATATGTATATATTACATGATCTCTAGCTTACTGCCCCCAGCCGTATGGCTTAAACAACAAGAAGCAATTAATAAATCTTAGCAGTCTTACTCACAGCAGTTCACATAGCAATTAAAATAGTCATTTATGATACTTAGCCACTAGCAGTCTAATTGCTAACACTTAAAGGAACATGATCGATTAGAAAAAGGATTATTGGGGCCTGAATTGGCTTACCTTGTTAATTTGAAGGTGAAAAGTAGGTTGAGCTGCTCAATTCCTTTCCCCCTCTAGCCGAACTCTGCTAATATCACTCTCAGTTGACTCTCTCTTTCTTTCTTATTATGCTAACAAATTGGGCAGTCAGTTGAGGAATAGAAAATATAGTTATATAGCCGAACTTAGCCTCTTTTACTTTTAATTGCATCACCTCCTAGTTGGCCCCTACATAGTCATTATTCCTAATCTAGCTTGTGCAGTCCCTTCACAGCCACCCTAGCAGCAGACTCTACTCACTTGCTAAGCCTTACTAATGTTTTCTTTGTCTGTTGGTTGTCTGCTAGCTAAACTAATCAAGCTAACCAAGAATTAACGTAGAATCTGCATAAGCTGCTAATCAACTGCCTAATGTAACTATCTCAGTTAACTACCTTCCTATTTGGGCTGTTACATGAAGCTTAGGGAAGGCTGACAAGGAGATTGGGCTGAGTTGATTCTTTTAAATTTGTTGGGCTAACAAAATATAATTCACATATTTTAGATAAGTACTAGCCCTTTATACAAAATAATAAAAGGCTTGCAAGCATATGCTTGGGTTGGCCCAATTTATGAACATGGTCTTTTATCTATTATTTTCTCTAACAACAATAGTTAGCACATATTATTGATATGACTATTCCATGTAATCTTAAATATTTCATGATGGTACATTATTTCTTTATCCTTCATAAATCAAGATGCTAAATAAACTATTAAATATATAATAGTTTTGTCACATTGTGAAATACATAAAAAAAAATTATCCTCAAAATTTGACATTATAATATTTGATTATTACATAGGATTTTCTGAGTCATTACAGTCCATATTTAAAGCAAAATCTTTTAAATAAAATATAATATATTCTATTTATAATCTAATAAAACGAATAACTTTATAAAAGATTTTACTATTCAAACATTATGCAGACACTATGCAAACACTATGCATAATAAAATATAATATATTCTAATTATTGTCTAATAAAACAGATAACTTTATAAAAGTATTCTGTTTTATATAAAAAGATTTTTACTATTAGCCTAAGAAAACGAATAACTTTATAAAAGTATTCTGTTTTATATAAAAAGCTTTTCTATTTTACCAATAAAATAAAACTTAGTGACTTATCACATAAGCATCAATAATCAATACCGTGTACTACTATGCAACTACGCGTATTACTGTACTTTTAGTACCGAGTAGTTCAACAGTATTAACGGTAAAACTTACGTCGCTATTTTCAATAAAATATTTTTGTCGTTTTCTTAATCCGACAATAATTCTGTTGTGGGGTCCACCAATGATTGTACCATCGTACGGATATTCCCTGACAAAAAGAATATTTCCCGACCAATCGAATATAATATGACAACTTACATACTTTGCAAAATTTGTAAATATTACTCACAACTATAACATTATATCAAATTCATTTCATAATATTCAAAAATGATAATTATAGAAAATTCATCTTTATTCAAAAAGTTGGGGTCTTACAATTTAATATTTAGGAAATATTAATTATAAATTAATAAGAGGAGTCTTATTAATATTATTACAATTATTATTATTTTAATTTCTAAAAGAGTTTAGGAATTAATTTAATATAATTACTCTCATTTATTCCTAATAGGATTAAGAGGGAAAATTAGTTAATTGAGTTTAATTAATTATCCCTAATAAGATTAGGGAGCCCAATTAATTAAAGGAGTTTAATTAAATAAATAATACCTTATTTTAATTAAATAGGCTTACCTGATATCTTTATAAGAGGAGTCTTATATCAGATATCAGATATACGTAATTCTAAGAGTTGGAGAGTATACCCCTTTTTCTATAGAGATAAGAAAAACTAGGATTTGAGCCAGTACACCCTTCTTCTTCCTTGGTGGATCACCTCTAGAGGCCATACAATTGTGTGGCTAACATTGATCAAAGGAAGAAATCTACCCGGAGATTCAAGGAGTTCGCGGAGAAGTAGGAGTTGAACTCGTACCTGTGAAAGCTCGTATCTACAAGGGTATGTTTCCATAACTTCTTGTTCTTCGTTTTAATTAATAATATGCATAAAGGATGATCCGGGTAATTGGTTTGTGAAAAATTTTAAAATCTAATTTTACTTTGCTTCCGCTATTTTTGCAATTTGATTGCTACTTTGATCTTCACAAAATCTAACATTAATGTCATTTCCATAAACTACCATCTTCTCTTGTGGTTCCAAAACGCTCATTCTTCATCTCTCCATTCTCTCATCCCCGTCCTGCCCTAATCTCCAACCTCATCCACTACCACTAGGGGCGTAAAAGAGTCGAATCTCAGTGAACATCTTTATGCTCAGATTCGGCTCGACTCAAAAAAATTGAGCTCGAAATCGATAAGTGATTTACATATTTGCGCCAAATTCGACTCGGATCATTACTCATACCTACTCAGCTCGTAAGTACCTGACTCGTTTACAAAGCGAGTTACTCATGAGCCTTCAAATCTAGTTTTGAATATGACACTACAAGAAAAAGAGTTATTTGCCACATAATTATTTCCCACAGAATAAATTCCATCAGAAATAATCTATTCCCGACGAATAATACATCGCAATTATCTCCGTCGTAACTAATTAATTAATTTGGTTCCTTTTCTTTTAGAACTTTCCCGCATGTTATCTCTGCCTAACTCTGTCTCTCTCATTTCTCCAATTATGTAGAAACAAGAAGAAACATCTCACTCTTAACCACTTCTAGATCTGACGGTGACTCCCTCTAACTCCTTATAGATCGACAACCCAAGATCTGCGACTCAACTCTCTCACTCAGATTTGTAGCACATCTCATTATCCTCCCTCTCGATTCCCTCTAACCCTAGAAATAGACCAAATTCATTGAATATATGTATATCTATTATATTTTGAGTTGAGTTCAGTTGAATGCAGTAGACCAAATGCAACTGTGAATAATTTTATTATCGCAAACACTTTTATTAAGTTTTCAGTTACTTTTATTGTGTTTTCAGTTTTTATTTGTTTATCTTGGATATTTGTTTGTGTTGAATATTGTAGGGCATGAATTGGTTTGAAAACCTAGGAAAAATAAAAGGCAGAATTTTTTTTTATTTTTTAAAAGGTTATTTCCGACAGAATTTTCCGTGGGAAATAACTTAATTCTAATGGAATTTTCGTGAGAAAAATTCCGTCGAAAATAACCTTTGTCAGGAATAAGTATGTGAATGTTATTCCTATTTATATATGATTTGATTATGATATATATGAATGAATATGCAAGTATGCTTGCATTAAGAAAAGCTGTAAAGTCTTTTGATAGATAATAGAAACATGTGTACAAGGACTTAGAATGAATTGATCAAGTATGTTAGGTTGATCCTATATAAGCAAAACAGCTTTATAAAGTCCTTAAAAAGAAATGATGTACAAGGACTATAAATATAGAAAGATCAAGCATGTTAGGTTGATCTAATGATGTAATAGATAGGTTTGTCTGATCGTCGAGCACTGCACCAGAAATCGTAGTCTGCCAGGAGAGTCAAGGAAACTCGAGAGCTAACAAAGAAGAATCGTAGTCTGCAAGATAGTAGTCTTGGAGTTCGTAGACTTCCAGGAGAGACGAGGAGAGATCGTAGTATGTCGAGGAGAACTTTCTCAGGGTCGTAGCCTGCTGAGGAAGTCATGTTCAGAATCGTAGAGACAGCCTGCATACGAGCCTACCGAGTATCTGCCGAAGCCAAGTCAAGAATTGTAGACTACACTCAGAATCGTAGAGTCTGCTGATCATACTAGAGGCAGAGATCGTAGTCGAGCAAGATCAGATGAAGACATCGAGCACAAAGACAAAAATCGTAGAGTGTCAAGATCTGATCTCGAAGTCGTAGTGTCTGCACAGCCGAAGTAGAATCGTAGATTGCAGAACTACGACCTCAACCGTTGTGCTCACAATGCTAAGACAGAATCGTAGAGCAAATACGATTCTCAACGAATGAGCACTCCCAGAATATCCAAAGGAATGAAGCCTCTGGTTAGCACTCCAAAGATGCATCCCATCCGGAAGGAAACCAGAGAGCACTCAACGAATGGCATGCAAGCTAATAGAAGATCTAAGCACCAACCCAATCAGCATCAAGATTGAGTTGTGAAGCCATTCAAGATGAAGTCTTCCACAAGGAGATCAGAAGAAGACGTCAGTAATTGACTAAGGAAAGTCAGCAAGTGCAGTAGCTGTCAAGCAAACAGAAGACAACGATCTTGGAAGCAACCATGATCGTAGTGTTTGCCAAACAAAGAAAGAACTGATGAAGTGCATACAGAGATACTGGACTACTTCTGAAGAACAAGGCTAAAGTGATTAAGCATTGGGTCAATCCATTGATGATAAGTGAACGAGAGATCACAAGGAGAAAGTGAGCGGGACACGCCACAAATCTGAAGTGTCTTGCTATTCAGAAGGGGCCAGAACAAAGAATTCAAGTCATCAGTATCTGAGAACTATTGAGGCAAACAGAAGTGTTGAAGCACCGTACAAAAGAAGGAAGAGGTGTTCTACATTGAAGATCCAATCAATACTCTTCAAGATCAGAGTGTTGTCTCTACCTGTCAACATGACACTACGATCAGGTCCTTGAAGACATGCATCAGAATCGTAGAGTTTGAATAGCTAAAGATTGAAGCATTGACAACGGTTCAATCTGAAGGGTAATATTTGGACAAGTGCTTATTAAGAGCATCGATGCAAAAGGACAACCTCTGATCGTGAAATCAGAAAGAGGAAATAAAGTCTTTAACCTGACCAAGACATTAAAGTGACATCTCTGACGGAGTAGGTGAAACAGTAGACTGGAGTGTCAGAAAAGTATGACATGTCACATCTGCAGTCTACCTCAGTCAACTCGAGATCTGTGAAGATATTTGAATAGCTTTCAACGACTACTTTCCAACGAAAGGATTGGGAAGGAGTATAAATTAGCGAGAGCTTCAAAGATCGAGGGTTGCTGGAGTTGCCAAGTTTGGAGTAATGGAGGACTGTTCTAAACCATATGAGATAGTGAGTCCGAAGGCTCACTCTACGATCCACCAAGAACACTTAGAGACAGACAAAGAAAGAAGTAGAAGTAAGAGTTCTACAATGTAGAAGTGAGATTTCTACTACATGAAGAGTGTTCTGAACTGCTGAGAGAAATAAGAGTGTCAAGTCATCTTGAAGTCCATCATGGGAAGACTCTAAGTACCATAGAGAAGATCTTACAGTCATCTTAGCAAGTCCATCATGAGAAGGCATCAAGTATCAAGAAGGGAGATCACAAACGCCATCATGGTGACAAGTATGAGAAAGTTTCTAAGTACCTAGCAGAAGAGCTTACAGTCATCTTAGAAACCAATCATGTGTAGCCATCACGTATCAAGATGAATGATCTTCAAGGCAGTTCATTAAGGGATCATCAGAGGAGGTTGAGTAACTGAAGAAGCTGAGTATCATGCAACACTCAACTGCACTTCAAGGATGATCACACCAAGTTGTTAAGTACAGAAGATGTTCAAAGCATAAAGACATCTTAGCAACTCAGTACCAACTCCAACAAACAAACAGACATCAACAAGAAGAAGTCAGGGCCTGAGGGGTCCTTGTCCGAAAGGACTAAATGAAGTTCCAAGCCTGCTGGGCTTGAAGAGTTCCTAGGGAACTAGAGACGTTCCAAGGTTGCTGGCCTTGAAGAGTTCTTAGTGAACTGAAGTCCCAAGGCTGCTGGCCTTGAAGGAATCGTAGTGATTCAGGGTGCTGCCCTTCCTTAGTGAAAATCCTGCTAGTTGAAGGCAGAATAGTGGATTAGGAGCTTGAGTCTCTGAACCACTTAAAACCACTTGTGTCTTTTACATTAAGTCATTTATATTATGTCTATTAACTGCTATAACTGCTATGTATGTTCTAACTGTTTACAACCGAACTAACTCTACGAACAATATATGTATGATTATGAATATATCAATGAAGGGGATCTTTTACTTATTCCGCTGTGCTTGAAAAGATTCTTATGTTTGTCATATGCTAATTTAATAGCAATGCAAAATAAAAGAGAAAAATATTTGAAATCAAAAAGGATCTATTCAACCACCCTTTTAGATCTATTGTGCCTACTGGGAACTAACAACCTTTTTTCTTATAGTGTGAACTATTTCACTTAAAATTGAACCACTGCATACTAAATTGGTTACTTAACTAATATTTATATATAAAAATTTTACACTTAATTGTATTGAAATTATAAAGAATGTAATATAAATTGACATTCAATTAATTGATTTATTCAAGTACAAGTTTACACAATTTCATACTACACTTTATAAATTATAATGATTGATATAACTATCACATATTTAGCTTACTAGCATAGATTAGACCAATATTCGAATATGATCCATCGAGCATGTATCGAGTATGGTTCGAGAAAAAATAAAATAATCGAACCTTAATATGAGCAAACACTGGTATGCTCGAATTCGACTCGTGTATCATTAAACAGAAAACGAGTATGGATCAGATTCGAGATGGATCAATTTCGAATTCGAGCTTTAGATCATATTTTCGAGCCGATCTCGAGTCGAGTACCAAACTGCTTGACTCGATTTACACCCCTAACTACCACCATGGATCCATCACTACTCTTTTCTTATTTATCCCCTCAATTCATATAACTTTCAAATGTATACCATTAGCTTTCAAGTTATGAGTTAAAAATTCTTTTTTTTTTGTAAGTAAATAAAAGTATAATGAGTTGATTGTAAGAAAAAAAATTGAGTGACTCAATTGTAAATTGATATAAAATACAGTGATCAAAAAAGTATTTATCCCTATCACTCACTATATATTGGATCAAGTCAATGTGTGGTTTATATTTGTTGCCAAATGCTTGATGTTAATGGTGACTTGATTTAATAAAATGACAATAATACCCTAACTTAAAAGTTTTGTCAAAAAGAAAGTTAGAGGAACAAGTTTGCAAAAATGATATAAATTTTGTGACTTATAAGTAAAAGTGTTCGGCATCAATTTGACTTTAAGTCAAAAATTAAATTAAAACAAGTAATGAATATGTTCGGTTCATAATGACTTAAAAGTTAAAATAAAAGTTAAGATTACTAAAAAGAATATTAATAAAAAGAGGGACAAAAAAGAAGAGGGGTAAATTATATATTACATTTTCTCAAGCTAACTTATTTTAAAATGACTTATAAGTGATTTTAAAATAAATTACAAATACTTACTTATTTTTTTGGACTTAAAACTCAACTTATAAATAGAAAAATCATTCCCAAACAGCTAAATGGAGTAACAAATAATTTATAAGTTGATTTGACCAATTTATAAGTAACACCCGAACATGCTCTAAAGAGGTATAGTTTTGCTTTTTAGTCTATTTACTAGATACAAACCCGCGCGTTGCAGCGGAATTATTCAATTTTTTAATAATAAATGTATATGTACAATTAATAAATTAAAATATAATAAAAAGATAGTAGATTGTTGTGCGATGATCAAATTTTACACAGAAAAACAAATGAATATACATTGTAGGGGGTAGTGGGTGAGAGCTTACCGGTTTGTGCATTACACTCTAAGTATGTGATTATTTCTTTTAGGCTAGTGACAAAGTAAGTGACCTTAACTTGTGGAAAAATCATTTTTTATACTCTTCCCTTTTTTATTTTATTTTTTTCAATTTTTCTTGACCAAAGTGTAGCCAACTGATTTATTTTCCCCGTCATTTACTACTTTTGTATTTTGTTTACTGTAAAGAAATGGTTACCTCAACTTAACTTTTTACAATCCATAACAAAAAGAGAATAAAAGGGTATGCGAAGGTTTAAAAAATTTCTTACAAATATAATTAGGAAGCCAATGCCCAAACTATTCAGCCTAAACATAAAGCAAAATAGCTGGGCAAACTACAACCCAACTTTGTCATTTACATAAATTTAGTCTGCCAAAATATTTGTTAATATTATTTAGACTTATAAAACTTAGCTTTTCATCTAAATAGCAAGATAGTTTGATTGATTGATCAATTTTTACACTCCATTTGATATTTGCAATTAGATTAATTATATATGTGGATAATATTTTACATAAGTAAACCACTATTTTGGAACAATCATGCCCAATCCATAATCATAAAAGAGATGATCCATCAATAAGCCCAATCATATGGGGTCTATTTAAATTTTTTTTTGACAAGTAAACAAGAGTGTATCAAAAGTGCGAAAAATGGGGTAAATCTATGTACACAGTGTAACAGAAAGAAGCATGAGAAACAAAAGTTCACAAATATGTTCAGGCTATAACACATTACTCTCCCTATTCAATGAAGTTACTAATGTATTAGGGTCCTAGAGTAAACATGGCCCAAAAATCCGCAAAGGCTAAACTCAAACCCGGAAAGACTTCTTTTCTCTAACAAAAGGCTCATAAATGCAAATCGGATCTGGTTCAAATGGTTCTCCCTATGTTTTTTTAGCATTTACTTGTAAAAAGAAAAGACTTGGTATGTTTTTTTGTTTGTGTGGTTATAGTTACTTATTTAATTTAACCCAAATGAACCTAGGATTTCCACGTTTAGCCTAAAATACTCTAATGAAGAACAAAATAATTTTATTTTTGCATCCTAATTCATGTGAATTTGTTTAGATACATTACAACTATAAGATAAGTGTATTTATATTTACACTATATTATTAATATAGTGGAAAGTATAAACTCTGCCTTTGCTATTTTTAATATTACTATTCGTACCAGTCAAAAGAAACTATGTTCTCTTTGATCCTCACCCTTTCTCGTTCACACCCTCTCCCTCATCCTTGGCTTCTGAAATTTTGAAGCTTTTCTCTGCATTAACTAACCTTCATAAACACACCCATTGCTTTACGACATGTGCCTTTTGTGACTACTACACATCTTGTGAGCTATTAGTTTTATATATTAATATTAATCAACTAAATTTTTTGAAAGTTGAAAAATTCATGGATAAAACAAAAGGTAAGAATTCTTTAGCCCTGAGGCTATTTACAAATTCCAAGGGATAAAATATTATGACGGCTAACAGTCCCTTGACGACAATCGGGTAATAGTGACAACTTCAGTAATGGGTGTTGTATTTAGGGGTTGATTGGATAAAATTTGTTTGGTAGTCCATCTTCTTTTTTCTAGTGCTCTTGCGCCACCCTTTAAAAGAAACACAAAAGATTTGACAACTTCGTATTTGGTTTTGCTTCTTTTCTCCCTCCTTTTTATTTTAACATATACATTACATATAATGATAATTGGGACTGTGGGAAGTGAGAACATATTTTTAACATTGGTTGCTGCAGGCTTGAGAGAAACAAAGAGCATCTTTCAGGTTCCCATATTCTTCTCGTGGTCGCTTGGACTGCAACGGCTCAACAGTCCGCTCAGGCTTCTTCGAAATTGCATCCATTAAATTAGTTTTGGGCTTTTTGGGTCTCTCTGCAGTAGGAATCTCATTCCAAGAACTCCCTTGCAAATCATAATTAACAAATTCTTGTTGTTCTTTTGAATACTGCTCTCCAACTTATCTTGAATTGGTCTAAACATATCCTCAAATTGGAACAATATCAAAAATCAAAATAGTTACCAATAGGCTCAACTTTTTGATCTCTGCAGAAATCCATAAAATATTTCATGATATTGACAACCTAATATATCTGTTCCTTGTCTTTATCCTCTACCTCAACTGATTTTGATGAAAGTCCATTGCAGAAATATTCTGCTATTAACCCAATGACTTCATCAGGCTTTCCAGAACACAAACTATAATCTAAATACCAAAGTAGTAGCTTAAACAAAGTTTACACATAAATTCACCCACCTTTTACAATCATGGAATTAAATGACACAATATGAAATTTAAATACACCTATGGTCCTATTAAAGGTGGATAGAATGAAAAAATCACTTACTTTTGCTCATTAAACCTACAAGAAATCCATCTGCAAA